>JAQOOD010000001.1:36335913-36866213 GCA_029633175.1 Citrus glauca | reverse complement strand
ATTAATGTAGTACAATACAACACCTAACATAATATAAATTTATAATATAATATAACATCAAATATTATATTATATTATATATTATTATAATATAATATAATATAATATAATATAGAGTACCAAACGCACTTAAAAAATGCAAGTAGATTCAGTAAAGGGACGAACGTGCTCCGGTAAAAGTGGTGACAACCGAAAAAAAATTAACCTTTTCGGTATACGTTTCAATAACAAGCCCACCACCATCGATGATCCGAAAAAAAAAAGCGGGACATAAAATTAGAGCCCAGTGGACCGTGCAAATAAAATTAATCATCTAAGCATAAAAAAAAAAAATTAAAAATTATTAAACAACATGTGTTGAGAAACTACAATAGTTAGTGAAATTAGAGCTGTGACACATGTCAAAATTCGATCCACGTGTCCGTCAATAAACACGACATTCCCATCGTATTCGAGGACAAGCATAGAATAAATGGAGACAAGGAAGAACCAACGAGCAAAAGCAAGCACACAGAGGTTAAGAAAATGGCAGCACTATTTTGGGGAAAAAGGATTACCATTAACATCTCTAAGACCTCATCAAAAGACTTTCCTAATCACTACTTCCACTCCGCGAGCAGAATCTCTAGATCTCGGTGGCTTTCCTCTGCTTATGAGCATGCTCATGTATATTATTCATATGCCCTTATCTTTATTGCTTTTACTACTTTTAGAAGGCATCTACATTGATATTTTCTCCATTTATTTATTAGATTCTTAAAGTGAAGTAAGGGGAAAAAAAAAATTCTTAATAGATTTAGATGTGCATGCCTTCTTTTTCTTTATTTATTTATTTTTTGTTTTTTATAATCTAGAGGTCGGATTGAGTTTTGTACACTTATTCGCTAGTTTCTTGATTGCTAAATTTATCTTAATTTCTATTAGGCATATTATAATTTTTGCAAGTTGAGTTTATAAGAGATCAATTAGTAAAAGCAAATATGACAACTAGTCTCGGAAGTGATAAAAAAAATTATTAATTGTTGATCTGTTGCTTGTTCTTAATTGGTTCAATTCGTAAAATCTCTTGTGCCTATATCAACAGTTCGAATTTAATTTCGTTTTGTTGGTACTTAACATTCAATAAGTACGTATACTCATTTGCGGTATTAGTGTTCATCAATGATCTTAAAATGCAGGGTAGCAATGCAGTGGCAGAATCGACGGACCATAAAGCTGGGACCGAGGCCTCGAGGGATGGCCTATACGAGGCAAAGCAAGAAGCATTAGACGTGGACGAGGGCAGACCGAGTGGGTTGACAGGATTTGTAGCTGATAAGGTGAAAGATGGAGCAAGAAAGGCAGTGGAGACAGCGGAGAATGTTGGGGACACGGTGAAGCAGACAATGGATGGTGCCTGGAAAGCAGCTAAGGAGACTACTGAGAAGACCAAGGACAATGTGATTTGTGGTGATGATGATGATCGTGATCGTGATCATGATCACATTGACAGAGATCCTTCAGTATTTGATGCTAAAAAGATTTCTGATCCTATTGATACACAAGAGTATAGAAGTATTGAAGATCAGAGGAACAAAGCAGTATTGAAAAAAAAAAATTGCAGTGAGTGAACAATTAAAAATAATCAAGTTATCAAAGAACGGGAATTCTATAACAACAGAATTGAAACAACAGCAAAAATTAATAAAACAGCTGCTGGAAATCGTGGAAACAACAACAAATAAACGGAAGAAAAAAAATTAAACGGGAAAATCTGAGGTCTTAGAACAGATTTATTACCTACAACGGTGTTTTTAGGTTTGTTGGTATTTGTTTTTTAGGATACAACGGAAATAAATTATTTGTCAAGTACGCACAAATAATTCCGGCTAACAACAACAGTGTAGATTCTCCATCAAAACAGAACGTCTGAGGAAGAAAAAGAAATTTTAAGTGCTATGTGTGTTTTGTTGCATCAAAAGTAGAAGAGAAAGATTGTATTTTTATACACATGAGGGTGCATAACTATTGTATAAAATTGAATTTTCGAATTCAATATATGATTTAATTTTAGTTTCTGTAACATTTCATTGAATTGAAAATTTCAAATCTGTAATAGCCTATTGAATTCAAAATTTTCAATTGTGTAACAGTTTAATATTTATTCATAAATCAAAAATTATTTTTGATTTTAATTGTGAAAATCTTAGAAAATTTAAAAGGAAATAAAAAATGTGGTCATGAGGGTCTAGGTGATTTGGGGCCGACATTCATGTAAGCAAGATGAACAGGTTTAACCAAATCGATTTCGGATTTGCACCTCGTGCACATACGTGTGGAGAGAGCCTCTATCCCTACAATTCTTGTTTATGTATGGATAAATATCTATATATAAATACAAATCCCTTAATTTATTTTTTCTTCTGCGATAAGTTTTATTTCCTTTCAATTTTTTAATTTTAGAGGTGCACTTTGAGAGTCAATTTCTCATTTTCTCAATCATCATTTTGAATAAATAAATATATCATTTTAAAGTTTTCACGAAGTAAAATCCGAACCTCTCAATATTTTCACTTTTGTTAAGCAAATCCCACTCAAAATGTACCCTCAAAATATCTTACTAATATGCTATTTTTTCAACGAGCAGATGGGTATGATAAGGCATCGGATTGATGATCAGCAATTTAAAAGCGCTTTTAATTAGTGGCTCCGAAATGCTTTTGTCTTTTGGGCTATGCATGAATAATGTGACATGCATGGCCTCTTTTGTGTATGAATATTATTTTTTTAAATAATTCGATTAATTGATCACAAGACACTGCTTCTGTAGAGTGAACAAACAAATACAGTTGAATGCTTGCTAACAAATTCTTACACTTATAATAAATAAATAAATTCTTCTTACACTTACGAAGAAAATTAATAAAATAAATTCTCCAAACACTCATCTCATATAATATTCAACTTCAACAAAACCATTAAACTTAGAAAAATAACTAAATAATAATAACAACAACAACAACAAATTAGAGCTTAAAATTTTGGAATAATTATAATTTTAAAGATCTTATCTCTATTTGGTTTTTTTATTAGTAACTGATACCAGCTGAATGCATGAGATTATTAAGTTCTTCTTCACTTGTAGTATTGACGTAGCAAGGTAGTGGAAACGGATAGATAAATACTAGATGGGGTAGTGGAAGCGGGTAATAAATGATAGATATCGTTTTATTAGTGGGTTTATCCAATGCAGTTAGGATATGTTCTAATCGAAATAATTTAATGAGATTTTGATAATTAGGTTGTATTTTAATTGAAACAATTCAATGAGATTTTGATAACTAGTTATATTCTAATTGAAATGAGATTTTAATAGCAAGGTTTGTCGGATTCAAAACAGTAAGATTGAAAAATGCACCAAGAAAAAAAATCGCAATGCAGAATAAAGCCAAGGAAAATATTTTAAGAAAATGAAGAAAGGCCAAGTGGCGGAATTGCCAATTCTTACGTGATTCAAATGCATTGTAAAATTGATCTATTAAAGTATCGGATGCGGGAATCCGAGACGTTTTATTATTTCAAAACAAATTTACCAGTAGATCGATAAATTTTACCAATTGAAGTAACCAATAGTGGTCACACAAGGGTTTATCATGATATAAAGGGAAAGGAGAATATTTTGGAGTTAACAAATGAAGGTATCAATGAGGTTTCTAACACATGGTGCTTTAGAAACTGAAGAACGAAGAAGGAATTTTGGACCAAACTCCAACTCAATAGTGAGAGTGATGGGCACTTGAATCATTCCATAAATTGGTGTGACATCCATTATGTTTGTTTCTGCATGTAAATCAAAAGAGCGACGCGGAAGAGTGGGAGGTGAAATGAAAGAAAGATAGACTGATGGTGGTCCTATATTTTGCAGAATCATAGTGACTGTTTTGTTGCTAGAAGGAAGTGCTTTTTGGGGAAGTTTTACTACCATCGTAGCTGATCAACAGCCTACAACATCATTCAGGGCGGCACTGCATTCCACAAGAATCATTAACATTAAAATTATACGTGCACAAAATCAGGTTAGTCTTCCATAACATAACATCACTACAGCCAATGAGTCAAATCATTTAAAACCATCCGTCAACTTTTAATTATTTATAAGCTTCCGTAAATCACATTTAGATAATTAATAATTATTTCAAAGTAATTGACTTAAAACAATTTAATTAAAGTTTTCTTTTTTAAGACAACTTATAAAACAAGTTTTTAATAAATTACATTTTGTTATAAATAATTTTAAAGAATGATTTTACTTAACAAAATATTGTAATAGACTAAAACAAATCAATTTTATGTACTTTTCATTCAACATAATACATAACTCGAACTAAAAGTAATAGTGAAATACATATATCATGTATGAATCTACTTATCTTGATTCTCAACAATAAAAAGATGGTAATTTCAACCACGAACTCACTATCGTCCTAAAACATCAAGACACATTGTTATCAATATTATTACTCATTATAACCTTAATATAAATCCAACATAATCAAGTCTAGTAATAAGTACTAAACTATCAAAGCTAGTCTCAACCCATGGGCGGACCCAACTAAGACTGAGGAGGGGCGTTAGGGACATTAATTTTTCTTTTAAATGTACCCCAAACCCCTTCTAAAAGAGTCAAATAAAAAAAATTAGACACATTTTTTCTATAACAAATGCCTTGTAGTCTAATATTAAAAGTGTTATTTGATTGTTTGAAAGTTTTGGTTCAAATCCTAATAACCACATTATTTTTTTAAAATATTTTGTGGAAACAACTTAGAAAAATGATGCTTTTACGCATTTAAAATAAATAATTTATTACTGTTATAATTTAGAATTTAAAATAAAGTAATGGAATTTGAGTTTATGAGATTTAAAATGTATTTAAGTGAACATAAAAAAAGCCTAAATTGAATATAATTTTTTAAACTAAACCCCCTCAATTTAAGTTTTTGGGTGGCCACTGTCTCAACCTGACCATCATATACAAGTTGATTTTTACCAAGCTAATTATATGTCAGAAAATTGTAAAAAAAAAAAAACTATAAAACCTGAAGGTGGTGAGCTTGTTACGACTGAAATCGGTGATTCCTCGTTCACATGTGTAGAATTTAATATAAATATTAAAAAATTGAATAAAAATTATAAGCATATTGCAAAAAGAATTTTACATGTAAATATTCACACTATTCAGCAGTGATAAAAACAAAGGTAGCTGAATTAGAAAATTCGTAAAATATTTAATAAAACTCATAAATTAGACCACTTGATTTTACAATAATAGAAACGTCAAGAAATAATTCATCAAATTTCTAGAATTTTTGAAGATGTAAAACCATTTTAAACGAATTTATATTAAGAGACCAGCAAACATGTTTAGAAACTTTCAAGTTTGTGTTTTGCAATTCAAAAATTCATAACTTATTGTTAATTGAATGAAAATTAGTCTAATAAACTTGAAATCATAGAGGACTCATAATATTATACGAATATAATTTAAAGATGTTACCATCAGCCATCACAATTTTGGAAAGCAATCTCCAGGATTGCAGCAGCTCAACATAAACCAAAAATTATGAAATTAAAAATAAAGTGACATAATGAGGATTAAAAAAAATCAACATAATTTTCAAAGATCATTTGGATAGTTAGAAAAATCGGCAAATTCAAACATGCTGCTGACAATAAGAATTTTTCAACACCACTGTTCCAAATTTGAAAATTCACATCAAATTAGTTATTTGGAATCTTTTTGTACAAAATATATCATTGAAAACCTTAGAATGTCCACTTTAATTTTATGGAAACTTTTGTGCAAAACTCAAATAAAAAATCATGGAAAAAAACAGCAATCAAAACACACTGCTCGTAACTCATAATAAAGAGAACAATGCATGCATTCATTATCAAACACATAAGATCATATTAGAGAGCACGTATTAAAGAAGGATTAATACCTCAAAATTTCTTTCAAACATGCATAAAAGAAAACCCTAGAATTGTTTTTGCTTTTATACGTTTGTTTAATTAAAGAGTTTTAAATCATAGGGAAATAAGAAGAGTTTAAGTTTTATAAAAACACATGCTTTTATAATATATATATATATATATATATATATATATATATATATATAAAGATAGATAATTCCTTATAATTTATTTTAAAAAATAAATGAAAAGAATTATATCTTATCTCAAATAATCTAATTAAAATAAATTCACACAAACCAAAGATAAACAAATAAATAAATAAATAAATATAATTAAATTCAAACAAAAAAAGAACGGGTGTTACACTAGGTCTTACGTAAGCCTTATGTAAGGTTTATTTACAATCCTATAAAAATGCGGACGTCAGCACTAGATGCTGTTGCATGAAAAAATAATGGAGTGTTTTATTGCCTCAATGCAATTTGAATAAGCGAGTTGTCAGGAAATCCTGTGTTTGAACCGCAAGACACTTCTAGTCACTATTATCTTCAAAAATACGAAGCCATCTTAAATATTTCCAAGAAAATATATGGACCCATAAGAAAGAAAATAAGCCAGGAAAATGAGGTGGCTGATTCATCATTAGTTCTGGAAGCTTTCATTCAATTTCCGCAACTACAAGTGACCTACGGAAACCGTCTTTAAGTAGAGTATCTAACCTCTTTTACTCTTGTCTCTCTCTCCTTCAAAGATTTTGAGTTGTAGTTATCTACTCTAAACTTTGGTACAATTTTTCATTACAATAGCCACGTGAAACCTTGTGTTGTGTCAATGTCAGTAATTCATTCTTTCCTGAGTATCTTTTGTTCCTTGACACTGTAAAAAATAACTTGAGCATAGTTCTTTAATCTCCTTTTGGTTTGATAAATAAACATTGGCGATTGAGTTTGATCCAAAAATTCTTCGAAATCTCCTTGAAGGAAAGGCTTCTTGTTAAGATGAAAGGGCAATCTTAAAATTTATCTAAATGAAATGACATTTGATGGATACAATTGAAGGAATCAATGCACACACAGGCATTAAAACATAAACTTCATTTTCATCAAAGTAGCTGCTAAGTTCACATCTAGCAACGACAGAAGAAGATAAAGTGGGCATAAAGCATGAAGTAAAGACTCTTGATCTATTGAAAAGCATAGAGCACTCTTCTGTAGCACTACTTGTCCAGCTCTAGTAGAAGCAGAATTTTGCGAACCATTAGTGCTGTACAGGCCACTGAGGAATTCGATGTCTCTCTCAAAGCTCTACTGGCAATGAAAAAACACTTTTCCAAGCATTTAACTTCTCGAGAAAGTTTATTTATCATTCTCATTTACCCCAGTATAGTGTTTATATGACTGTTGATGTGCAAAAATATGGAGTACAGGTCAATAAATTCTATGAGAAAGTGTTAAAGATAATGCATCTATCTTTACGATTTTTGTTTCTTTCTTCAGGTAATGTTGTACCAAACCATTCGCTGTATCTGTCCTACTACCAAACGTAAAAGGACAGTTTCATACAATGTTGATAAGAGAAATTTACAGTTTCTTTACAAATCTCTCTCTGCAGCTGGCTAATGTTCTATACATTGGTTAAGTGCACTCAAGATGGTATAAATATCTAACTTGTACAAAATTCCAGAGTTTGCTTAGGTTCCTTGTATCATCCATTTACCAGATGTCTAAAACAAAATTTTATGTCCTGAAATTAAACAAAAATAATCAATCAATAAAACTTCTGAACTTCTTGATTTATTTATCATTTTCAGGAAAGTGGACCACCTAGGGTGTTAATTATTGATGTGCCTAACTTGGCACAAATATCTGGTGAAAACTCAAACTTGAACCACCAACATCAAATATTAGGCTCAAGACTTCTGGCAATAGCATATCATCATAACAAACCCAATTAATAAATTTTTCTTTTGAAGCTTCTAATCATTTACAAAAAACAACAAAAGCAGGGTGTGGTCCTCCTCCAGTCTTTCCACCTTTTCCATTAACTCACTTCATTGCTTCTAG
The DNA here is from genome assembly GCA_029633175.1 of Citrus glauca. Lineage (NCBI taxonomy): Eukaryota > Viridiplantae > Streptophyta > Magnoliopsida > Sapindales > Rutaceae > Citrus > Citrus glauca. Next base: position 36,858,192 of record JAQOOD010000001.1, on the reverse strand, counting down.
TTCCCCACTTTTGCTTCAACATTTTTCATCATCAAATTCACTCCCATCGTAAAAACACACTTGCTATATCAATGGATGCGGCAAGCCTTGAAGCACATCGCTAGCTAAAGGAAAAGACTGTCAAGGGTTGCTTTCTTGAGGACGATATGGACAACGATATGGAAGAAGAAGAGGGTGGTGTTGATTGTTATGCAGACGATGAAAGAAAGAAGAAAGCGACCGGAAGAAGAGCAGCGCCTGCCGGGACTTCATCACCTTGTTGCATGGTGGAGAAGTGCGGAACTGATTTAACCGATGCAAGACGATACCACAGGCGCCACAAGGTCTGTGAAACTCATTCCAAGGCTCCTGTTGTGATTGTTGCTGGTCTCAGGCAAAGGTTTTGTCAGCAATGCAGCAGGTACCATTTTTACGGATTCTTTGCTATTGTGATCAGCTTCTGCTTGGATGTGTTGGTTAGAAATCTTAAATGTGCTTTGACCACTTCGAGAAGCTACATCTTCACCATTAACTGAACAAACTCGTGCTAAATGAATAAGGCTTAAGTGCTAACATAGCGGTACATGCTTCAGTGCTTCTTGATCATTTATCAAACAGCCACCCTTGCCAAGAATAATGTTTTTAAAATCTTCCAAGGCTTTCTTGTCTAGTTCCAGATTCTAAAAATGTTTCAGTTTCTAGATTGTAATGTCTCTTGCTTTGTATTGCAGGTTCCACGAGCTATATGAATTTGATGAAACGAAAAGGAGTTGCCGTAGGCGTTTGGCTGGACACAATGAGAGGCGTCGGAAGAGCACAGCTGAAACAACTGGTGAAGGATCAAGCTGCAGAGGGGTAGGTCCTCAGTAGGACGATCAGTGCAGACAAGCTGACGAAAATAATAGACTGTAGACATCTGTCCAAGTGAATAGACATTACAAGCATTCCTAGATCAAATAAGACCGGAACTTTCTGCATTGCAGGATGCTCCCTCTCTTCTGTCATCCTTAGGCTCCTCCTCTCTTCTGTCATTCTAAGGTTCCTTTAGCGCCGGCATACGGTGGTTCCGAACAGCAGTATCTAGGCTATGCATGAAGTAGAATTATCTTTGATTCTCCTGGTGTGATGCACCCTTCGAATAAATTGTTGTAACAATAAATACTTTCTACTTTTGGTGACTGGCCTTAAAGAGTTTTTGTACTGCTATTCTAGATATGAAGTTACATGCTACCGTCCGAACTTATTGATTCCTGAGGAATCAATCGTTACGCAAATAAATTGTCCACTGCAAACTTCAATCTCATCTTCATTTTAATTCTAGACATACTGTTTGATGCGGAACTAGGGTTCAAGGTTTCTTAGTTCCTATAAACTATAAAGTTAACAAGGATCATAGCTACTTGCATCATTATCTGAGCAGAACATATCATATCAGAACAGATAATTGAGCGAATGCAAACAAATGACATTGTTTACAGTTAACATCTTTAAAGTATTAGCTACATTTATGCTTCAGGAACTGTATAAACAACGAGAAACAAGTCCGTGGCATGCTTCTTGCATCTAATAAACTCCTAATAAGAACACAAACAGGTTTTCTTATATGGCACAGCAGATCAGTATACCGATGAACGTTCACCAGTATACCAAGGTGAATAACAAATAACTGAAGACAGTCCTCTGTGAAACAGGAGAGGGATCTCATCTACTACTATCAGTTAAACTTTACGACAACACAGGAAATGTCATCTGAGCTATTTCTAGCAAGTGCTTCTTCAGTAAGGTGCCTTGCAGCAGACCGAGCATCTTTTAGATTCTTGATGGCATCTGCTGCATCTTGGTTCGACATAACTTTCCATAATCCATCACTTGCCAAGATAATAAACTCTGTATCATCATCGATTGTCTCCATCACCACATGTGGTTCTGAACTCAGATGCATTTTCAAGCTCTTGTCACCAAATGCCCTTGCCACCGCCAATTGTCCATCAACACGTGGAACATCCCCTGAATTCGTAAAAGAAAATTTGTCATGCTAATGATCAAACACCATGTCTACAAGTAAAAGAACCACAAATCCCAATTTAAGCAAATGTTCCCCCAGTAAACAGAACCATCTATCATATACTGATTTCACATTTATGCAATGGTAAGTCATCTCAAATTATACAAAAGCCTTGAGGGAACACTCGTTATTACCCAGGTGGAAACAGAACAAAATTAGCTGATCTCTAGGTAAAACTGGTACCTGGAAAGTTTGACACAAAGCCTCCTCTGCCTTCAATATGCTCCCTTTCTGAGCTTGGCTCATGATCAACTGACAATTGTTTTGCCACACCATTCTTGCATATTACTGCCCGAGAATCACCGACATTTGCTACTACCAGCTTCTCACAGTTGATTAATATTGCAGTGACTGCAGTTGAACCACCTTTACCCAAATCAACTGCTTTCTCCAAAATTGTAGTATCAGTAATATAGTAAGCTCTCCTGACTGCACTTTCTGGATCTTGCCAGAAGTTAGGCTGATTTCAGGAAAAGAGGGACAATAATTAAAGAAAGACATTCATGTATGTAATGTTTAGCTAGCAGAGCTTACAATTAGCTAGATCAATACACTAAAACTAGAACTAAGATATGCAAATGTAATCCAATCAAATGAATCAGAAATACATGATGAGACATTATTATAGAAAATTACCAGTAAACGAGCTTGAAAAGACACTACATTGGAGTAATGGATATTTTTTAATGCATGTTCTACTATGAAATGAACTGATGTAGCAATTCTACACTCACTATAAACAACAGCTGCTTTGATCCCATTTCTCATCTTCAGAAGAGAGCTAAATACAGTTTAATACCCAGTTATAAGGCACGATACATCAGTCAAATCGCTACTCCAAAAGTATTTGGAATAAGATTTTCGAAAGAATCAGTTACCTCATTTAAGATATTCTCGAACAAATGCGTCCGCAGAAAATCAGGAATTTCATGGCTTAAGTGACCATCAAATATGGCAAATAAACCCAATTCATTCTCATCAACTTGCTTAAACTGTGCAACGACATAATCTTCCATGGGATGACCCGCCTTTCCCTTTACTAAGTGGTAGCCATGAGTTACATGCTTTTTCATCTTACTCTTTCCTTTTCCAGAATCAGGAGATGAGCCCAATACTTTCTCCTGCAATCACAAATAGCAAAAAGACAAAGGGAAGAAAAGTGTTGACACTATAAAATATTAACCATCCACTACTAAGTTTTTGAAGTAAGACAAGGTAACGGTGGTTGAAACATACAACTTGTTCCTTCTTAAATCAATTATAAAGATGAAATTAAACAACTTATTCAACAATACAACCATGTTAGCGCACAAATCTATCCACCTTATAAATTAAAAGAAGTCCCTACATCACAGCCCCATTGGTTTAGCCTTGGGTTGGAAGCAAGAGATCAAGGGTTGTACTCCTCTCACACACATTTCCGAGGGGATTCTTTAATTTGGGCAGACTGGGGTGGGAAGCCACGGATGGAATTGACCTTGATGCATCGCGAGTGCATCCCCTCGACTAGGATAAAAGTGTGGCCTAAAATAAGTTGTCTGAAAGGATAAACTAAGTAATCAAGATAACCGCCACCTTACACATACAGAACTTTTCCATTTTCCTCAATCCTCCTCTTCATTGTTAAGCATGAACCTGAATCAATCTTAATATTTACTTCAATTTTGCATACTAGCGGTCAAATTATGAAACTCTGACTTCTCCAGCTCTCAGCTGAACCAAATTTTAACATTAAGGGCATTCTTAAAAAAAATGAATCTTTTGCATCCAGAAGGTTAAATTACAAGAACCCATTTGGTAATTACCGTAGAAAAAGCTACCCATACAGTCAAAAACATGAAAAACAATGGTGCCATGTCAATCTCAACTTCATGCGACAAGTGGGTATCTATGATAATAAGAATTGTAATGAAAGATAAAAAGATACCTTCATCTTATTGAAGATTTCTCTCTTACCGATCATGGCTTTTGCTGCCTCTGTTTTTCTTAATACGTATGTGCAATTGAAATAATGGGGATAAACACAGACACAGTGGCCAAGGAGAGAGCGAAGAAGATGAGGATCCTTTAACGGTTGACACGACGACTTTTGCCGCGTTCTTCGCTGTACAATGACGCGTTAGCGTTTATTTATTTTATTTATTTATTTATTTATGACCATTTAACTCCAAATGGAAATCAATTAAATGAAAGAGAAATCTCATCTCTCCTACAAACGGGTTTGGCACGACGCTGAATTGGTTGAAGTCATGGTCGTGGCTATAAATAGAAAGCACAGTATACGAAGAAATGATTACCAAGAAAAAATTACGGTTAAATATTTGATTAGTCTCTACTTTGAATAAAATATTTCTTATAATTTTTATATTTTAAAAAATATTTTGAGATATCTTTATTATTAAATATGTGATATTTTCACCTTTATTTTTTTATAATAATACTCTCATAACAATATTTTTAATGACATTAATAAAAAGACAACAAATATTAATTTATTAAAGTAATATTAAAATTAAAATTAATGTAATTTTTTTATTATTTCTACTTTTAAGGTTAATTTGATACCTTAAATTATTTTATAAATAAATTTTAACAGTTGCATGGTACACAAAATATTGATTATTTTATACTGATATTTATTTGTTGATTTACTAATAAATAAATACTGGTTCATTTGCTAGAATTAACTTTTTCAAATATATACTAATTAATGTCAAGTAAATTGTTACAAGGATATTATCGTAAAAGTAAAGAAAAAATAAGGGTAAGTATATAACATATTTATTTGCAATGGTGATTTGAGGTTTATTTTTAAATATAAAGATTAAACAGTTACTTAAATCAAAATATAGATACTAAATAAATATTTACCTAAAAATTGAATCTCATTTCAATTCTATTTAGGATAATTTCGAATTATCTCCTCATGAATTAACTATCTTCAAATCATACTCTTTATTTTTGAAAATTTTAATTTACTCCTATTTTATTAAAAAGACCAAAAAAATTTCACCAACCCACCGTCTTTTTTTCTTGCCATTTGAAAAAAAAATGGAAATCTTTAGATTTTCAAAAGTAAAAAAAGATAATTTAAAAATAGTCGATCCACTCTATTACATGCATACAAAAAATATTAGGATTTTAAATATCTTTAATTTTAATCTCAACTGCTTAAGAACTTATAAAATTATATTTTAATATTTAAAACAAAAGTTGGATTAATTAAATTTGGGTTCGTTATTATGGTTGGATAGATACAACACTAAAATATTTAACAAATAATAAAATATTTTAAAAAATAAATTTATAATATATATATTAAAATTTATATTTTAAAATCATTAATTACCATAAACTATTAATTCTTATTTTACTATTATAGATTTTTTACTTATAACTTAAAAATTACAACACTTTGATGTCAAACAATACCTAACACTAATATATTGAGCATTACTGTATTTGCTAATGCAAAAAATGTGAAATTGCCCTAAATTCTAAGTTAAACTTAGCCCGTTTCTCAGCGTAAGCCTATCATATATTGGCCATTTTGCATGGGATGTGCAAACAAAACTGCTTGTTAATGACACGTGTGTGCAATATAGCAGCAAGTGAGCGACACGCGGTCAACCGCTGGAAATCCGTAGGCAAAACAAATTATTGTTAATTTTTTTTTCGAGTGTACAAAATATTGATGATAATTAGAATTAGATCCTTTTTTAATGGTATATACAATATGTAGTTTATTAGCATTCTCGAATCTCGGTAATATTATAAATCTAAAAGCCTTGCTTAAATAACTTTGTTATGGTGCTGAGAAACCTAAATATCTACTCATATCTATAAGAGCACTAATAAAAATAATCTGGTACCATTAAGTTGTTATTACTCAAATAATTTAAGGATTGTGAAAGATTAATTTTAGGTTAAGTTGTAAATTATAATTAATGTAAGTTAGCAGCCGCCGTGCAATCAATATATTACTCTTGCAAGGTTCACTTGGATTTCATGCATGGAGCAATTGAGGAAGCAGTTGGCAATTGCATTGGCATTTAGTAGCAATACAAACATGTACTCCCCTTTTGGGTTCCTAGAATTATGTATTTGTTTTATCCCCCCACCCCAAAAAGAAAAAAAAAGAAAAAGAAATATGTATCTGTTTCCTCATATTGGGCTAAGTTTATGGGTTTGACCTCTTAATTTGGACCAAAATATAGCCCAGACAAAATAATGAAAAATCATAGGGCAATTCTTGGTCAAAAGTTGTCTCCCAGTCAACCAAAATCCACTCTTGAGAAACCAGAGAGACCTACCACATCTAAGAATTAGAGTATCAACAAAGGAAGAGTATTATTATTATTATTAATCCTACTTCCAAAATGACTTGCTTTGCTTGTGGGGACAAAAAGTTAGGCCTTGAATTTGCTGACTGGTGGTCCTTAGGGCATGAATTGTTGAAATGGGCCCAAGAGTGTCTTCCTCAGAAACCCAAACGGGAGACATAAGGATTATTCTAATATCTGATTTGTCCTCGTTTCTAGGAGCTATGAAAGTGTTTGATGAAATTAATTAATCTTTGGTAATTGATAGTTTTGATTCTTCTTTAGCGTGTTGATTGTCCCTATCGGAGCCTTTGCTTCCCAAAACGCAAGAAAGCAGCTCTCTTTGAGTCTTTGTTGATCCCATCAAAGCATTCGGTCTTGTGAAATTGTGAAAGCCTATAAACAAAAAGGATAACAATCCAATTAACATGTTATCATTGATTAAGTTTATTAGCCCACCTCCCTCACTTCCTCTCTGTCTCTATCTCTCTTCATTGGTAGATTTCAAGGTATCTTTTGTTTTACATATCAAAAGAGTATATTTGGGAGGATGTGTCCTTCAAAGAAACAAAAGCAAGTGGACGAAAGATTAAAGGCTAAAAAATCTATTGAATTAAGAACAAACAAAGTACCAGAGAGAGCATTTCCTTGAAGTTTCTTTTCTCACAACAAAAGGATAGAATAAGCAAATACCATATGATAATGGTAGGATTAATTGATCGTATCCCACTATTGAACTTAATAACACTATACATATTCTAAGAATTTTTGCTGACATGGCATCTTCGTGAGGATGCTAAGCCACACTAAGCTACATCATTTAGCAACACTAACAATATAATTACAACCCAAAAACAATACCATGTGCCAATTGGAGGTTGAGTTGGCAAGTATATGACTACATATGATTTATACCACCGAGATTATCAAAAATCACCCAACAAAAGGGCCCCAAAACACTTGTTCATATCATTCATTATAAGCATTGTGTTGCATTGCATATATATACACAGATGCTAGTATGCAACCTCACTCATATACGCACCTCAATTAGCTCCCCGACAGAAATTAACCAAAATGGAGGACAGCCGGAAAAAGTCTGGCTCCGGCGGGATGATCTGTTTTTCTAGCACCCCAAATCAAGACCAAAATTCCGACTTTGAATTTGGTTGCTTGACGCCTGATTCTCCCTCTCAAGATCCATCGAGAAACTCGCCAGCTGATCATCTTTTCTTCAATGGCAGGCTCTTGCCTCATTCTTTCCCATGTCAACAACAACCTGCTACAGCCATTGTGATAGAAAACACCTCTCGTGCAACGAGTCGAACAAGCAGTATTAGCAGCAAAGATTCACTCATGTCATCCAGAAGCAACAGTACAAACAGCAGGAGCAGTAGTTGCAGCAGTGCAAGAACAAGTTCGAGTGACAATTCAGAGAGGAAATTGTTGTATTATAATAAGCTTGCACACAGAGCAACTGCAACAACAGCAAGTAAAATGGTTACTACACAACTGTATGGATCTTCTCAAAGGTGGCAGTATCTTACACCAGTTCCTGCAGCATTGAAACGCGACGTTTCGCAGAGGAAAAATGGTGGGGGTTCGGTGAAAGAAAATGATCAGAGATCAAAGAGACAAGGTGAGATGAAGAAGCTGAATTCTGAACGGCCAGCAGGAATTTGCAGAAGGTTTTTCATGTCATTTTTGTTCGCATGCAGAGAGTGTCATGCCATGGAACCATCTACCAAAGATGATATCCTGCAAGCAAACGTTAAGTGATAGCCACCCATGTACCTGATTTTTGCACTGATTTTGAACATCGTTTGTATGCATTTCGAGTAAATATATATATTAATTGAGTCAATTGAGTTTGTGAATGATTTTGTGATCATTAATTTGTTTTGAGAACATCATTGCCGGAATTATGAGTACTTGTAGGAGGTTGTGAAAATTGGTGTGTTGAGGCAGCTTATTCTTGGGAGCAAAGGTTGAGGTTTATCTTTCTTTTTTCCACAGAAAGCAAAAACAATTAATGGAAAGATAAGATACTTATGAATTACGAGTACTGATTAATTTCTATTTTTGATTTCAAGAATAATTGTGCCTGAGAGAAATCTCAGATTAGAAGGGGGCTATACTTCTTTAATTCTGCCATAAAATAAATGTCAGCCACAATAGAGTGAGATGCTTAAGTAGTTAAGCTTCATGAGGCTCACGAAACCCCCCAGCTAAGCTGCAGCAAGTTTTGGGCCCAAGCTTTTGGGTCACACCCATTGCAGTAAGATCAAAGCTTAGTCATAACTGATGAAGAGGTTAGATCTTTAGTTTGATTATGTTTGGGTCTTCTTCTTTTCTTTTTTTCTCCCCTTTGTTTTGCAATCATAAACTTAAGGTCTGCGATCAAAAGTTTTGTTTTGAGTTACTTTCAAAAGCTTAAAGCAAGGAGGATTTATCAAATTAGGATCAATTTATGAGGCAATGTTTACTCAGTCCTGAGTTTTTAACTTCCCAGGTGTTTATGTTTTGCATTTTACTAAATTACCAAAAAGCTTAGCAAAACAACTAGCACATAGGCACGAAAAAGCTAATGGAGGGACTGCCTATTGTGATGCTTGCAAGTTGCAACCGGTAACCAAAGTAAAATCTTTTTTGGAGCCAGAGGCGCGGGGGTTCGGGGCTTTGATCAAGCCCCCAAGCCTCCCAATACCCTCAGGTTCAAACAAGAAATGATTGTGAGCTGCAGGATTTCTATTACAACAAAAATCCTCATCAAATTGGACAGAATATCAGTATAGTGGGAACTGAAACCTATAACCATACGCCGAATATCTTCCAATGCATATCTAAAAATAGTAGAGCCCGTGGAAACCTTCTAAGCACCCAAATTATCCGAAATCATATCATCAGCATCACCAGTTTGATCAACTGGACTCTCCACAGTAGAATCATCCTGATCTCTAGACTCAACAACTAGATAATACTCAACACTCAACCTGGACCTCCTAATCTTGTACCCTAACATCCAGGGCGGAAGTAAGAGGAGCAACATGACTTAAAGACCGATTATCAGTAGCAACAGAATTAGGCAGCAGCGCCGTATACCATTTATGTAACCCAATAAGAGCTTGTAAAAACATGCCCATGGCATTTTTTTTTTAATAACAATCGGCACTGTGCAAATAACTTACGCAGCTTCAACCTCTGTTAGCCAAGGCCAAAAGATTTTATTTTTTTTAAAGCGAAAAAAACAATAGCCTGTTCGGTCCTTAAAAAAGAGATTAACTAATGTTTCCAAATTTAATATTGCTTCATTCTACATGCTGTTAAAAATCTTTATATTATAATTCACGCGTATATTAAACAAAATACTATATTCTGCTGCCTACGCGCATATTCATGTCTTGCTCAACAAGTGATGTTTTAGGCAAACTTTTGGTGTCGTCAAAAAATGGTTTGCAGGTTTGCTCTAGGCATAGAAAATGCGAGTCCACACTCCAAACCACTGATGTTGAAATCTCCCTAGCTAGGATTTTGATTGATGGGTGAAGTAAAAGCAATCTATTCATGAACCCTGGGTTTCGTATTTGACCAGGGCTTTTAACCTAACACGGCAACAGTGTTGTTGAAGAAGCATAGATATCACTCAATTCATCTATTTCATATAGCAAAATCAAAAACTGGAAGGGCAAAAAGATGGGAGATAAAAATTTATGCTAAAACTTACGTTAGGATTAAGCTGCAACAAATAATTACGAAGGTTTGAGAGGGGAAAAAAAAGCAAAGATAAAAGGGAAAAAAACACAACATTTAAAACTGAACTAGAAACAAACACAGGAAAGAAGCAGGAAAGAAGCATAAAAGCTTTGCCTAGATACAATTTCTGACCCTCTAATACCAAGTTTTCTAAATTCATTCCAAGAAGGTTTCCATAACGTCATTATACATCCCTGGCTCAGGATTCCTATACTCCACCGGTTGATTCTGATGGTGATCGACTGAAGTAGAGGAAGATGATGAAGTCATCCTTGCTGGCAAAGTAAAGCTTCTCTTAAACTTGTTTTTATCCTGATGACTGTCCAAGCTTAAGAACTCATTTGGGTTTGCACCGACATCAGAATTTGGATTAATATCTTTCCTTTCCAGAATGAGAGGGTGATGACTTTGATCGGATTTGTTTCCAAAGCTCTCAGGGTTAAACAAAAGCTTAGCATCATCAGGTCTTGCAGTAAGAGCATTGAAAAATGACAACCCACTTGGCCACTTGATGTCATTTTCATGTTCTCCCATCATATTGTCCATTCGTGGTGCTTCCGATGAATGAGGGAGAAGGAACATATGAGTCTCATCTTTGGTTTGTGGGAATCCAACTCTCCCAGGATTTTGAAAATTGGGTGAAGCAAGCATTGAAGTAGTAGATGGCATTGGCCGTTGGCCCCAGTTGAAGAGGGGAGGAGGCCGAGTTGGAATGGCAGATTGCTTTGAAGGAATTGTCGAAGATGAGGAATTGTTTCTGTTCGAAGAAAACAGCTGAGAAAGATAGAATCCAGACTGATAGCCTAGGGATTCAAATGTATGCCTCATTCTTAACACAAAATGGAGGTCTTCAGGTATCTGAGGGACATGATATTTCAATAAGATAAAAAATCATCCAAGCTGCTAGTTTATGCATGCACAGGGAAAATGGAAAACTGAAACTTACAATCTTGCAGGATCCCAACTGTAGGAGGCCATGACCGGCTTGAATTACAGCAATGGTCTGGTAAATGGAAATGGAGGAGCACAAAGTCTAAGTACAAGAAATGGAAAATTGAAAATAACCAAAGACTAACAACAGTGAAATTGACGGTGCTGGTGCTGACCTGAATGCCAGACTCAAATTGATCAGTCCATTCAGGAGGTAACTGCAATTATTAACAAGTAGGAAATGTTAGCATCAATTAATAATAAAAAAGAAAAAGAAAAAAAATGATGCCCGGATCTCATCAATAATGGAGCAATATAATACCAAATCCTACCTTTTTTCACCCAAAAATCTTCATGAAAATGATTTGAGAACAAAAGAAATAAAATTAAAATACAAAACAAAAAATGGAAAGAAAGAAACAGTGGGCAAAGTTACATACAGCATCAAAAGAACTCTGCCAGTAGTTGGAGATGTTTGGTTCGCATTCTGTTGGCTCTTTGAAGACCCATTTATGACACTTATCTGAAGCAACCTTTCCCATTAACCTGCGCAAACCAATCAAAAAGATTACATAAATTAATTCAATTTCAAGCTATTCTTTCACTCTATTTGCTTTGTTATATTTACACATACACAGAGAGGAATAAAAATAAAAAATTAATAATAACACCTACCCAGTACCCACCCTTCTCCATAATTATATAACTGAATGGACATTTTGCTGAAAGCCTTTCTCACAGGATCTTCGCCATCCATCTCTTCCAAACAATCTGCAACTCTTCCTCGACAGAACCCATCTTCCCACATCAACATCCTTCAGGAAAAAAACATTATTAAATCTCTGCACTCTTACATTAAGAAGAAAAAGCATTCGCTATGAATAAATAAATAAATACGCATGGTATTGACTCAAGATAATATTGCAAAAAGTTCAAAACTTTACACCGAAATCAGAAATTAGCGTATACCCATTTGTCATAATCCATTATAAGCTCATTTAATCATTAAAACAATCCAATTTAATCAACATTGTATGTTTATCAGTTATCACTTTCTTCAAGAAAAACAGCAATGCTCTGTTCTGAAGCAGAGGAAAGGCCAGAAACAATACAACTAAACTGACTCGAGTGAGCCAAAAACAAAAAGAAATTTTGTATTTTTAACGCACGGATTTAAGTAAACGAGAAGAAACAAAAAAAGACCATACTCACAAGCTTCCATTATCATCACCAACCTTGCAACCATTACCACCTCTAACTCTCCTGCAAACAAAAACAAAAACATCAAAAACAAAACAAACCCAGTTGAGGAAACATCAGCTTGAAGAGGAAAGAATTTTTTTTTATAAAAAAAGATGAGAGAGTTAAGCAAATAATAAGTACGGGCGAGGGCGAATAGTCCAGAAGACAGAGTAAGTCCAGTCTGTGTTTAAACAGACGCTTCTTAGTGCTTCATGAAGGGCCATCATCCCGACTGCTTCTTTGCTCCTATCTCCTGCTCCTGAGCCCACCATCTTTCTTTCTCTTTCTCTCTTTCTCTCTTTCTCTCTTTGTATTTATATCAATTTTTACTTTTTGTTTTATTTCGTTCTCTAAACACTTGAGGATTAGACCCTTTTGTGATCTAATGATCTTGCTTTCTCTCTTAATCTTTCTGTTTTGCAAAAACACTTGCTTTCTACTGCTGCTACTACTAGCAAGCAAAGGAGCAGAGGAGCAAATAAGCGAAGGCTTATTTATTAGCTTCTTTTACTTTTATTTTCTCTCTTTCTATAAAGTGGCTATAAAATAACTAGAAGCCATTTTTATTTCTTGATCTCCCTGATTACTGTTCTCTCTTTTTGTTGATCTCGAAGTAATGAGGTGGGTTTGCTAATCTTGACAAGAAAGAGAATGAACCTGTGTTTGTATTTTATTTTATTTGCTTCTTAAAAGTGTTTTACTAAGTTTTAACCATGCAAAAAAATAATGGTGGGGACAGCTTTTATCTTTTTATCAGCTGCCTTCTCACCCTGGAGAACCCAACAATGAGGGTGAGGTGGAAGTAGCAGCAAAAAAAATTAAATAAAAATAAAAAGTGGCTGTGGTCTTTTGCAGAAGGCAAATTTACATTGTTATCCATTTTGTTTTTGTATCCTTGTTGGGAATTTTTGCAAGCTTTCTTATATCACAAATTTGGGTTGATTTGGTTTGCTTCTCTGACCTTGCTTTGGTTATGTACTGATTTTGTGAAAGCCTTATTGGATAAAGAGTTCAAGCACATGAGCTCCTCATTCCAACAACTCTTTCTTTTTATTTCCCCCTTTTTTTTCTTTCTTTTTCTTTTCTTTTTTATCAAATAATTAACTCTGTAAATGTTTCAAATTTTATTAAAATAAAAAAGACAAGAAGGAATAAAGATAGACTTAAATTTATGAATGGGCAGACCCTAAGCATCAAATGGAAATTAGGGCAAATGGATTATTCAATTTATTGAAAAAGAGGGCCAAGTGAAAGTAAACCATCTAAAAGCTAGAGACTTTCACCATCTAAAAGCTAGATGGACATTATTAAATAAAATTAGAAAGAAAAACCATTGATTTTCCTAAAGGTCTAATGACTAAGGCTATGATTTATGAATAGGAAAAAAAAATGTTCAATGATAAAAGCACAATGATGAAGAAAAGAATTTCTTTTAGTTAAACTATTCTTCAAGAGAAAACATTACTGAGAAATCGATAGTTCCACATTTCTTAAAGTTACTTTAGGGAGGATTTTGCTAACATCTTTTTCATGGTTACTAAGAATATCTCAATTAATCAAAAGTGTTTATGGGTAACAAATCTAGAATGAGATTCACAATAATATGCGTCATGATTCAGGTTCATTATATGCCACAATCACAATGATTTGATCACCTCTCTGATTAGAGATTGCATCATTGCATCATTTATTTATTTCACTAATATGTTTATCAAAACAATGATCCACAAGAATTATAGGGTTAACAAAACTTTTCACCCGACTGGGCATATCATTTTCTTTTATCTAATTAGATATTCCTAATTTCGTTGATGTCATTTGAAAAATATAAATTAATATAATCTTTTATCTAAAACAAATGCCAATACTTTTTTTTTAATCATGTCAACGAAGCTAAAATAATAAATTACAACGCATTCAAGCTTGGGGCGTAGATCAGCCAGTATGGGGGGCTGCTCTACCTTAACTAAGTTCCTTGTTCGAAGCTTGTAAATACAGTTGCATTAAAATACTTGTTGTGGAGTTTTGCCGTCCTAGTGATCCTCATCGGCTCGAATCTCGATTAATCGAGTTCTAATATTATCTTCGAATATCAGATTATTTAATACACCAAAAAAATATAAAAGACACTGTATTTTTTTCACTTTATTTTTTTAGTTTTATCCACTCTTTAAAATAATGACTTTTGTAATATATGATAACTACAGTTTCTATGTATTTCTGTATGATAATCTAGGATTCAAGCCTAACAATAGAGCAACAACATAAAGAAGAAGAATAAGAAGAAGAATTATGTTAACTGTAAATTCAAAAAAAAAAAACTCCACGTGCAAAGATCTAATATGATACATTTAAAATGATTAGCTCAGATAAAATCAAGCTTTTAGTTTATCCAAGAACTTGGGATTTGATGGATAACGCTATGGTCTCTATAGAATTTGATTAAGAAGATGAACCTTGTAAAAATATTATTGACTCCCATCGATCAAAGGCAAGAAAGGATCAATGGAGGCAATTCAAATAGGTATAGGACATATAAACGGGATCTCATCGCAATTAGAGTTATGAATTTTTAGTTTATAGGAAGCAGTATGGGATCCACAGTGGGTGACAAAATCACCCTTTTGATCAAATATGTTGCCAATATATTTTTATCTCTTCTTCCAGTGTGTGCTTGTGGGGGGAACATGCATGCAAGAAAGAAATTTGAGCTTGATGCTAAGTGGTAAAAATATCTTCTACCTTATGCAATAATCAATCAAATAAAAAATTCTTATGCGTACCAAATACCAATTCTTGCATCTACTATCACAGCTGAAGTGATAGCTAGTTTTGGAATGTTGGGGAATATTATTATTGCTGAACCTAATGCCCATACTGCATTAAAAGGTTCAAATTGGTCAATAATATCATATGGCACATCAATTTTAAATACAACACTTAGATTTTCCCAACAGGAGAAAGTTTAATAATCGAAAAAAAAATGACTCTGTAAAAAGATCTAATAAAATATTAAAAGAATTTTTTTGAGTCTAATCTAGATTTACCCACCTCTACTCTTGCATGTGAAGATCACATTTCAACAAAATATAAATAAATAATCACCCAATTGTCGCTAAAATAACATAACACCATCATTCGAATCTAAACATAGAAACTCGAAAACAAGAAAACACATGTAAAGGAGCAGAAGAAAAATAAAAAAGAAAAAGATATACTATTTGTACCAAAGTGAATGTTTCGAATAGTAACACTTAATATTTTATGCGACCGATCGAGAAAAATATATTTTCTAATGACTAATAAGTACATTGAAAATGGGAAATAGAGAAGGCAGAGTGAAGGTTAAATAAGAGAATTGGGGAGGGACGGAATCTTGAACGGTCAAAACGGAATTGGGAAGGAGAGTGGGGGATTAGATTTGGATTCAATATTTTAAAAGGGGTTTAATTAATTTATTAATATCATGAGTAATGATATTGGCTTTTTTGTCGGGTTGTAAGGACTGGAAAAACTTTGTGTAATCATATTAATTCGTACGGCTATTATTTTAAGGCGCTTCCACAATCGGCGCACCCCTCAAGGACTTTTCTTTCTTCCTTTCTTTCCTTCTTTCTTTCCTTCGTGGCCTACCTTCTTCGTCAAGGTAATGCCAAAATTCCAAACTGCCCTTTGGTTTTTGGTCGTTGTGAGCCGTGACCAGAGATGGCAATAGGGTGGGATGGAAGTGGGGAATTAAAATTTTTTATCTCTATTTTCTACTTTATTTTTTAATAAATTTAATAAGTTAGAGATGAGGAATCTCCACATAAGAAATTATTTTTTCATTCTCACCTCATTTTTATTTGTCTATTTTATAATAAATATAAATATATGATTTTAATAAATTAAAAATTGAAGACTTAAAATAAAAATCATTATAATATTATAAAGTATTTAAATTATTTTAAAAAATATCTAAAAGTTTGAAACAATATTTTAAAATACTATCAAAACTGAAAAATATTTGAAAAGAGCAATATCTTAAAAGAGAAAAAAACATAACAACATTTTAGAGTTGAAAAATAATTATATTATAAGAATTTCTTTTATTCATATCATGTTTATATTACATAAAAATTAAAAAAATTATTAATTGACATTATAGTTGATAAAATAAAAATTAGTAAATAAGAATTAAAAACATATTTATATACAATGGAGATTAGGGTGAGGGTAGGGTGGGAAGTACAAAATAAAATTACATCATGTTAAGAATTTTGGGATTATTTTTCTTCCACTTCCCACCCTATTTCCCAAAAATTATTCAAAATTTTCCTCATTTGAGGTAGGGCTCCATGGAGCCCTAAACCTGTGCAGGATTTTGCCATCCCTAGCCGTGACCCTGATTTGTACACCATTTTCCTTTGATTTGTTAAATGAAAATAAAATTTAGATAAATCAAAAGTAGATACCTATACTAAAATTAATATATGCCACTTATGTTTCAAATATTTTCATAATTTCAAAAAAAAATTCATTGGCACAAAAATTTTTTAAAAAGAGAGGGATAAATGGATTATTTGTTAATAATTTATCTTGGAATCAAGAAATATATATTTATTATAAGAAAAATATTTTAAAAATAACAAAAAGTACAAAAAATATTTTTTCTTTATATATTTCTTATTTTTAGCACTTCACTTTTTTATTTTTATGAATATGTACTTGAACATAATGGTAATATCGTAAAATCATATTATCAGATGTGTTATCAACTAGTATAAATATTGTAATGGGATAAGTAATATATATTGATTGGTAATTTCTCTGAGATATAATAACGAATTACCCATAATTTATATAGAGACTGTGTAAGTGCAACTATTATTAAAATTAATACACTGAATTTTAAAAGATTCTACAATTAAAACATTTTTTGATTAGAGCAGTACTGAAATAGATAACTTTTAAGAAATCTTCATGTTATAGCTTTCTTCTAATTAAGAGAAAGTGTGTGTATTAAGTGGGTGACATTTTTTTTATCAATTTATTTATTTTTAATATTTACTTATTTTTTTCTATAGTTATCATATAAAAATCATAAAACTACAAATCGATCAAGTTATCATCAATTCTTATGTGATTGGTTGGTTAGGAGTGAAAAAAAAAAGAATTTAGCATATAAACAAAATACAAACTAAAACCTTTTATGTTACTACTCTAATAATCATTATTAATTGGCTGAAAGTTGGTATAAAACTTTTTTTAAGAAGCTTTATTAAGCGTAAAAAAGTTACACAAGAATAATAAATTAAAATTTTAAACAAGCAGAAAATTGGATACACACCAAGCATCCTGAAAAACTCTATTAAAGGAATTGTTATTGGAAAAAAAATTGATTATTTGATTATTTGACTATTTGCTATTAGTTTATTGGTTCAACAAAATAATATTACATTTCAACCTAAGTAAACTAAAAAAATAAAATGACAAAAATATTAGATGCGACGAAGGGTATTGCTGTCTTTTCAAAAGAACGGTGGAGTGCTCAAATCACTTCACATCAAAGCTGGCACTTCTTAATTAAAAAATATATAATACTGTACTGTTATTATTATTATTCATTAATTAATTAATAAATAATAATAAAATTAAGTACAGAGAATATAATTTTTAGATTAAGGGAAGAGTCACGTGCGCACGTGCCATGACAGCGAGTCGGTGCATCGTTTTTCTTAAAGAAAGGTACATAACCGCACGAATTGCGGGGCACTGCATCGCCCACCCGAGACAATCCCCACCCTCAGCCGCACCACGCGCCCACTCCGCCCGTCCCATCGAAAACCTCCTCCCACAGCAGTGTCGCATGCAGCCAGGGCCCCACAGGCTCGCGCGTGGATCACGCGTATCGGAGAGTGTTTCTTCGCATTGGATGAAAATAACAACAAAATGGTTTGCGTCAATCAAAGGTCCTTTTGGCTCCGCATTGACCGCCCCAGGCGTCGCTCGGTCGCTCCAAACCCCCACGACCGTATCTTTGGTGGGTCCCATTGCCCTTTTTTCCACTGAAAATCTCTTAACCTAACTCTTTTTAATTAATATTAATTCTTTCAATTGTATTGTCTTTTTTTTTTTTTTTTTTGCCCCCCTAACATGACCAACGCTAAGACAAATCATCATCAATACACTGAATGATTCCTAAAATTCTTTTTTCTTTTGCTTTGACTATTGTGTTTAAAGGCACTGCTTCTTGCGTCAATCTTAACATGCTTTTGAATAATTTTACCTAATTTTGTATGTTATCATGTTGATTTTCCTTTCCTAGGGTGAGGAATACACGTTACGCCGGATTTTAAAGGCATTGTGGATAGTGCCCAAACTTATTTAGTATTCTTTATTCGACATGGTTAATATCCTTTATTTGATTTGGCATAATTAATATTGCTTATTTAATCGTTATTTTTAGCTTATAAAGTATGATTATAATATCTTAAGTGATATCGTTATATAGTTAAAAAAAATTAATAAAATCTAATCATCTGATAATATTTCAGACTATAGAGTTTCAGTATAGTTACAAGTTAATAATTGAATATTACTTGAAAAATTATATATAATTCACTTATGCCATTTTGAGACATATAGTATAACAATTGGATGAAAATAATGGTATGGTCAATATTAGTACATTTCACAATTTAGATCTATTAACAGGGATAGTAACAGATTTTGAACAAAAAAAAAAAAAAATTGTTAAGGTTGCACTTAAGCAATAATTATGCTGGAATTTTATTGTAAAGGACCGCTAAAATCTGCTGTTGTTATATAGGAAATAAGTGGTTAGTGCCCAAACTATGAATTAATTTAGTATCCTTTATTTGACATGGCCATTATTATCTATTTAATCGTTGTTCTTATATTGTAAAGTCTGATTACGATATCTTAAGTAATATCGTTGGACGGTTAAAAAGTCAATAAAATTTAGTTATCCGACTGAATCCAGACTATAGAATTTCAGTATAGTTACAACCTAATAATTCACTTATGCTTGACTATTACATGAAAAATTATAAATAATTCACTTATGCCATTTCGAGACACGTATTATGACAATTAGATGAAAATGATGGTATGATCAATATTACTACATTTCACAATTTAGATCTATCAATAGGGATCAGTAACAGATTTCGAAAAAAAAAAACATTGTAAAAGTTGCACTTAAGCAATAATTATGCTGGAATATTGATGTAAAGGACCGCCAAACTCTGCTGTTGTTATTTAGGAAACGAGTGGTTAAGTGGGAAAAATGAAATGAAGATGCAGACCGTCCACCTACTGAGCATAGAGATGGCCATTTTTCATGCTTCATAGGAGAAAGAAAAAATTTGTCAAACACTACTATAGGGTTGGGAGATTGGACAAGTCCCTTTTCATCATTATCAACCCATCAATTCACCGTTGGATTTTTCATTAGCAAAATATTCTTAGGTGGATGAAATTGTGTTGGGCTACTTTATAGGGTCTGATTATCGTATTCGAAGGGTATCCATCATACCTTACGACTCAAACATCGTCGAATAGTAAAAAAATTCAATAAGAACTAACAAAAAATCATGCGTGTATTTATAATAGTGTAAAGTTAAAATATAATTACAGGTAAAAATTTATTTAGTCTCTATATTTTAAAATTAAAGTTTGTTTAGTTCTTATATTTTTAAAAATATCTCGAAATATATCTGCCGTTAAAGTATTGATACCCATACAGTTACTTTTTACTTATTTTTATAATATTATCCTTTTATAATAATCTTTTTGTTTGGACATTAATAAAATGAAAATAATTAAATTACTAATTTTACCTTAGAAAATAAAAAAATGATATTAATTTTTTTACAAGCACCATTTGCACACTTAGTAGTTTGCATATAATTTTTGATAATTAAAAATTTAAATAATTTTTAGGGTTAAATTGGTAATTTAATTATTTTTTATTAATGTCCAGAAAATTATTACAAAAGGGTAATTTTGTAAAAATAAGCAAAAAAATAAAAAGTAACAATTTAATTTTTGACAATTAAAAAATAATATAAATTTTTATTTTTAAGATTAAATTGGTAATTTAATTAATTTCTTTTTATTAATGTCCAAACAAAAAAATTATTATAAAATAGTAATATTATAAAAGTAGGCTAAAAAAATAAAAAGTAATGGCAGAGATATCAATACTTTAACGGTAGAGATGTTTTGAGGTATTTTTAAAAGTATAAGGACTAAATAGATATTAATCTTAAAATATATGAACTAAATAAACTTTTACGGTTTTACCCTATACTTACTCGTATAATTTTAATTAATTATTATCAATCAATAATTTTCTAAAAGATCGACATCAAGTTTAAATCCTTGTAACGACCAAATGATAGCTCGTTGATATTGAAAAAAAAAAAATCTTTTGTCTATACAAGTCCACTTCAACTTTATTAAAATTTTATGAGAGTTTAAGACAATGATAGTAACTTAATCATCCAATATAATAATAATAAAAAAAATAACGATCATAAAAATCATCGCCAAAGATTGTATTTAAAAGAAAATAAAAATGAAGGTCACGTGCGGTGCATGGCGTGGTTCGTTTTGACATGGGGAGTTGAGAATGTTACGCGTGTCCAGACAAAACGTCATTTAAGGTTTAATTTTGGGATCCGGATTCCCATTTTCATTAACTCTATTTGATTTTTTGTAATGATTCATTTCTCCCGCAACACCGTCGTCGTCGCCCTTTAAAAAAACAAATGGGAACTTATTAGCAAAAATTATCAAATTCTCATGCAACTCCATCGACCTACCCTCGCTTTGTCGAGAGCATCTCTTTTTCTTTTTCTTTTTCTATTTTTGGTGTTGACCTTCCTTAATATATGCTAAAAAGTGTAATGGTCATTATCAACTTTTTATTAGACTATTGACATTTGATTATCTAACTTTTAATAAACCTTCACCGAAACACAATGTCTTCATTCATGTAAATAGTTTACCAATAGATGAGTTGATTTCGGATTACCTCTTATGAATTAGTTACCTTAAAAATCACTCTCTTACTTTTTTAAAATTTCAATTTATTTTATTTTTGTTAAGAAGATTAAAAAAAAAAATCAACTTACTCCCATTTTGTCTTTATCTTTGTGGTTTTAAAAAATGAGATAGTAATTTGAAAATACTCAATTTTCAAGTGGGTAATCCGACATTTACCTTGATACAATTTCAAAAGATGAGCTTTCAATTATTTTGAATTTTTGTTCAAAGTTAGATGAACCTCAAACAGCGTAAGGGAAATTGTTGGGGCCCAGCCCAATTTCCGGCCCAATTTTTGTTCAGTTTCGGCCATTTATTCAAGGCTCGTACCAAATATTACCAATCAATTCATTCCGTGTGCCGAACCCAATTCAAACGAAGTGCTTATTCGAAAACACTTTTTTTTTTCCCCTTCTTTTAAGTGGTTTATTGAAAAAAAAAATTATAGAATATTTATTCATCTTTTAAAACAATTAATTAAACAAAAATAAGAAAAAAGAAATGAGGCATCGAATGGGTATTTGAATTTAGACATTATTGCTGCCCAACGATTGATTGGGCTAAATTGATTAAGTTAAACGAAAGAGTGGTATTTTTTTTTTTTAACATCCCTTCAAGATCCTGATAAAACCCCTCTACTATTAAAAATAGGCTTAAGAATAAATTTTAGTCCAATTGAACCCATTTGTTTCTGTTCAAATTCTTCAAGCAAAAGTATTATATAATTTTATTGCTCTGCAAATTCTACAGACATCAACAATGTATTTTTGCTTTTAAATTGACAATTAATTTAATTGATTTGCACAAACTTAGAGTAATCTAATTTTCTTCCTCCTTGCAAATTAAATTATTCCAACACGTGAACGCTTTTAAATTTTAATTTTTTAATAATTTAAAACTAAAATATAAATTATGTTTATAACGGCAACCAATAATGATATTACTAACAATGATAAATAAATTATTAATATTTTACTTTCAATTTAAATAATTAAGTCATGATAAGTTGTAGGAGTTTTCATTGCTTCACATCTAATGATGTGTTTACTTTCCATTAAGAGTATTTACTTCATAAAATAAGCGTGGGGATTAGAATCAGAACGGTGGGGCGCAATTCAAATTGGAAACGAGAAATGAAAGACTGATTTTCAAAGAAAATTTTGAGAATTAATCCCCCATTCTTAAGACTGACTGACGGTTTTTCCCCTATAAAATCTATGATATCTTCAAAATGCCTTCATTTAATTTAATTTAATTTTTTTAAAAAAAAGCCATCTAGTCATCGCCTGTGGAGCAGTAGTGGGTTGCCAACCGTTGCGTCACATGCATCAGCAGTCAGAAACAGCAGCTGTTTCGTCGTGGAAGTCGAACCACTAACAATATTCATTGCATTCCGATTTGATGATAATGAGGATGATGCCGAGGATGATGATGAGTCGGACGATGATTTTGATTATTATTATGATTATTATTACCACTACTATTATTTGAATTTTTAATGTTTGTATATTTGAAAAGTATTATAATTTATTAGTATTCATATTTAGAATAATAATTATTATTATTAATAATAATCACTAAATTAAAATTTTAAAAATAATTATGACAACAAGTTATTTAAGGACTTTTTAATAGTTTGTAACAACCTAACTCATTCCAATTCCAATTCTAAAATAAAGTAAACACATTAATGATAATACAACTTATTTCGATTCCGATTCTAATTTTTATAGTTAAAGTAAACAATTTATTCTTATTCTCATTCCTCGTTCCTATTTCAGCTCATTATAATTCCAATCCACTTCCACTTCCTTTTAATAACCGCACCATGATAGTTTTTGTCAAATCCAAGCCAATTATATAAATAAGATTTTCCAATTTTACATTTAATTTGATCCAATTATTAATTGAAATTCAATTAATAAAGACACATTGTTGTGATCCTATCGATTGTTCAGGTTAACACGTCATAAAAATTATCATGCAAAAATTAAGGCTACATTAGGTATTGGTGTTATCTATTATGAAAAAAAATTATAATTATAAAATAAAAATTAATAGAGTGTAATAAATACAATTTTTAAATAATAATTTTGACATAATAAAAGAGGAGATATTGTGTATAGATTTTTCATCATACGAGTGGTACATTAATCAATTTAGCTTCTAAATCGCAATAGCTAATATTTATTAAACACTATAATGCTATAACTTTTAAATCATAACTACCCAATTTCAATACCAAATAAGACTTATTACTAATACATCATGAAAAACAATCTATTCTATTGTCTTAAATGATCATAGCTGAATCTACAATAAATAACACATTGACAATTTAGCATATGGCAAAGTCCATGGCAATTAATTGGTGAATATGACATATTTTAAGGAGGTTGGTGAGTTATTTTCAATTATAATTGACTGTAGATTGACATAGTTGAGCCGTTGGGGGCTTGGGGTTTCCATCAATGGGAATGTGTTTATTGCACTCCATTTTTTTTTGGTTTTTTTTTTGTTTTCAAACAATTGATGATGGATATAGGGATGAATAAATATTTCCCTTTCACATTTTATTTAGTGCAATGGACAATGGGACAGAAAAGGGTTATTTTTTTTTAATTTCATTTCTTCAAAATTTTCCATTTTCAAAATTTTCTCATAGTTGCAATGTCTTCATCTTAAAGACGTGATATGAAGTGGATTGATTCGAATTTGATACGATATGCTTGACTAACTAGTTAAATAGATACAAATTATTTTGGCACGCATATTGTATCTTATATATCATATGTTAAAGTTTAAAAAATCAATGCCTTAGAGATGATGTTATGTTGGGATAATTCATTTGAACTAGGTTAAAATTCAAAAGGTAAATATAAATATACTTGTTCTTTCTTGAAAATGCATCTCATTATCTTCAAAAGAAAAACAAAAAATGTATTTCTTCATTTTCTTATGCCTTATTTATTAATTTTGTCAATCACTTACTAACAATGCTGAAATACATAATTAATTTGTAATTTCGTGCCATTTTTTTTGTCAAAATTGTCCGACAAAATTAAATTCAATGCAGTCAATATCAATCTTGTCTCACTCAATTTAGAATTTTCTTTTTATTTTATTAAATTTCAATCGAGTCCCACAAATTCTTTTAAAAACAAAAACAAAAACAATGAACATGGCATTTTGTTTTTAACTTTAAAAAATTTATTTTAGAAAATGACACCAAAGGCATTTTCATTTTTTTTAAATATTATTTTGAAAAGAAATATTTTTTTTCCTTAGTTGTTGTTTTCAAATGCAACATTTTGAAAACGATAGCAAACAGATACTATATTTTCCAAATAAGTAAGGTATATATAAATTATGAGTTGTATAACCAAGTTAGTAATTCCACCAACTCATGTTTATATACTACAAAAAGGGAGGTGGCGCTATTTAAAACTACAAATTTTCTCTCTATACCTTTTTTTTTATTAAGAATTTTATCATCTAAATAATTTTTTAAAAAAATTTCTGTACTAACAATTTCTTCTCTTTTTTTCTTAATTTCAAAAATTCTCATAAATTTATTTAGATATATTCTTTTAACTTAAAATAATTGATATCACTAACTAAAAGGAATGAAACCTACTATATAAAAATGAACATTAACAAAAATTTTCAGTTATGAAAGTTAATGAACATCAAGAAATTAATTCTTACCATAAGCTAATAAATATTAAGATAAAAAAATCTCATATATTGAAAGCATGAAATTTAGATCATAATATACTAAGAAAGCTTAAAAAATGAATTTAAAAGAGGGTAAAATTGAATGTTTAGTTTGCAAAATGTGAGAGTAAGAATATGCAATTGTAAGATAGAGAGAGAAAGTGATTGAGAAAGAGTAATTTTGAAATTTTTAGCTTTTAATAATAAATTTATTTTTTAAAATGGGTATAAAGAGGATTTTGATGGGTTTAAATAGCCCCGCTCTTGCAAAAGTATATATATATATGTATATATAAATTTCTTGTAATTAGTTGACACTTTTGATATACTAATTTACTCTTTAGACATTCCTAAGTAATTATACCATTCTACCATTTTTTAAAAAATAATTATTTAAATCCCATATTTTGTCAAATTTGTTTAAAATTATATATATTAATTCATGTAAAACTCCAATAATTTTCTTACAAAGTGACTTTTTTTTTAATAGAATAGATAAATTTGACAAAATAGTAAATTTAAAAGTACGAATTGTGCACAACCTTACTGAAACGGTGCGGATTGAACCATGAACCAAACTTAAATTTTTTTTTTTCTGATAATCAATAATTGGAAAGAAGAAAATTAAAAAGAAAAAAAGAAAAAAGAAAACTAACAAGTATTTTCTCTATCGATCCCGTTGGAGCTCTCAAAGCGTCTCTGCAATCTCAGAGACATAACGCGAGGAAGAAACTGTAAAAGCAGAAAGATCCAATCCATCATCACCATCGTCGTCATCGTCGTCATCGAACTAACAAACAAAACAGGTAAAACGAAAACATTCCACAGACGCACACAAATCTCTCATTTGATGTTTGAAGCCCACGTGTGTGTTACGGTTTCGCTATCATTACTGCTTAAATTGAATTGAAAATTCTGTTGGGTTGTCACTTTAGCAAATCCCAACTCTTCACCTAACCAAAATATTTGAAAAAGAAAGAAAACAAGTCCAATTTTAATATCTTATGTGCTTTTGCTTTGAGTGTAAAATATCTATGCGCAATGTGAGATTTATTTTAGGTTTTTCCAACTCTATTTAGATCCTCTGAATTGTTTCTGATTTGGCTTTTTTTTTTTATCTTGTTGAATTGTGTGTATGTTTTTCTCTTTTGATGTAGTGTGTGTATTGTGAATTTTGTGACAGGATGGGTTTCTGAGGCTGATATAGGGATTTATAGATACCCATTTTGGAGATTTGAAGTGGGTACTGAAGAATGTGGAGTAATTTGGATTGAAAAGTGGGTTTTTTCTGTTCAGTTTGATTTGTCTATCAAGTGTTTGAACTAATGGCTGATTTGGCTGGTTTACAAGAGGCTGCTGGGTCTAGATTTAGTTCTTTGGAGTTGATTGGGAGAGGTTCTTTTGGAGACGTCTATAAAGCGTAAGTGTGTGCACTTTGACTGGTTTAATGCATTTTGATTCATTGCAATGTAGTCTTGTTTACTTTGGTTTATGTTATAGTTTAGTGAAAGACATTCTTGAATTTTGACAAATCTTCTAATGGTTAATAGCCGTTTCTTGCATGGTTGCTTTGTTTTAGATTCTTGAACCACCTGGTGGTATGTAAGTGTTGTGGATTTTGAAAATATTGTATGCAATTCCATACTTGCTTAGTTTTTAGCATAAACAGAATCTTTTTGCCGACAGTATTATTGAACCTCAATACATGGAAATGACTTTAATTTATGTGGTATTTGATTTCTTGGAATATAGGATTGGCCACTGTATTTTAGGGATCGAATGACTGCATTTGGGATAATGGCATTTTAGTAACTTTACTTACTATGAAGCCACATGTTTTGTATTCATAGATGTCGGTTGCTGGTTAACCTTTTTAGCTAAGCCCATGTTAGGCTTCATATCGAGGGCTTGATTTCTAGAGACATTTTAGAAGTATGATTAGTATCTTAGATACATATGCCATTTCACTAATTATTTATGTGCAGACACCTTGAATGTAAATTATGCTGTTTTTATAATTGAGGGAGATATATATATATTTTTTCCTTTAAACCATGGATGTTTAAGTTTATGATTGATGCTGCTATTGGGTATTGGAACTCGTGGCTGTGTTTAGGATGCATGCATTTTGTATTTGTTGTTTATAGTCAAAGTTATAAATGTTTAGTTGTGGGCCATCCTAATTGTTGTCAGAATGTATGGCATGTAAACGTAAATCTCTTGTCATTTCTTTTTCCTATTTAATGGAGTTTGTCATTATAATTTGAGGACATTTCTGCATGGAGTTGGTGGACTAGTCCCTGATGCCTTCCCAATTTGTAGGTTTGACAAAGAACTTAACAAAGATGTTGCCATCAAAGTTATTGATTTGGAAGAATCGTAAGTATTTGCTGTTGTTAATATTATTATTTGTCTGTATTTTCAGTTGTGAAATTAGAGTCTTTCTATTGGTGAGCAAAATTCTTACTCTGTCTGAATCTCTTTGTATGTATAAAAAGAAAAAAAGAGAAAGATGTTTGAAGCATAGTTGAGATGATGATTATGGAATATTGTTATTTTTCAATCAATTTAATTTGAAACCCAAAAGATGACCATCGTAGAGGATAGTTCTTGTAACTGAAGGATTGTGTGAAATCAAATTTCATTGTTATGCCATTAATGCTCTAAAGCTTGTTCTTATTGTGCCTTCTGCAGAGAAGATGAAATTGAGGACATCCAGAAGGTATTAATTCTTTTAGAAAAAATTATATTTGTGTGCTGAGCATGAGTTGACTAATTATTTTTGTTGCTAATCTATCTCATTGTTGTGGTAGGAAATTTCTGTTTTATCACAATGTCGATCTCCATATATCACCGAGTACTATGGCTCTTATCTCCACCAGACTAAACTATGGATAATAATGGAATATATGGCTGGGGGCTCTGTTGCTGACCTAGTAGGTTACTTTTCTCGTTGACTTGCACTTGCTTGTTTTGTGCAAGAAAACTGATCTGTTTTTTCATTATAAGTTTATAGTGAAGCAGAATATTATGTTTATGTCAAAAGTTGTTTCTCTTGTGAACAGCTAATGTTGATTTTACTGTTGCAGATACAATCAGGTCCTCCACTGGATGAAATGTCCATTGCTTGCATTTTACGTGATTTGCTGCATGCAATAGAATATCTACATAATGAAGGAAAAATTCACAGAGATATAAAAGGTTTCCTCTCATCTAACATTTAGTTAGTGTCATTATAGCAGTGATAGTAGGAGATCTCTTAATTTTGTAGTAGGAGATCTCTTAATTTTGTTAATTGTAGAATTCTTTTTCTTTTCTTTTAATAACTTATCACACACCCAGTCCGTCGCCTCCTATGCACAACATGTACACAATTCTTCTCCGAAGTGGTAGAGCAATTCAATCCCTAGTCCATTGCATGAGATCTAACTTTGTTTCATTATCATTTATTTCTGATTACTTTGGGTCAATGATAACTTCTATAATGTTATTTTGGCAGCGGCAAACATTTTATTGACGGAGAATGGTGACGTTAAGGTACATCATTTCTTCTTGAATAGGTTCATGTTGTCTTGAATTGTTTCGGTGGATTTACTATCCAGAAGGGCAAATAAATGAGTCGGTTTTCTTGCATTTGTTTCTGGTTGTCAAAGTTACATTTGTGAGCTTGTAACAGGTTGCAGACTTCGGTGTTTCTGCACAATTAACTAGGACAATATCAAGGAGAAAGGTATTATATTTGCTATGTGAAGGTTGCTTTTGTCTAATAGCTATTGTAGCTTGTGGGGCTTTTGGTTTGCTATTTATTGTCTGATAGAAATGTAGATTTTGGGCCCTATTTATGATCTTACTTCTAGTTCTATGCTCAGTAGGCTATAGTTTTCCTTCCCTCCATCCTTTTTTTGTCCTCATCTTTTTCTGGGTAAAAAAGGTGCTCCATGCAAGCTGTGACCATTGTGTATATATATATATTTTATGTAGGAGTGTATTAATGTCTGGGAGAGTGAATTTCAGATTGCTTTCTTTTTATTTCTTTCTGCCATCTTTGCGCAATTTTATTGCTAGATAATGTATAATTTGAAAGGGCTTTCTATAAGAACAACTGTTAGTTATAAATTAAGAGTGAATGTCAGATTGCTTTCTTTTTATTTCTTTCTACCATCTTTGCCCAATTTATTGCTAGATAATATATAATTTGAAAAGGCTTTCTTTAAGAACAACTTTTAGTTATAAATTATTGCTTTTTTTTGTTGCATATAATCAAACATTGTTCTTAATAGCAAATAGATCACTGTAAAGCATTGCAAGCTGTTTTCAAGTAAAAATTACTTTAGCCTTTTAAGTTTTAGAACCAAGCAGCCATAGGGTTATGCACGTATTAGTGATATTCATATGTGATTTCTGTATGCTTAATGTTTGGCCCCATATTTTTTCTTTGTTGTTAGCAATACAAACTATGGAGTAATTTAGAATTTTTGTCAGCAATAGACTAATTTTTTTGATGGTACCAGACATTTGTAGGTACCCCATTCTGGATGGCACCAGAGGTGATTCAAAATTCAGAAGGGTACAATGAGAAGGTACCTTTGAGGGTTTTTTTTTTTTCTATTTTTCTTCAATTATCAAAAGTAGTTATTATTGTCTTGCTGCAATGGCATAACCTCTTACCCCCTCCTTCTGTGCCCCTTTCTCACTCTACTCTCTTATTCTCTCAGCATTTTTAAGTTACAAACAATGCCGCACTAAATTCCTTGCTTAATGCAGGCAGACATTTGGTCTCTTGGAATAACTGTTATTGAGATGGCAAAAGGAGAACCACCACTCGCAGATCTTCACCCAATGAGAGTTCTTTTTATCATACCTCGAGAAAATCCACCGCAGGTTCTCTTATTATTGTTTGATGTCACACTGATTAGATGTTTGATAAGTTATTCGTCAAGCTGAATTGCAGCAATTTAAATTTAAAATATCATTGTTTACTGTTTATTACTGTTGTGCAGTTGGATGAACATTTTTCTCGCCTTATGAAAGAATTTGTTTCATTGTGTTTGAAGAAAGTACCTGCTGAGGCAAGCTTGTTATACCCTTCATATACGTTGCTATTGTTTTACACATGGTTTGTCTGTTAATATTCTTGGTTGAAGATACAATTGTTTTTGATTGGGCATGAAATTTTAATTTCTGTGAATGGAATATATCACCTTGAATTTTATCTGGTTTTTCTGTTTCAGATTAAATAAGAACATCCGTAATTATTGCCTCTGTAATCGGAATGATTAGGAATATCTATAGAATCCACACGCATGTAATCATGCCACTGGTTAAGCCTAATTCTTGTAATGTATTGTTGGAGATGTAAACTTCATTTATAAAAAATTTCTCTGCTTTTCTATGTTTTACATGTTTTCAACTTTCTTCTTTAAGTTAGAGCAATGGTGATACTATTTCTGCTTCTTTTAACTATTCCATGCTTTAATTTCAGAGGCAAAGTGCTAAGGAACTTCTCAGGCACCGTTTTATTAGGAATGCCAGGAAGAGTCCAAGGCTTCTGGAAAGAATAAGGTGTGATATGTTGGTATAAGCGTATTACTTTGGTACATTGTTTCAAGTCAGGGAAAACGCTTAGTTATGATTTTTTCTTTTGCATTGTTGAGCATTGTGTTAATGTATGTCTTCTGTTATCTTGATAGAGAGCGCCCAAAGTACCCTATACAGGAAGAACCAGATACTCCTATAAATGGTGTCAGAGCTGTAGGAGAGGCATCTGGCACTGTGAAGGTGGTAAGAGATAAGAGAAGTGAAGAAACTGTTCAAGTTAGGTAAGTTGAACTTGCTGATAACTGTTGCTTTGTTAATTGTGATATAAGTTGATTGACTTCTTTTATTTGAAGTAGTCAGGGGCAAACTGTGAGGAATGCTGGTTGGAACTTCAGTCTTAGTGAGTCACATGGTACAGGAACTATTAGGACTGCTGTAAAACCACCTCAAGTCAGAGAAAAGAAACCAGAGTTTTCATATAATCAGTCTACCCCAAAAAGAACTGCTGAGAGAAGTAATCATGGTTTCTCTGCCTCTGGAAGTACACTTCATGAGTCCCCAGATGCCTCTCCTACAAGATATGCTAGAGATTCATATTTTGATGATCGTCAGGATGATTACTATGAAGATGTAAGTTTCTTTCTGTGATGCAACCTGCAACAGCATTTTGGTGGTCTATGAGTTTACGTTATTGGTTCTTCTGACACCAATATTGGATGTTAGTTACTCCAACTGTCAAATTGTGAGTTGGACAGTTAATTCTAGGAGATGTGAGAATTGGCACTAGATTCATGGTTACCGTCCGAGTGCGTGTCTGTTATAATACCTCTCAAGGGGAATCTTATGTGTTAAGCATAATTCCTCCATGCAAAAAGTCATTTTTCTTTCAGTAAGGATTACTTTGTTTCCTGAACCTTGGTTAATTTTACCGATCAAACTTTAATAATGGGATGATCCGGACCCAATGCCGAATAGTTTCAGAAATTTTCTGGAAAGTGCTGCCATGAATCAGACCGTCAATGATACAATTCTGTGACAAGAGTAAAAATGCCATTGATTCATTTGTTTTTATATGCTGATGATGGACATAAAATCAAGCATTTAGTATACTTGGTTCAACACAGTAATGGAAACTGAATTAACCATAGCTGTCTTATCAGATTTCAGTTAATGCGTTCTGATAATAAAATAATCTGTTGGGTTTCTGTCCTCCTGTCCTTGAAATGTGTTTGAAGTGCTCCATTTTTCCAGGATGATACATCTGCAAGTGCGTCGGGAACTGTTGTGATACGGAGTCCTAGAGGATCTCGATCATCTGGTTTGTTCCGTGATCGAAGTACCGTGGTATAAGTCCTGTCCAATAATTATGAAAATATTAGATAGTTAAGTTCTAGTTTATTCCTTTTCTGTCTTGGCCGCCATTTGATTACCATACCATGTACTGTGTAGTCTAGCAGCACATATACTTCTGCTGAAGATGCATCTACTAGTGGAACAGTAGTTTACCGTGGTCAACACGATGATTCTGACTCTGCTCGCACACCAAGATCAAGACTAGGGATTCAGGAGAGAAGTTCTAGTGCATCACTTGAAGATAGTGCAGTAAACCTTGCAGAGGTTGTTTTTCCTCTGTTGCCACTTATCTCCCAAATTAGCTTTAATCAAAATCATATATCTCTACTTGTATATCAACTTATTCCATTCTTATGATCCTATGATTTTTTAATATAGTTACAATTTTGTTTATTTATTCTTTTGAGGAATATGTAAATTATCATTTTCCAATTTTAATTCTGTCAAACTCAAAACATTCATCTATTTTTCGGGCTTTTTACCCCTGGAACTCTCCCAAAAATTTCCTCTCATATCATGTTTTTGTGGCTGGATTTACTTTTCGAGAATTGTCTTGCCTAGTGTTAAAGTATCTATTATTGAAAATTTCTTTCAGGCAAAAGCTGCAATTCAAAGTGGGTTGAGGAAAGGTAATGCTAGAGAACGCTTAGCGCTTGGCAAGATGAACAATGATGGAGAATATAGAAGGAGAGAACAAATAACAAGCAGTTCAGATTCTTCCAGGTACATCTAATAGTCATATTGCTAGTTTCTGTTGTAGTAGAGGTACTTGGTCATTACAATTTGTAAGAGGGAACATTTTATCTCAGAGATTCTCGTGATTACTTGGATGCACAAAGAGGATTCTCAAGACCACGCCAAGGAAGTGATGAAGAAGAAAGTGCAAAAATAGCATCCTCATCTGGAGCACTATCAGTTTTGCTTATCCCTTCCATAAAAGAGGTGAGCGGCTGGCTGATAATTTAGTAAAGTGTGGAAATTATGATTCTTGCAACATTAAGAACCCAAATGTGGTTTAGATTCTACTCAAATTAGGATGTGGATGGAAAAGGGTTGATTTCTGTGATAATTTTGAAAAACAAAAGTGACTTGTACTTTAGGGCAAACTTCATGGGACTAGCGTTGTTTAGTCTATAATTTCTTCAACACTGTCTTTTGTCTGTTTTATTTATGAAGAGCATGTACTCTGACATTGTATAAGGCCTGATAAACAAATAGCATAATCTTTGTATACAATTTCAAGTTGAGGTTGGCAACTGACCTTTAAGCAACATTAAATTTCAGCTTGCTCTTTTTGCCACTAATAATTTGTGTGTGTAATGTTTAGGCAGTTGCTGATGATTCAGAAGGACCAGTTGTACGTCAAGTTGTAAGTTCACTTGCATATATGGAACGCGTAAAGCCAGGTTCTTGTGAAGTTTTTGTGAGAAGATTGCTTCATCAATTGGCAAGGTTCAAAACTTCATTCTCCTAACCCCTCACTCTTTCCTTCCCTCTTAGAAAACAAATAAATACATTAGATTATAAATGTAAATTATAGTGAAATATTGGTTCTTCAATATCTCATGTTCTGAAATGGAGCTGAAGTATCAAGTTGGATTTCAATCTTTGCAGTTCAAAGGAATCATCTGTGAAAGATCTCCAGGAGTTGTCATCTCGTATATTCACCAAGGGAAAGACAGCCGAAGCAGCACAGAATGCAAATGCAGAGGACAACAAGAAAAAGCAACCGAACAAGGATGTTAATTCAAATGTCAATTTAAGCCCACTTGCGAGGTTTCTGCTCTCAAGGTTTGTTCGCTGATTTGTTCCTTCTGATGATTACATGCTTCAACGAAAGGGGTACCACTTATTTGCGTCAATAATTGAGACCCTTTTTTTTCCCGATTGATACGACTGTTTTCCTTCCCTTTCACGAGTATATGGCAAAACTTGCAGCATGAACTATAATTATTGATTTGGCTTCTTTGTACTGCAGATGGCAAGGTCAAGCTTCACGGGATCTCAATCCAACTTAGAAGAAGTGGTTCGAACAGCACTTACATATTTGTTTTGTAGTGTGTTTCTGTTTATGCATTTAATCTGATTGGATGTACATAACATTGTAAGAAATTGTGTATTTATTATCCACCATTATTATTTCTCTATTTCAAATTTTTGTTTTGCAGTTGCGGCAGCATTGGTGTATAATTAGGCTTGCTATAAGTAGCAATGTAATCTCACTAACATTGATTTTATTCAATTAAGAAATTTATCTTTCAGCAGTAATTTTGTCAATGATTCGTGCGTCACCATAATGCATTTACTTACAGCTCCGTTCGCTTGTCCTTTGGCATTTGAGACTTTAGATATGAAGTAGACCTGAATAACTCTTCGAGATTTATGGGGCAACAGGCAACAACTGAACTGAAAATTTGAACAACTGAATTAAAACTAAAAGATCTTATTGTGTACCTATAATATACTATTCATAAACATATTGTAAGTCATTGTTGCTTGATTTGCAAAGATATACAAATTTTTTCTAGCACAATGATTACTCAATAATGTTGCAATTTGTCATTCACATGCCAGCTCACGCTTCAATAAGTTGAACCCTCCACTGCTATCAATCTCAAAACAGAAACTCGCAATTACTTTATTAACATAATTGATTTTCATTTGATCCGAGAAGGTTGCTTTGAAGGAGAGAGCTTACGAAATGCAGCATGCAAAATCATAACTACAAAGCAGTAGACTAATTGTTAGCTCACTCTAAGCAACAGCAACATTCATAAAAGATGAAGAAGAGTTTCTAATATTTACCAATATAACTGATAGCAAGGGCACAGAATAGAGCCATCTGAACATTCAGAAGCATAAGAACAACCAATGTAGCTGCAAAGATGAGATGTGATTACTACTGTGAAGTCGAGGAAAGAATTCCATTATTTATCAACAGCTAGACAGTAGTATAATGGAAAGACTTGTTAAGGAAAGTTTAAAGCAAAACTCATCCAGAGAAGGCAAGAACAAAAGTATAGAAGCAAAAGTGCACACATTCATATTTAGGGGTAACAAGAAATGTATCATAAATCACTTGCTCTAGTACAGTACTATTTCATGCTAATTTTCTAGCTCGTTCTATGGTTAGGACCCTTTAAGCGGAAAGAAATCAAATCAAAATGCTTATTCTAGCTAGAAACTCCTGAAGTTCATGCTTGAACCCTGTGTCAATTGGTCATAGACTCCATATTCTCCCCAAAGTATGACATTTTTTTCTTCCAGAGTGATTAATGGAACTTAAAACTGTTTTGCCACAATCTTAGTTATACGAACCCTTGCTCTTTATATTACTTCTTAAGGTCATCAGACCCAAACCAGAACATGTTTACTTCCTAGGAGAAATCTTAAATATCTTAATCAATACGGAACTGTGTAGTTCAGACAGCATTCCCTTGGCCAACTAGACGTAACGATTTGCAATGTCCTAGTAGGTCTATGAGTGCAACTAACAGTGCTCTTACAATATGGAAAAACAACCGTCAAAAACAATTTTTTTACCCCATCAACCACAGACAGTATAAGACTGTGGCAGGTTATCTCAATATCGGCTGCCATTTTGATTCAAAGAAGAAATATTTGAGAACTCACCACATTGTGCAATGCGAACCAGAACCTGCCTAATCACAGGATACCGATCCCAGCTCCATTTGTCACTACAGAACTTGAAAAAATCCCAAAGTGCCAAACTTGATATCAACCCAACAAGAGCGAGCGGCATCTGGTATCTATAAGACGGAGACAGAGACAATGTCACTAGATAGATAATACACAGAAAAAAAAAAACTTGTAATACAACTAACACACACTGTACTAAGATTAAAAAAAAAAAAATCTCCATCAGTTAAAAACTAAACAATGGAAAGGTTAGACTCCATGGACTAATGCCCTAAACCAGCACAAATAACAATTCTCCTGGAGTATTTTAAGTACTCATATAGTTGTTTCGAAGCACAGGGAAAAAAAAACCAACGCAAAATTGAAAATTCATAGTGTTGTTATTTATCAATTGGAACCCAGAAAAAAATAATCTGTGACTTAATTATTCATTTAAGCAGATTGAAAACCTTACAAACACAGGTAAGCAAATCAAAATTATCATTAAAAATCCAATCAAGGCCACATAAATCTAATCACATCCAAAAGCATCCCAAAATCTCGTTCAATATTCATACACCCACATACAAAAACCATTCAAAATTTTAATTTTTTTTACTCAAAATAATCACTCAGAAAAGGAAACAAAATTCTTACAGAGAGCAAGCAAAGAAGAGGATGAACAAAGAAGCATAATTCCTGGCATAACGTTTAACATTCTCATGAACTCTCAACTTAAGGGTGTGTGAGGAAGAGGGAAACGAGTAAGACCCAAGAGCCCCAATAAACTCACGGGTCCAAGATGGAGTCTTGGCTGAGAAATCATCAGTGGTGAGTTTAGCAAAAGGGTTGACGGTGGGAAGAGAGATAAAGGTGCATAAATAATGTAAAAGGCTGTGAGTTATGGTCGTGGCTGTGGCTGCTTCTTTGGTGGAGGCTGTTGTGACGGCGGTGGCCGACGTGGTGGTGGCGGTGTCGAGGATTTCGAGGTAGCCTGAATCACGAAGCCATGACTCGAATGCTGGGTCGGGTACGTTTAGAGATAACGGGTTGGATGCGAATACCTTCCCCATTACAAAAAGCTATCCAATTTCGGTTGAATGAGAGTAAATAAATGTAATTAATTTAATATGCTTAAGGATTTTTAGTATTTAAAGACCGTCAAAAAATAACTTAATTTTTTTTAAATTTAATAGATGAGTGTGTAGAATAATAGAGTATTTAAAGTAATTATTATGTGATATTTGGTTGGGAGGAGAGAATGGGGGATAAGAAAATAATTTAAATTTTATTTTTATTTTTATTGTTTGATTGCACAAAATATATAAGAATTTAATTTTTATTAAAATTTAATATCCTTTATAACGTAGAATTTAAATTCCACACCAAAGAATAAAGAATTCAAATTTCTCTTATGTTGAAAATCCAAACTTCTAAATTTGCCCTCAAATATTTTAACTTGTTTAATGCTATTAATATTATTATTTATGATTTTATTTTATTAATTTAATATTATAAATAATTTTATATTAATTAAATTTAATGAATGATTTAAGAAATTTAATAAAATGAATAAAATTATTTATTTAATATAAAAATATGTAAATATAAATTAACTTTACCGGACCGTCACTGGACCTTCAGATATCGCCGAAAGTTTTTGAAATTTTACCAGAAAGTCACCGGCCACCGCTGATCGACGTTGACTTTCGTTGACAGGTGTTTATTTTTGTTGACCAATGTTGACTTATATTGACCGCTATTGTTGACCGGCTTTTATTTAAATTAAATTAAATATTAAATAGTTTAGTATATTAATTTTTTAAAATTTTATATTAAATATAAATCATGAATTATTTTAGAACTTTTTGAAATTAAAACGATTTAGTATTAATATCAAATTATATTTTATTACTAATATAAATAATTTAGTATTTAAGATAAATGATAAATTTGTCCAAAGAAAAAAATTATAATTATTTTTCTTATCAAATTTTATATCAAACCAAATAATAAAATTTAATTTCATTATTCTCATCAACTCATTTTTTCTCATTTTTCTTCCATTCTACTATTTTTTTCTTCTCCCATTTTTTAAAACGAAACACCACCTTAGAGGATAAATAGGCATATCTAATACTTTTAACTTATGGTTGGTTGTTTTTTTCACTGATTTTTTTTATTTGAATTGAATTAATTACTAGTTGTGAGTTGTGACTCGAGCTCAAGAGAGTCGAAGAGAGAGAGGAAAAGAAAGTGAATACATGTAGGTTGGGTACCAAAGGGCAGTTTAATCTTTTCCGCTGCATGGCAGCTTTTTACTCAAATATCAAATGAGCTTGCTCTTCACGAGACGCTAATTTTACCAAACTTTATTTTTTTCCTTGATTGACTCGTGCAGGACTGTTGAGGTGGCAACTTCTTATTTATTATTCTTATACCACACGTCAGCTTTCAACTAGTCCATAAATATCCTTTCAAATTTACCTCCAAACAAAGGTTAATATTAAGTTACATGTATGTATGTAAGCTAGTGAGATTCTCAAATAAATTCAATAATCTCTTAAAAATAAATCCAATTAAAAATTTATTCAATGTTAAAGAAATTGGCCAAGTAATGGAATGCTAACAAACCAAATTGAATTTCTACATTTATTTTTTTTTCTTTGGCCTGTACCAAATCTCATCACTTGATTTAATTTAATACAATTGATTTAATTAAATACAACAAATACATTATAACTACTTTCTCTTTACATCCGGGTAATGCAATAAAGATTGGTTATTACAGACCGGTTATTAAACGGACGTGGATGAAAATGGTGTTACAAGACTGGTTATGAAAAATCTTTTAACATATATATTGTGTTTAAGAAACTTTTAGTTCACAACCATGGCATATGGTAGCAATGAAAAAGGCTCTTGCAGGATATATTCAAGCAAATTGGTTTGGGTAACCACAAACAAAAAAGCCTTGCAAGTTGCAAGTGATAAAGTTCCTCCTTTGCCCACTCAAATGCATTACATAATGTCGCAATACATTTTATTTATGCAAATACGTATATACATGCATATCTTGATAACTATTTTAACATGTGATCTAATATATAGAACATAATTTAATAGAGTATGCTCCTTGAATTTCGCTCTGAATATTTTTATAATTGTCTTGTTACAAATTTTAACGAGGGATTGCAATTATACCTTCTTGAATTTTATAGATGTTTTCATTAGGGTTGCCAATGGGACGGGATGAGATGAGATTTACCAATTTCATTCTCGTTTCGTATATGTAAGTGGGATAAAAAAAAGTCCAACTCCCGTCTTTAAATTTTTTTTTGGGACAAAAATATGTCTTGATCCCTTCCCAAAAGAGATGAGATTATGCGGAATCCCATCCCAATTGGAAAAATACTCATTTCTAGTCGGCAATGAGACGGGATGTGATGGAATTTACCAATTTCACTCCCGTCCCGCATCCGTAAGTGAGATAAAAAAATGTTCCAGTCTCGTCCTTAAATTTTTTTATGGGACAAAAATATGTCTCAATCTCATCCCATCGGAAAAAATTACCATACTTAGTTTTCATGTATTCTCTAATAAAAAAACTTGATGTATCCATACCGTGTCAATGCTCACCGCAAAATATATCTTAGAGGCTCGCACATACGTGCTTCTCTTTTTCTTTTTCTTTTTTTGAAATGAGTATACTTGCTTTCTTGAATGCACACACATGCACACACTTGCACACAAAATTCTATTATTCAAAGTCGCTGCTTACTATACGGCCTTTTTCTAGCCTTTTATTAGACGCGGTTTCAATTTATCGAACCATTAAAGGGACACATCAGTAGTCACAAAAATGCCCCTCTAAATGGCAATTCTTGTAATCATTTTGCTGCCGCTCTTCATGCCACTCCCAAGTACACAGCCCAAACTTCAATTTCAATTTTCTCTGGGAAGGTAGTGAAGCGTGGCTCAGTCTCAGTAATATGTCTTTCATATTCCATGGAATGAGCCGAAGGAGGAATACTTCTATAGTTAGAAGCAACTAGCAATCATATTGAAGGAATTTTCTGTATCAGATAAAGAAAGAGCAGCATAGAACAAAGCTGTTAATCAATCAACACATGTACAGCAGTATTAGTATTTTTGCCTTATTGTAGTGCCTAATTGGGTATTAGGATTCCTCCACAAGAACGTTTACTAAGACATTCAGCCAAGTATAAAGTTCATCAATAGTCAATCTTTTCGGTAAATAAACGAAACATATTGAGTGCCAAACTTGCCCAGCCTTTGAAACAGGATTTCAGAGCAAGCAAGGGAACAAAGACAGAAAATACATTCAACTGAATCCAACACTAGAAAACATCACAAATATTATTTATTTTTTTGTACACAATTAACGAACCGTGGCTGAAGCACAAATCAATGAACTCTCGACTGAAAATCCGAAACGAAACTTCTTATTTATGAATAGACAGCGGAAACAAAGAAACCAAAAAAAAGTCCACCACCGTAGGATCAGGATTTATTTGTGTAGACAGCAGAAGTGAAGACGGAAAGGATTCTGGTTGAAATTGAAGCTCGGGCTGCAGTCATGATGTTTTCTGCTCTGATTTCACCTACACAAGTCATTGAAGAAATTGTGAAAAATAAGAAATTTAAATTACATATTTTCTTTCTTAACTACTAAAACAAATGAACACCGATGTCTGCTAGGTTCATGGTTGAATATGGAAGAGTACATAAGTCTCCACTGTTGCTAAAGAGGGCTTGATGATTGGCGTGAGCATCGGAAATTCTAAAGGGTACTTAATGTTGAGACAAATTAGAAGAAAACACTTTTATAATCATTTTTATATTGAAGAGAAGGGAAAAAAAAGTATATGAAATTGGATAAATAATTAAAAGTTGAAGAAATTGGTTAAAACGAGAAACATACATCAAATTCAACGGGGGCTAATCAAATTCCGTAAGGATATAGTTGAATGCCGCACTGTTCCTTATCCTCAAATTCCCGTAGCTTTTGTCTCAGCTCTGGCTGAGGCCACCAGCAATCGAACTTGTTTAAGCTCTTTATGCACCAGAGATGTTCAGGTATCTTTTTCAAGTAAGCACAAGGGTTGATAATCAAGCATTCTAGTTTTGGCATGGCTGCATTCCCCATAGTCCACTCCTCTAGCCATAGCATTGATTTCAGGTGCAACACCTTGAGGTTCGGAAAACCATAAGAGCCACAAGTCAGCTTTCTACCTGAATACGAGTTTTGCTTCAGTTTGAGCACTTGAAGAAGCGGCAGCTTTTCTAGTGCCGGCATGGGATCATCCATTAGGTCAGTATTAGAAAAACTCACGTGGGTTAGACTATGAGGAAATAGGTATTCAACAAGGACGATTTTGTAGAGCCGTGGCACCTTGCTTTTATTTGCCAGCTTCAATGACTCGAGATTGCTCAATCCGCAGAGACTTTTGGATAACAAAGATTGGTAATAACTTAAATCTCCCCGTATCTGGAGATTTCGAAGATTAGGTAGTCTGGCCAGTATATCTTCAGTACAGCAGCAAGGATTCAAGGCTGAAATGAAATTGAGATTTTCCAGAGAGCCGCAATATTTTCCTGGATGCGCAGGAAGTGTGATTGAACCAAAATTTAGATGCCTGAGTTTGTTCATCTTCCAAAATTCATCTGCTGTATGATCTATGTAGCTAAAGGGCATGTCTAGGGTGTAGAGGTTCAGAAGATTGCTAAATAATGATGAAGGCAGGCTTTTGAGGGAAGGGATATTCAACTTCAAATATCTCAAAAGGAATAAAATTTCAATTCCGAATGGATACTGGATGAGAACAAGAGATCCCAAGTCCAATACTCTGAGAAGTTTGAACGTTCCACAAATTTTCTCCCACTCCATGGGGTCGAAGTGGCGGGTTTCTGGAGAGCAGAACAACAAAGACTGCAGTTGCAAGTCATAATCATCTAAGCAAGCGAAATCACCCTCTCTTTCAACAGCGTTTAACCGTTTGACCCTTTTTGGTGATTTACCTTCTGGATCCATGAAAGGGGAAAAGATGAATTCCACCTGAGAAGCTAAGAGCAACACGCGACGCCAACGGCTAGGAATAGAGCATGTGTTGATAGTGCCTCCGGCTTTTCTCTTCTTTGCTTCAACAAAGCCTCCCTTGATTAGTTGTTCTAAGTAACTCTCAGCAGTTGCCTCACTATTGTCTGGAATGAAATCTTCAGCTATCCACAACTGATATAACTGCCTGGTGGATATCTCTAGGTGTGAGGGAAACACAGATAAGTAGAGAAAACAAAGTTTCAAGCAAAAAGGTAAATTGAAACATGTGAAGCCTACAATCCCAAGGGGTGTCTCCAATACTTCCTCTATATTTTCTTCTAATGAGATGTTTCCATGATATAAGATGAGGAAAGGCCATCCTTGGTAAGTAACTCTCAATCGTCCTCCAGTGGGCACAAAATCAAGCCGAAT
Source organism: Citrus glauca (assembly GCA_029633175.1). Classification (NCBI taxonomy): domain Eukaryota; kingdom Viridiplantae; phylum Streptophyta; class Magnoliopsida; order Sapindales; family Rutaceae; genus Citrus; species Citrus glauca. The sequence goes on along the minus strand of JAQOOD010000001.1, from coordinate 36,816,107 downwards.
GTTCTCTCCGTTTTCGAACTGAAATAAGGTGACCATCTCAATTTGAGTGAGTGTTATTAATAATCGACTTCCATTCTGATTATCTGGAAGTATTTCTCGAATAACATCCAATACATCAGTGCTCCACACGTCATCAAGCACAATCAAATACTGCTTGGTCATTAGATATTCATGAAGAATGATTTTTTTCATTTCATAATTTTTATCCTCTATTTCACTCAACCTAGATGAAGGCATTAGAAACTTAATAATGATATCTAATATTTGGACAGCTTCATACGGATAAGGCTCCTGAATCCAAGTGTGACAATCAAAATAATGCTTCGCATAACTGCTGTTGTAAGCCTCTCTGGCGAAAGCCGTCTTGTCCAACCCAATGCTATCAAGTATGATCACCACTGAAAGCTGAGGTGGTCCCTCAATCAACAGATCTAACAACTCCACCATTCTATCATCTAGACCCACCATTTCCCGGTTTTTAGAAGATGAAGATATACCGGCTTCAGCTTCAAGAGTTTTGATTTCGTCCATGAGTTCGGAATCCATGTGCTCAAGTTGTTGCATCCATTGCTTAATATCAGTGATTCTGCTATGGAGTCCTTGCAGAGCATCACAAACGTCCTTGCTGTGGCTGCTTTGACTCTTCTGTTCACTGATGCTGTTGATGAATGTGTCAATCACCTTCTCAGATTCATACGTAAAGCAATTGATTTGATCCATAATGGTCCCAAGATCTGGGTCATCAATTTCCTCTTCTCCTATTTGTTCCACCAGAAGCCAGGACGTTTCATATTCAAAGTCCCTCAGCCAGGAAGTAACGATTTCAATCTCGGCGAGAAGGTTCTGAATACGTTGTTTTGCAGCATCAGGCAACGTGACTTCTTCACCAGCTAACACCCTTCTCAGCCTCTCTGAAAATAGTCTGAAGTTGATGTCCATATCTCCTCCTCTCTCAGATTCACCCTGAAATCAGTCCTGTACCATGCAAAGAAATAATTAAAAGAGAGAGGGGAAAAGGAAAATATGCTTTAAAGCTCTCAATTCAAACATTAGTGCTGGCTCCCATACCTTCCTTCTCTTAGCTAGTTCTCCAGTTAAGAAGTTGAATCAAGATCGTTGACTCTCAAATTAGAACAGATCAAGGGAGAATCTTACAATACTCTTGTCTTGTTAAAAGCATAAAGCAGATTAAAATAACAGGACATCGTCAACCGTCGATCAAGACCAATTTGTTTTATACATTCCACTGGGACTATAAAACAGAGCAAGCACAAGAGCGTTATCAATTATTTAACAATTTATGCTGTGGAAAAATGCAAAACCATGTTTGGTGTGTTAAATTTATTGCGAGACTTCCATGTTTGTATATCACAGATAAAATTTGTATCCCATGGTTATAAATGTAAAATTACTCAAAGAAATATGCATTATTAATTATGTACGATGCTACCTTATTTCTTCAACGAGATTTGGAGAAAGTACTAAATCGTTTGTAAAATTTTATATTTAATACATGTTCATTTTTGAACTACATACAAATCCTGCAGAAATTTAGAGATCTTTTTAGCATTCTTTTTTAAGAAATAAAAAAAATAAAGAGTTTTAACAGCGACGTAAGGGTGACAGAAATAACAGTAAATTATGTAATGTTTTAAAGTTAATTGAAAAATAGTTATAATGTTTTTATTTATGGGTCCCTCTATGATGCCGTAATTTTTTTTACGGTATCAATAGTGTAAAAAATATAGACCGTTAGATCTAATCAATGGTATATATTATTTTTATTAATGAAAATTTTTAATTATTTGAAAATTATGTTAACCGGTTAACAAACCTATAAAATAGGTAATTTTAAATTTAAAATAAAAAAGAAATAGAGATACAGTAAAATACAATTTCTCTTTATCTCTCACGTTCATATTTTTATAATTAGATTCTTTAAGATTATCTTTGTCTCCTAATGATTAGATGAAAGAAATTCGATAAATTATTTTTATGAAGGCAATTCCTGGAGTCCAAAAAATTAAAGATGGTTGCAACCCAGCAGCTTGGATGTTGGAAGTTACGGCTAGATCACAAGAATTAGCTTTGGGGGTTGATTTTCACAATATTTACAAACTCTCAGACTTGTACTGGTATACTAATAAAGTACTACTATGTTTACCGTCATTTATTTAGCTCAAAATTGACGCTAATCTATGCCATATGTTCCAGGAGAAACAAAGCACTTATTGAAGAATTAAGCAAGCCTGTTCTGGGTTCAAAAGACCTTTATTTTCCTACTCAGTACTCTCGGTCGAGAACCATGAGGCAAGGTGCAATGCGAGTAAGATACAGAATCTTTAATGTCATGTGCTGTTTTCTTTCATATATCTAATAAAAAATTAGTTGGTCGGCCATGTTGCAATTTTGCCTTAGTTTGGATTTTTTCAAGTTTCATCATCTATAGATAAACTTAGAGTTCCATATTTATGCCAGCTGCGAATTCCTTTAATCATTCATGCAGGATTAATTAATTCGCAAGGCACCTAGGCAAGTAGATATGTATTTGTTTGATGATAGATTGATTTTGACAAATTCATTTATCTTATTTAAAAGATTTTCTTATTCTTCTTAGTTGTTAGAATAATACTAGACAAGAAATAATTGAATATGTTGAAAATTCTCAAGAAAATTTTCAAGCATAAATATAGGGCACAAATATGAAATTAATGAACTTAATTTAAAGAAAGTTTAGTAGTATTATTTATACAATCATCTGTGGGCCCTATAAGAAGGTGAATAATTCTCACAACTCATGGCATTCATTACGGCCAGAATAAAGTCAACTAATTACATATGCAAGAGAAATAATTAAACACTCATGTGTACTACTGGAATAACAAATTCTTTCTTGACAATAAAACTTATTTATAGCTAGCTATACACGGGCAATCTATAGTTTGGTAAAATACAAATTTATAATTGCAAATGAACATATAAGAGAAAATGAGAAATGAGATTATGAATTTATATTCGTGCTCATGAAGTAGTTCAAAGTTATAAATGAAAGTTGTGATTCCAGCATCATTCAAAAGACATTATTAGAGTGTTTAGAAGTTAAAAAACTATCAAAACAGCATTTTATCAACAAGCTCATGATCATCTAATTCTTGAATAGAGATTTTTCTGAATGAAATATTAAAAAAAATCAGCTATTATAACTTTATGAAATACTACTCATTTGTTAATCTGCAAAAAAAAAATCATCATCTTCTTGCAATTTCTCCTCAACAACATTCTTATCTGCAGGTTCATTCTCTTAAACAAGCAGAAACAAATGAACACACTTTATTAGCACTAAAACCGTAAATCTTAAACTCAACAGCTTTATTAAAAAAAATTATTTGGCTATTGACATTAATAATTACTTTACCAAATTAATATCAAATGAAGCATTTGAACTGACTTCATAAGTTGTAATATTCTTCTGCTTCTCATCACCTTCTTTTCCAATCTATATTATGCCAAACAAAAATGCATCAATAAAAATAAATTTAGATAACAAATAAAATATTCAACCTTTGTAAGAATTATCCTAATATAAATATACCTCATTTAGTATTGGACATTTGCGTCTATTGTGTCCAAGTAATTTGCTATACCCACATTTTTTTCAAGTTAACGCCTTTATTAAATCTTGCACTAGGAGCACTTTTTGTCTTTACACTTAATGGATCTTTTATAATAGCAACATTTCTCTTCTCACTGGACCCTCTACCTCTTTTCTCTTCAAAATTCCCACTCAACTCTAACATTTCAAACTTACGTATTGTGATAAGACCCTTTAATTTCGAGTATCCAGCATCTGTCATCGAGGCATAGCAACAAATCTCATTGAACTCGGTACTTAGTGACCCGTACCTAATCATTTTTAGGATATCCCTAGATTGATCATCCAATGACTTTGGTGGACACTCAACTACTTTTGCATCTTTGCTCAATCTTCTATTAAATAATGAATTGGGTATCTCAGAAAGATGTAAGGACTTCAGCACACAAAATAAATGACAACACGGAATGCCAGATGAGTGACACTCCATGCATTTACACTCGAAATTCTGATCCTTTGGGTAGTACACAACAGTCCACCTCTTATCTGCTTGTCCAAATTTAGTCAATTGGTACACTTGTCTATCCAGAACTGTCACATAGGTTGACACCATGAATTGAACTTTCTTACGAATCTGATCACGAACCTTGAAAAATAAATTCTGAGTGTAAATGCTCTCAGCATGCTTCTTTAAGCTTTCAAGATGGGTACTCATCAAAGAACTAGAATGTTTTGTTTTAAATGCCTCCTCCAATTCTTTGTATCTTGTGTGTGACAAGGCTCGATCAACCTGTTGAACAAATTCTTGCAATGTTAACTTCTGTTGAAGAAATCTATTCATATATGCATTCGTTCCCTCGCACCGTTGTGTAGTACGCATGTCAGCAAAGAAATGACCCCTTAAGAATGTTTCTGCCCATCTATGTTGTTTTGTATAAATTTTGTTCACTCAATCATTATTTTGCAAACCTTCTTCCTCCACCATATTTCATTATAATATATCAAACTCTTCAGGTGTAAAAAATTCAAAAATACACTTTGTAAATACTTTTATGAAATTTGGTTTATTACTTAATGCACAAAGGTCACAGCTGTCTTCAAACTACACAAGACCAGAAGTTTTTGAATTAAATGATATCAATACCTTAGGAAAAAACTTACAAACTATATTCCCTGGAAATCTCTATTTGTTAGAAGTTCAAATAATTTTACAATGTTCAATTTCAAATTTTCTACGTTAAGATATGATTTAAATAATACAAATTGCTCAGAAGCATCGAACACATAATCGAACAAGTATTTGATTTTAAAGCATAGGTCATTACGTGGTTACATAGCCAAAATCTCGTCATAACCATTTCTCTACACAACAACAAAAGAATCATAAAAATTCTAAATATCAAATCACAAAGAACATATCAGTACTAACATTGTTCATCAATATCCATCGCTTTTTGTAATGACAACTCTCATATTTACCTTGAATATAATTTTTTTTAATAACCGAACAACTTGATTAATTGACTAAGAACTCTACTCGAATTTAGTCCGATTGATTGAACAAAAACTCCGCTTAGATTTGATCCTTGATGAGATACTGTTTATTCTTTGCAAAGATGAGTTTGAATTGTGTTTTGCCGATAGGAACTTATTCTACCAACAGTCAAAGTGGCTAACAAATAGTATTTGTCAAAACAAAACCGTCTGTATAATGGGGTTGGCTCAATTTCGAGAAATTTCAGTGACCACCCCTATAGTTTTAAATATTCTTACAATTTCACTTGAACAACTTATTTTGTTTAATTCCACAAAATTCATACGAACGTTTAAATACATTTTAAAGTTTATTTTACTATGTATCATACGCCATTCATTATTGGTTTTTTGTAATTTTATCAAGTTGTAATTTCAGGCCAAACATGAAAGGGTTTCAACATTTAATTAATTTGAAAATTCAATGTGAAACTCAAAATTACTAAAATATTACTTAAATCATATCCTTCATGTTATAAGATAACTCGATTATAATGTAATCAAACTAATTTCAAAATCTATCGATCGGATATAGTATGTACTGTTAGATTATTTTATTCTAATGCATGGCCATGGAATAGCCTTTGATTTCTCATGGTATATTTTATTGGTTTACTAGCTTATAAAACCATATGCAAATGTTGAAAATTTGACTACTATATGAAATATCATGTGATATATCTCATTTGACCTTAGATTAATGTATCAAATGTTCATAAAGGATGGTTTACTTTATCCGCTTGCGAATTAACTTTTAATAATATTTATATTTCACATATCAATTCACTATACATTAAGGTAAATACGATTTTAATTTCCCACCTATCAATAAATAAGGATAAATAGAAGTACTAAATATGTGTGCGTATGTGTATTACTTCATATGTTTTAATAAGGAGAATCATCTCTACTAATTTTTTTTCCATACTATTTTTATTACATTTTACCAGTTGTCTTTTATAATACTATTTTGTAAAAGAAAACTAAAATTGACTACTCAAAAATGTCTTTATATTTTTTATTACATTTTACATTAAAGTTGTAGTGCATTATAAATGCTAAGTTTAATTTTTAATAACAAACACCTTAATCAAATCAACATCTTAATTGCAAAGTATGATATAAAATGATATAGTACTTCAAATAGGCTACAAAATTAATAGGAAAAAGACCACTCACGCCTCTAAATTTTATTTAAATGGTCATACAAAACTCCTTAAATTAAAAAATATAATACATAACATAAGATAAAATTTTATAAAATATTTTCAATTTAAAAAATTTTATTTTTAACATTATTATTTTTCATATTCTTTTATTATTAGTTTGCCATATTCTTTTTACTAATATTAAAATCTACCTGACATACTAATAAAATTAATTAATTATACCTAACATTCACGATAATTTATAAAATTAGCAATATCTTATTTAATTATGTCTATATTAATATCAATCATAAGATCAATTTTTGGATGAATAGATTTTAGTTCATTCGTCAGGATAGACTAATAATAACTTAATATTAACAAAATTTTTATTGTACATTTTATTTTATCAATTATATTTATTGTAACACTTTATTTGTATCATATGATTTTTATTTATTATTTTTATCCTATTACTATATTTAGATTTATTTAGATTGATTTAGTCAAAAGGTATAATAGTCATTTACAAAATTAAGAGGGTCTATGTGACTAAAGGAACCTGTATAATTATTTTAGCAGATCTTAGTGGTGTGGGTGGGTTTTTTCCAAAATTAATATTGATTTTAAATTAAAAAAATTAATACTTACCTGCAACTTGTAAGTTACTTGCTATATTTTAATTAATTATCTAATTATCCATTATATTAAATGAATGATTCAGATTAAAACTCTTATATCCAAGGGTCCACATTAGTCCCATTATCAATGCTGTAAAAATAAATACAGCAAGAAATCTTTTATTTAATACTATAAATAAAATTTATAGTTCTTTTGTCATCATTGTATTATTCAATGATTCAAATATCAGGATTATTTGAACCCCACCCCTTTGAAAGGATTAAATCTTAAGACACTATTTATAATAACAATCCATCAATGAAATCAATGATAATTGAATTCTGAGTAGGACAGCAGAAAAATCAGATCCAGCTAGAGCATGTTTATTAAGTATTCTGGTTAGATTTGGGTTCGGCTAAAAAGCCCAAATCCAGCTCGAAAGCCCAAAGAATATTAAAAAATTTAAAAATATATATTGTTGTAATTAAAACAGAACTTTTAACATACATTTAATCCACTCTATTTAAAGTTTTAAGTCGCCCAACTTTTAAGGCCTGATCTAACAAAGAAAAACCTAAATTTTATAAACTATAAATTTGTAAAATATAATGAAAAATTTTTTTAAAAAAAATATAGAATGCATACTTCAGGCTTTTTGGCTTGGCTTTTAACCCAAAAAAAACAAAAAAAAAAAAAAAACTCAATGCCTTCTCCAAATGTTTAGTACATGGAGATGATATGTAAATTTTTGTACACAATTTTAACGAGAAATGAAACAAAAGATTGTAACGTTACAAACTTTGCAATTCAGCATCCAAAATATCACTAGAACTTGCAATACAAGCTTTAATCTCTTCAACAACACGTCGAATTGCGGCCAGGAACACAAACGCAGAGACGGGTGTCAAGATTATATTCGAACGAATGACAGGGATTGTCACAGTCAGCATTGCTTTTACAAGTGACTGCTTTTGATTCCGGTTGAGCATCAACTGCCGGCATGGAAATATAAAACAACACGCCTGCCAAACAATTAATTAGCCTAATGCTAATAACACACCTGCATATATAAATGCCAACCAATTAGTTGTCATATTATAGTTAATTATGCATGCATTAAAAAGATGAGGCAGAGAAGATTAAGGAACAAACATGAGGGCACCAAGAGAGTGGTGAAAAATGTGGATTTAAGTTTAAGCTCCATAATGTTTATGTAATCAAAAGTGTAAAACTGAGAGTCTGAGGATAATGATATTATTAAATATAACATGGGTTTGGTTTGTTTAGATTCATGAGTTTCTCTAGACAGTATATATGGGGGGAAATTTAATCCATTTGACAACTAAAAATTTCAGAAATCAAACCTCGATTTGATTTTGTTCCATATGCATGCAGAAAATTAGATGTATATATTCTATCAGGTGGAAGATTTTCTATTCATTTGTATCAAATATATGGCATCAATCAACAAATTCTTGTTTTATTATATATACACTTATGGTATCTTACAGTAAACTAAGAAATATTAAAGATTTTCTAGCTTGTTTTGATCTGTAAAATGTTTATTAAAAAAAAAAATTGAGTTGTAAAGTATAATTAACTATTTTGTGTTTCAGCTATTATAAAAGGTTGTTGAAGCTTTTGGATGTTTTTTGACCCATTTGTCAATAAGTAAAACTATTAATACCACTTTAAACTCCTCATAAAACCTCTCTTCTAAAAGTACACAATTAAAAACGGCAAACTATCTTACCCTCGTTGTACTAAACACCATTTTGGTATTTTCATTAGCAGTCTCTATATTTTTCTGTAAATAATAAAAACTATAAGTTTTAAAAATTTTATACATAAGCCCCAATTAAAATATAATAATTTCAAAATTTTTAAAAACTTATTTGGGATTTTCTTCAACAATCCCTATTGTTTTCTGTAAATAATAAAAACTATAAATTTTAATAATTTTATGTAATAAACCCAATTAAAATATAATAATTTTAAAATTCTAAAAAATTAATTCTCTCTCTCTTTCTCAACCAATTTTAAATTTAAGTTTCATTTTTTATAATTTTAAATTTAAGTAATAGAATAAATATTATACAATTTATTTGTTTTCATATTAAATAAATAATTGATAAGCGTCATACGTGTGATAAAGTATAAATAATTTTACACAATCTCAAATTTACATATAGAAATTTATTATTTTAAAAATATTATTTATAAACACTATAATGAATTTGAATGACTATCCAAGCTTTTATTTATTTTTCATTTTAATATTGTCAAAGTTTATATAAAACCTTGTCCAATTTTGTGTTACACTAAATACAAAATAGTATTACTAAAATCTAATTGGTATTTTAAGTAAATGGAAGTGGAGAGTATTTTACCAAGTTAAAATAGTCCATCCATATTTTTAATATATAAATATATTCATTTACTAAATTACCTTGGATAATAAAATATTTTTAACAAACTAATGTGTCAAAATTTTGAAACTGAATTTTTTTTTATTCTTTTAGTAAACATAAGGGACCACATCGTTAATAACCAAATAATACCACCCAATCCATTGAAAGAGTCTTTGCAACCGTTGGATTGGATCCAATGATTGCATCACACCAAAAAATAGGTATGAATTAATAATTGTATTATAGCTGGACCCATTTAAAATGAGGGATGGAAGAAATCTTTATAAAGATGAGAACCTTTAGAGATTTTTTTATTTTTTATTTTTTTATTAATTTTATACTCAATTTTTTATTGAATAAAAGGACGGAGAGGGTATCAGCACTAATTCCTACTCAAAACCCAAAAGGGAGGAAATAAATTGTGATAGAAACTAAATTATTTGAGGCGTATGCGAATCGAAGACGCACCCTTAGATAAACAACTATCTTAATAAAGAGCAGCAATGCCATTCATCTCGTTGGGTCATTTCTTCAAACGTCTTCCGTACAAACACCTCACCTGTCATCAGAATCCATTTCCGCTCATAAAACAAAAACCCAGAACCCATTCAAGAACACCCTCTTCCGTTCTCATAAAAGTTTCAGCCCGTTCTTCTTCTTCTTCGTCTTCTTCTTCTCCATGCACATCCTTATCCTCTATCTACACTCCGTCAGCGGGGTCTCCTTATCTCTCAGTTCGCATTCGCTGTCAAAAACCTGCCTTAGTGAGTTTCACATTTTTACTTGTCTGTGCTTTTAAGCATTTTGAATTAGTAATTATTTGGTACTAAAAATTGAGGTGCCTTAACTTTTGGGTGTTGTCAGGATATGTTTTCTGAAGCTCTTCTATGTTTCGGTGCAAGTTCTACGAGCGTGGATGAAGATGATAATGATGCTGATGAGAATTCTGATGAGGTTGAAACTTTATATTTTAATTTCTTCTTTTTTTTTCTTTGATTATTGATTCATATCTTGTAAAGGATCTTGAGAGCAACAATAAACAAGAAATGAAACTCATATCCCATTTGCAAATTGGCTTCTATTTGTGTTAAAAATGTGCTTCTAAATTCCAATGTAATGTTACCAGTTGGCGCTAGATTTTTGTTGACTTTGTTGGTTCACTTGCTAGAAAGGTAGCCAGAGGAAAAAATCAATAATAATACTAAATAAGCACAAAATTTTCAATGTTTGGTATGGAATTGAAAATTGGCTTCTTTCTGAGTTAAAAGAGTGCCTCTAAAACGCCATTATAATGTTACTAGTTGGTCTTAGATTTTGTTGAATGTAGAGTGGCTTCTGAATAAAACCTACAGTTGTTTTAAATATCACTCACAGATTGCTTTTATGCAGATCTATATTGATTCCATATTTCCTGAATGGGAAGACGTGGATGAGTGCATATTAAATGCTGCTAATTCCATAGGCTTGAAAGAGATACCACGCTATGAAGTTAAAATGGGAGAGCAATGCAACTGGATAAAGAAAGCTCAGGTTTGTTTGCTCTCCTTCTTCTCTCTATCACAATGGTATAATTGGAATTATGTTATCTCAATTTTATTCTATTTTCTTACATGTTGCAGGAGTCATTTCATCCCGTTGAGGTGACAAAAGGACTATGGATTGTGCCCGAGTGGAGTACACCACCAGTATGATTACCTCACTCTCTTTGGAGGTTTTGTTGCAGTAATTTCTCATCTTTTATAGGGTGCCCTCTTCTTCGTTGCTTCTGCAGAAGTCTTATGAGCCAATTGCTTCCGAGTCTTTAAATTTCTTCAATGAGGAACCTTCATTTGGAAAATCATAATGTTGATGTAATCCCACATTAGTTAAGTCTTAAATATAGCTGCTTTTTTATTATTGGGCCACTCTGCCTAATAACCTAAGGTTCTAGTGACTTTGCCTGATAGTTTACCTGGAAATTCTAAAATTAGGAAGAGTAATCCAAAACACACCGACTTGGCATTCTCATTGCAAATCCGTTTGACTGCTGGAATAGTCTCCCTTGCATTTTTACTTCTTTTAATTCTTTACAAAGAAAAATTTTAGCTTTGAGCAATGGTTAACACATCGTATCAATAATATTATTTTTGCTCGCTACAGGATGTTCAAGCAACAAATATAATTTTGAATCCTGGATTGACATTTGGAACTGGAGAGCACGCCACCACTAAGTTGTGTCTTTTGTTGTTACAAAGCTTGATAAAAGGAGGAGAACTCTTCTTGGACTATGGCACGGGTTCAGGAATTCTTGGAATTGCAGCAATCAAGGTAATCAACTATTAATTTTGCTACTGCAGCTACAAATATTGACCCATTACTATAGCATAATTTGTCTTTCTGTTGTACAATGTGAAACAAAGACAATTTTTCCATGAATGTAGTTTGGTGCTGCCATGTCTGTTGGGGTTGATATAGATCCCCAGGCAATCAAAACCGCACATCAAAATGCTGCTTTAAACAACATAGGACCTAAGAAAATGAAACTACACTTGGTTTCAGACAGAACCTTCCCGGCCTCCATGAATGAAAGGGTAGATGGAATAGTGGAAGATCTGAGCTCACACGAAATTAGAGGGATTTTTGAGACAGAGAAGTATGATGTAGTTATTGCAAATATTCTTCTTAATCCTCTGCTGCAATTAGCAGATCATATTGTTTCTTATGCTAAGCCAGGAGCAGTTGTGGGCATCTCCGGTATTCTATCTGAGCAGGTAACTTCTTTGCTAGGGTGTTAAAAGTTATATGTATGTTATTGATGATGAGTGGCAATCACTTCCTCAGTCAAAATTGGTACTTGAGCAAAGTTTCGAGGAGAGGGCTCGACAGTGTACAGCAACACGATGAAGTCACTGCTATTTTATTTCCCAACAAAGTTCTTCATTGTTATATTTAATTGGGTTTTAGGCAACATGAAGCTGATTTTGTTGTTGTCATAACTTTTACACAGGTTCCACATATCATTAATCGCTATTCAGAGTTCTTAGAAGACATATTACTATCAGAGATGGATGATTGGACATGTGTGAGTGGTACAAAGAAACGAGCTAAAGAAGATCATTAGTGTTGAACTATAATCAGACACTGGAACCACCCAAGTTCTCACCTATTTAAGTACTGCATCCTATGCTCTGATTGATTGCCAGTGCCAAATTGCCAGCGTTCCCTCTCAAGCTTGTGGTGACAGGTGAACTCTAGGCGCCAGTTGCTGCTGAGAATCAAAACCCAAAATGTCCAGAAGTTTCGAAAAAACTTTCAGTGAAGCTCCAATATATTTTAACTTCAATAAACTTGACTTCAGTAAAGCTATATTGAATGAACTTTTCGAGAGAAGTACAAGGTCTTGCAATTGTCCTTTGGAAATGTTCTATTCATTTTTATGATGCCCAACTTCTCTTGAACGTGTGAAAATGAAGAACTTCCTCAAAAGGAAGATTCTAAAAGCACAATTAAGAAAAATTTAAGAATGGCTCATAAAGAAAAACATTGAGGAAACAAAATTAGATTCCAAAATAAATGTCAAGCATTAGGAGAATATTATAACCCATATTACAATGATAGAATCAGTTTACATCAGTCAAAAGGTACGGTAAACACATTTCAATAGAGGAATGAAAACTACATATTTCCTGAAGCTATTTCAATTTTCAAACTGCTTTTGGAAGTGCTTCCCAAGATGTTTTTTCCAACATTTCCTTCAAAGATCTGTCTGGACCTCAATACAGCCTTTTCCCATGCTGACAAAGGAACTTTCGATTACCGTGATCATGAAGAACCAACTAATAACAGCTCACCCAGACAGGAATTAATCAAACAGGGAGAAAACAATCTAAGTGATCATGAAGAACCAACTAATAACAGCTCACCCAGACAGGAATTAATCAAACAGGGAGAAAACAATCTAAAGAACGTAAATGCGGAAACCTAAGAAAAACTACTTTCAAATAAACAGCATTACCATTAGTCATTTATTTTTGTTTTTAATAGTTACCACACACCCATTCCAACACAAATTTAACCTAATCTTCCTCCAAGGTCGGTGTAAGAGAGATCGAAGCACGTTAAACAACAATACCTAACGAACCTAATACAAACCTGAATTCTCTAATTACTATCGTAAGTATAAAAGTAAAGGAAGTAAACCCCAAATTAATCATCAACCTATTTAGATTATCAACTAATGACTTTTATCCGGGCTTGTTAGACACTTCAACCAAAATCATATAGATTAAACATCACCGCTTGAGCTGTCTCCGAGCCAAAGTGGGGGCTTTCTTGGGGATGTAAACTTTGTAACTTACCTGGCCAAAATAACGATAATGTTATCAGACCATGGCATATTATAAATTTTTAGTGCAAAATTAGATTCTTATAGTTTAGAGATAAAGCTCTATAGTGTAAAGTTTATGACAAGTTAAAATGCTCACCTCTACCATTTCACCACCCCGCATCACAGTCATAGTCTTCTGCTGATACTGTGAACCCTCATTGGTTTCTTCTTGTGGTTTCTTTGAGCTAGTACCACCACAAGCCAATTGTGTGCAAGAAGAAGGATCATCAGAGGCAGTGACATTTTTAGTTTCCTTATCATTATTATTGCCACCAAGCGGATTCACAATTGGCGTAGCTTCTACCATAGTCTTATCCACATTGTCCCCAGCAATGGACTCTGCTTGAGGAGGTTCTTTCAAAGTAAATAATTGCTTCTTGGTAGTGCAAGTACTAGATAATTCTGGCTTTGATACTAATACAACTGATGTTGGGTTATTAGTCTCAGAACTAGCGTGCCCCTTGGGGTTACTAGCAAGAGCCAGCAGATCTGGTGGGTACTGAACATCATGCTTAGCACACCCTTTGCCATTATCATTCCTGTCAGAAATCTTGTCATTATTTATTGAAAGATCAGCAAAAGCGCTGCTCCGCTCCACTGCGTGGCTTGCACCTAAAAGTTCATCACCATCTCTATTAGAGAATCTATTTTCTGAGGATCTGGAATTTATGGTGGAGGGTGTGTTCACTTCACAAGAAATCACATCTTTCTTAGTAATAGGAACCTTTGCATCTGCTTGGCACCCCCTCCGGATTCTTAGATTTTCCAAGGCCTTTTGTCTTAATATTGATTCCAAATCATAACCATCAACACTGCCAGAATCCTGGTTCCTTTTTCCCTTTACATCATCATTCATCTCAACCCTATTGCAGCTAGGATTGCTTCCATCATGACCCTCACCGTTCCTGTGACTTTCCGTGACTTTACAGGTTCTGATGTTAGAAACAACAGCGTCTCCTTTTACAATTTCTTCATGCTTTTTCTCTTCAGATGCAACATGTGAATTATGGACTAACTCCCTCTTACTACCTGCATCAATACTATCATTGCTTCCGCTAGAAGGGTAATCATTATGATCATATACCATCTCTTCTTTATGCTCATCATTGAACATCCCTGTCACGTCCTCTCCTTCTCTGAAAACAGTGATAACCGATCTGAGCCGCCTCGAATTAGCCTCACCTGCTAATTTATCCTCCACCTTATGATCACTATATTCACTAAATTGACTGCATAACAAAGAACTTCTCGACCTTGACCTCCTGCTTTTGCTTTCATTTTTCACCTTCACCAGTCTCTTCCCATCTTTATATTTCCTCTCAGACCTGCCTCTATTCTTCTCAATTTCACGCTCATCACTGCTACTGTTACACGTTGAGCAACTCCACGACCCACTACTTGATGAACTAACACTCACACCTCTCCTAGACTTCTTCTTCTTCTTCTTTTCAAGCCTTTTCTTTTTCACCCGAGAGCCATCATTTTTCTTTGACCCTTTCCGCTTTTTAACATGCGGAGAATCCTCAATCCTTTCACAACTAGAGGACCGTCTTCGGCTCTTTTTACTGACCTTAACATCTTTCTGCATTCTAGAACAAGACCTTTTACTCCTATAATCACCCTCAAAACTAGAAGATGAAATAGACACTGAACTCCTTGAACCATCACAATCACTTGAATAAGAAACAGAATCATCACAACAGCGAACCTTCTTTAACTTATTACTTCTCCTGGTTCTACTTTTTCTTCTTTTCTTAATTCGAACCTATACATCCAACACACATCCATAAAAATAAAATAAAAAATGTTCGGCTTCTACGAAAGAATTAAACTTTGTTCAGAAATACTTCAACCAGTCATAATTATTAATTAATATTTCATCAATTACGAATAGTGTCTCATTAAATTACTTCGCTAAGCAAAGTAAAATCTGCCAATCTTTGAAGTACAATTGATAGAACATGAAAATAATAGTAGAAAGCAAAAAGAGAAAGAAATTACCTGAGAGGAAATCTTGGATCGTTTCTTCTTCTTAAGAGAAGAAGAAGGTGACTTTCCCATTGGGGTTTTTTTATTTGACCTGCAATAAAAAAATAAAAATAAACCAGAGCGCGTTAATGGGTTTTTAAAATATTAAACAAAAAAATGTAGAGGGAAGAAGGCCGGTAATGGTAATTGGTAAAAGGCGACTGCTTTGCTCTCTCTCTCTCTCTCTCGAAGAACATAACACAAGAAAGAGAAAAAGCAACTGGTCGTGCCCAAATAATTGATTCAGCAGCAACCAGACAACCGCTGAGAATCAGGCGTTATGACCGAACGATGGCGTTTTACTACTGTAACTTCCAGGTCCATTAATTTGGGCCATGGGCCTAGGAAATTGTATTCTATATTTGGAGGATTGTCGCTTTGAATATTTAGTAATTAACATATACTATTTATTTTTTTATTTTTATAATAATTAAAAATCTCACAGTAAGTATAAGTTTATAATATTATTCTTATTTTTAACCACTCTTTTATTTATATTTATTATAAATTAAATAAATTACATAAATAGAAACTAAATAAAAAAATTAAGTCTTAAAAATAAGAAACATATATTTTGATATGAAAAAAATTAATAATAAAACCGTTTTTTTAATTATTTATTTTGTGACTATTTTCTTATAATAAAAATTTGGTAATATTTTAAAATTAAATGTAAAAAAGTATAGGTAAAATATTTTATTATTTATCTTATAATAAATTTTTATTTGTCATTCAAGTTTTTTTATAATAATTTTTTTATCATTTTACTAATAATTTTCTTATATATTTATTGTAAGAAAATTTTCACAAAATAAATAATTATAAAAAATATTTATTATTAATTTTTTTCATATCAAAACATATATTTCTTATTTTTAATGCTTAATTTTTTATTTAGTTTATATTCATGTGATTTATTTGATTTATAAAAAATAAAAATAAAAAAAGTAGTTGAAAATAAGGATAATATTATAAACTTATATTATTAGGAGGGTTTTTGGCTATTATAAAAATAAAAAAAAGGAGAAAATGATATACGTTGATTACTGTAGAGGGAAAAGTGGTAATCTCCCTTCTATATTTATTTGCAAAATTAATATTTTAAGTAAAGTCCAGTTATGATTGGTACTCTAACTTAGTGTTAATCATTCCCTTTTAAGTATGGTTTAAAGGTAAGACCGAATAATAATTATTAAAAAAATTATTTATAGGTTCAGGTGAATCTTTTCAAATTTTTTGAGACATTAAACAAGGTGTATTATAGTATCTGAGTTCATATTTGATCTGATTAATGAGTGGAGATAAATTTACTCTTATTTTAAAGGGAATGAGACCTAAAAGGTTCGAATTCATTCCTTCAACATATGTTCAAAACGTGAGTATCATTGAGCTATAAACACGTATTTAAGTTTATAATTGTTATTGAATAAACTTCTTTTAATAAAGAGAAAAATTTTCAATGATAAATAAAAAAAAGGGGGGTTCTCAACTTCTCATCCACTGTCGACTTTGGTTTTTTTAACAACCTAGAAAATAGGTTGTCAAAAGAACAATAATACTAATTATTAACAAATCAACGAGGTTATGTGATTGCTACTTGTCTCATATTACTTATTTTCTTTTATACCATTTAAAATAAGAAAATATTAAGATAATGTAAAATTAGGGGTAAATATTTGTTTAGTTCCTATATATTAGATTAAATGCATGTTTAGTCCCTAGATTTTGAAAAATGTCTCAAGACACCCTTGCTATTAAATATTTGATACTTGTACCTTTATTTTTTTTTCTTTGCTTTTATGACAATATCCTTACTGCAATTTTGGGAACATTAACTAATTTATCTATAAAAAAATTAATTATTTAATTAACCAATATTTTTTACTATCATATTAGCCAATAATCATTTATTAGTAATTTAACTAATAATTATGAGTTTGAGAGAATTGGTATTTTCATACCCTTACAACAATCTTGCTAATAATTATTTATAAATAAATTAATATCAACCAACTTAAAAATAATGTTTAACACCTTTGCAATAATCTTACTAAAAAACTTACATTTATTCTTATTTTAGTTTTAGAATTAATTTAATAACTAACTTTTTTATAGATAAATTAATTCATGTTCCCAAGAGCGTTGTTATAAGGGTATTTTTTTAAAAGTTAGAATCAATGAGGACAAAAGTATAACACAGCTGAATATATAAGGACAAAAGTGTAACATATTTAATAGCAGAAATGCCTTCAAGAATTTTTCAAAATGTAAAAAGTAAATGTATACTTAAGCCAAAATTTGAAAACTAAAGGGATGTTTACCCTAAAATTTAACTCATCAGATTGTACAAATAATGTTTGTACAAAAGTTTACATATGTAGCAACCAGCAAGCAAGCATTACTCTTTTAACAGAATCATAGGCAGAATCAAACGGCCGGGAAGGCCGGAACTACATTATGGCTCTCCTCATGTACCCAGTGTTTGCAAAAGTTAGAAGACACAATGTGAGAGAAATATGAACCTGGAAAATGGAACAGATAACACAATAGTACATTAGCACTACTTGTCCACGAGATTCGAACTAAAGTGCTAAGGTTGTCCCAAAAAGGTATACCGCCCATACATATATATACAATAGAAGTGCATCTGTTCTTATTGTCAAAATATTTGGTACAAAGTTTTGTAATAATGAAGCTACAAACTTTGCAGTTTCTGAGCTTCACTCTTCAGCGTCACTCACACTTGGACGGGTATCAATGTAGACTTCTGTTGAAAAGTCAATTTCATCGACAATCCTCCCTCTATTATTTATAGAAACACATATAGTTACAGTGTAAATAAAACTGCCAGCTGGATGCCAACCGCCAAGCCAAAAGAAAAAGGGTATTTGAATGTATAAAAGAGAGATATATCTCATGTACCTTTCAAGAACAAATTTTCCTTCTTTGTACTTTTGGCTCTTCTCACGTGCTGACTCCTGTAGGGGAATGATAAAAAATACGAACAAGAAGTTAGCACGATCCTTCCCAAAATATAGGTGTGTGTATGTGTTAAGTACAATGTATGTGTGCAAGCATGCGAGCGAGAGAGAGAGAGAAAGAGAGAGGGATACATATTTCCACCCAACGATTTGACCACAAGAGCAGCAAAATATGTCTGCTACAGTATGCATTCCCGAGAGCATCAGCCTCTCCTCTGAAGCTCCAACTGTGATGTTCACACTGAAATACAAACTCCATACCATTACAAGTAAACTCAAGAGTGTCCATCTTGATTACGATTTGCTCCTCTGAATGTAATTATTAAAAGGATAGATAACAAAATGGTAGCCAACTTGACTTCTTTCTTGCATGATAGATGGAAGAAAAACAAGATCACTTGTATGTATTCTCAGCCTCTTATCAAACACATTAAATGATTTTCCAAAGAATGACAATGGATAAGACCCATTTGAATTCATTTCATTGAGAAAATGATCATTGGCACAGGTTTCAAGATTGCACAGCTCCATATTTCTACAACTGATACTAGCAAGAATAAATTCTCAACTTGCCCCATATGTCAAAATAAAACAAAGTACTCAACATACAAGTGCATTTAATATATCATACACCATTCCATGGATTGACATAATGTAATATTAAAAAACAAAGATTTCAAACATGGCCACACAGGTAGGAGAACACATAAAACTTGGTTCTTGTTTTGAGAGTTTCAGACACCTGTAACAATCTAATAGCAGTATATCTTTACATCATTGCAGAGTTTATGAAAGAATTTCAAAAGATTTGGGTCATACTGCAGACAAAAATCATTTGAATAGTGCCAATAATAAATAAAAAAAGAATTTACATGCAGTTGAAGAACATCATGATTGTTAATGCTTTCAAAAGGAACAATAAAGAAACTATGGATCACAACCAAGTAAAATGAACAGTAAAACTAGCATAAATCTTCATAAATTAACAAAGTTTTGTGCTGAATCTATCCACAAAGGAACTTACGCGCTATTGAAGAGATATGCTTTCCCTCTGCGACAATGAAAAGCCTGACCAAGTCAACCAAAACGAATTTATCAGTCATGCACAGCAGTACAACTACATCATCTGTATATAAATCAACCAAGAAGAATCAGCAATTTAAAAGCAAGTCAGACAAATGCAAGAAATAAACAAAAATTGCATCATTAGGACTTCCCGCTGAAGATATAAATTTGATGAAGTAGTGTGTGACCACACCTAGAAAAAGAGGGCTAAGGCTGAAGTCAGCTTATCCGCTTGTCCTAGAAATGGAGTGTCTGTCCAGGAGATTGAAAAGCAGCTGAGGGTGCAGAACTTGACTTTCATCCATGATGTGATGGGTCAAAGATTACTCATTTAAGCTTCACAGCCGATTTACATTCCTTTTTAATATGGGAAGCTGAAATCTATCAGGTTTTCTTAAAGGGGAGTTTTTTATGGATCTTTTGTAAGATTCTGGGTCATATGCGAGCAAAAATAAAAATGTTCTTTGGAAGCTTTCTAGTTTCTAGGAGAAGTTTAAGCTTAAAAGCTTTTGAGGAACTTACACTTTTTAACAAGGCAAGTACCAGTAAACAACTAACTTTGACCTTGATATGCCCAAAACTCTCTGACAAGGATGTCAAGCTTTGGATTGATAAGATTACCAATAAGTTAAATATTCAGCAAATTTCTTTCATGTGCTGGTAGATGGCGATCGGTTCAATCTATTTTTTCTACAATGCAAGTTTACTAGAATAGTGTGGTTATTTGACCAAATCAAGTGAAGAGCAAAGCAGAATGGGTTTGCAAAGCTTTGCTGTGGGATGATCCTTGGAAGGCTTTGTTGAAACAGAAAATAAAGTGGACTGTGTTAGAAGCACAAACTCCACTAAAAGGGACAACCAGAAGGAGCTTTCTAAATTCCTAATTGGAATTCGGTTATAGAAACGGGCATTTGGATACTTGGAGCCTCTTTAGTTGTCTCAAAGAGGCTCAATGAATGCAAAACTATTTGTGCAGCATTTACCATTACCAACTTGAATCAAAAGTTACGAAAAAAAAGTTGGTGCCAACTCCATACTTTAATGATTCATCTGATGTCAGTAGCATTCTCGTTCCGCCCTGTTTATGGAAACAGCTTTCTCCAAAAAGTCATCAGCAACCCAACCTTGAATTATCTCCTTAATCCTTACTCTCACCACTGAGCACAGTGCAATTATCAGGGCCAGAATACCAAAAAGATGGCCATTACAGAGGCTCATTTGTATGGTTGCAACTGCAAGACCTCAATCTAGTTTGGGTAGGAAAGCAGTAAACAAAATCACCACTAAGTAGATAAGCCCACCTCCCTCGACATTTCCAATACATATGGTGAATCTTTATTCCATTTGCCGAGGACATAATTTCAAAAGTCACCATGATTAGATTAAACAGGCACCCCTGTCTATACCAAGATTATGTACAATATTTAATTAACTTAAACAGGTTTTAACGCATTCAATTATGTACCATCTTTCAAGTGAAGGTTTCTACTTTCCACACCATTCATGATTTCACATGCAGTTCTGATCTTCTAATAAACAACACAGATTATTAATTAAGAGCACATAATCAGCAAAAATTGTTACTTCTCATGTTCCATGAACTACTTGAACGCATAGCAAACAATTGGAAGACAGTAATAATAATAAACATAATTAAGTACCCGGGACACAAGATCTTCAGGAAGGGCCAAGTGGGTTCTGCAGAACTTGCATCTGTAAGACCTTCCATCTAGCTCCACCACAAATATTCTTCCCATTTTTTTTATTTTTTTATCTTTTTGCTTGTTGCAACTGAAATCTGTAAAACCCTTTTATCTTTTCGCTTCTTGTTTCTTGCAACTC
This sequence comes from Citrus glauca, assembly GCA_029633175.1. Classification (NCBI taxonomy): domain Eukaryota; kingdom Viridiplantae; phylum Streptophyta; class Magnoliopsida; order Sapindales; family Rutaceae; genus Citrus; species Citrus glauca. The sequence goes on along the minus strand of JAQOOD010000001.1, from coordinate 36,794,520 downwards.
AAACGGCTGCCTTGAGTTCAGTTTCGGATTCAGACAGTGTTTAAGATAAGACACGACGCATTTTTTCGGCTTTCAGGATCTGTTGCTGACATTGCCCGGTTAGTTTCGTGACGTCGCATGATTGGGCTTGCTTCTGTTTCAGATGTTAATAGCCCACATATCCCTTCAGATTGGATCGAGTAAATTTTGTTGTCAAAATTAATCTCCAATATTTTTATATTTTGTTGCCAAAATTACTCGCCAATATTTAATATGTGTAAATCACTGCTTCTGCATCTGAAAAGGATTGGTGTAATTGAAAATCCGTGGGTGTACTTAGCAACTTTCCCCGGTGTCAATTGACCCGCGCTACGTTGTGTGCTAATTTTCAATAAAATATTAACCGTGGGAGAGGGTTTTGAGTGGTAGGTACATAATGAATTAGTTGTTTACTAAAAATAATATGTAGACTACTAATTAAACTGAGAGGGTTTCATGCTAACTTACCTACCTTTGAGGTAAAATCGAGACGCGCGTTGCGTAATTTCCCTAACATGTCACTTATTGAAGTATAAGTCGTCATCTCTTTTCAAAACTAATTACTGATTAGAGATTTAATATTAAATTACTTAATTTCATCTTCTCGTAGTCCTTAAAGTGAACGTTGGCCCTCCATACGACCAAACAAATTTAGACAAAATCTGTTTCAAATATAAATTATATTTAATATGCATAGTTGTAGATGTTATTAAACTAGATTAAACTTCTTGAAATGTCACAAGAAGTCCGGTATTTGAGTGAGTGGGAAAAGAACATAAACAATTCTTAATCTCTATATCTTTCTAATATTTTTCGTCGCATTCATCTATCTGAACTTAAATCTTTTTATGAATGAATGATTTTCGACAGTTGCTGCGTTTTTTTTTTCTATTCATTGAGGTGTAGTTCTAATTGGGTGCACTAATCAATTTTTTTTTTAAAAAAAAAACAATTCCGCACCATTCGTGTTGAAAGTTTAAAGTTTTCTTTCAATTGGGTATCACAATCCAAACAAATCGTAAACTATATTAATTAATCATCAAATTCTATACGTAATGTGTGGAGCTGGCTAAGTTACAGCATCTGTAACTTACAAATGCTGATTCAGCCAACCCCCAACCTTGCATTTGCATTGCTTTTTCTCTTGAAGTGTGGACACGTGTGCTATTCGCTTTGGGTGTGTGAATGTTACGGATGCTGTAACATAGCATCTTCTACTTGTCCAATGCTCTCAGTCATCGTCACAAAAGGCCAAAACCCCCACCGAAGGCAGCATTTTTTAACTAACACGCCCGTTACACGACAGCCCAATGAACTGCAGCTTTAATGCGGGTCACTCACTGGAGTCGGAGCGAACCTTTCCCTATCCGCTAAACTCTCAGCTGTTGCTTCTCTTGGAAGCACGTCCGCAGGCTAACACGTGGCTAATTTCCGTGCGTTAGCCGACGGCCAGTCATCAGCTTTCTGTCGTCTTCGACACGTCACCACCAAACCCCCCGCTTATAGTTTTTCAAACATTCGTACAGATACCATGTGAATCTTTACACGTGGAGACAGACGACTGGTGGGAGAGGCATTGGCTTGATGGCTTCATTATTAAAGAAAGAAAACCGCGGTGTTCGTTGATTCCAGACGACGACAGGCAGTCCGGGACCCACAAAAAAATGCGGCTGCCGCGCCTTTTCTCGCGAGACTGATTCACACGTGGATCCATTGAAAAATAAACACTTTTGAAAGTGGTTTTTGTTTTTTTATTTTTAATAAAAATATTGGTATTGTATTTAGTTTTAGATTTTTTAAGAGAGTAATGATATAGCCACAAATTTTTATATAAATTTATTTTATATAAATTAACGTGACATTAATTTATTGGTTGAATGAAAATATAAATTAATAAAAACAAATCATGTGGACTAAGTGATATTTAATTCAACCAATCCTATTATGCCACATCAATTTGTACAAAATAAATTTATACAAAAATTTATAATTGTATCATCACTCTTTTTAAGATTGAGCACAATTAAAAATTTGCATTCTTACTTTATACGCATTTACCGCCATTTTGGGTGTTTTCTTCTTGTTTTTTTTTAATTAATATTTTGTGTTCACTCCTCTAAGTTCTAACCAAGAATAATACATTTATGATTATTTTATTTTTTTCATTAGAGTGAATAATAAATTTTTTATTGTCACCTGACATTTCTTGAACACATAAATAATAATTCTGTATTTTCGATTATAATGAAAAGTTTAGGATAATTCTTATTAAATTCCTTGTAGAATACACTTACGTAAACCAATCCTACACATTAAGAATTTGTTTATTAAATATTTGAAATCTGAAATTTTTATTAATTTTAATTTTTTTAAATTTACTTATTTAACTTTTTATAGTTTATGTCTAATTTTTAAATATTTACATCTAAATAGAAATTTTTTTCTGATTGTTATCTAAATAAAAAAAAGATTTGAATGTGAATTAAATATTATATCTCAAAATTATCTCTATGAACTATATTTATTTCTTAAACAATAAGACTTAATCCTTTTTTCATTTTATTTGACAAATACATGAATGTCAAATAGTTGTGCTTATTTTTTTATAAAAATAAATAAAATTAATTTATATTTGAATATTTTAAAAAAAGTATGCCATTATTTATATTTAGATATATTCAGATTTTAAAAGAATTCATCTTCATATTTCAGATAAAAAAATGCTACCTAATTTTAATTAAAACTTGAAAACAACAAAAATCTAGTTCGAATGAATTAAGTATGCCACCAAGCCACCGATAGCCAATGCCATTAACCGTTTTAAGTCCTTTCCATTTCGAAAGTTCAATAATTGATTTTTTTCTATAATTTGTTAATAAGACTTTATGTAGTTATGAGTATATTACAAGTCAATTATTTCAATTTTTTTATAAATTTCAGATTATAATATTTGTAAATTATAACATTAAAAGAAAAATCAACTGTTAATGTTAAAAACAAAAAACGAACATGTTTTAGAAAAATGAATAAAATATTCTTTAGAAAAAAAAAACAATTGCTTTCCAATCGGACGGTGGAGGTTCGCAATAATTTAACTCGTATCCCGACAAGTACCTTGTGAACACGGAATTAGTCTTCCATGGCCCCCACATTTGGACGCCTATCGCGGAACACGCTGATTCGGTGTCGTATAACCCAGCGGCGGTTTCACTGTCGGTGCCGCCTAATAATTAATAATTAGCAAAATCAATAAATAAGAAAAACCAAGAAACAGCCAGCCACAAGAAACTCATTTCAAGGTAAATGATGACTCTCCCACCACACGCTTTCCATTTTCATTACCAACCGTCTGATTTGAAACACCCTAGGAATCGTTTGATGGCCAGACATGATAACAAAAGAAAAACAAGTAACAAAGTTCGAGAATCACGAGGAGATTTAAGTGGGGCCCACTTTTGTTTCTCGCCATGAAGCCGCCCCTCTTACCCGCTTCTGAATTAAAAAAAGTAATTAAATCAAGTGGGGCCGAAAAGGGTGACGCAAGCGGAAAAAATACTAGTAGCGTAAGCTGCTTAACGCCGATTCTCTCGCCGTTTCGCAAAGCATGGCTTCTAAGTATTGCCATCTCCTGACCCGACAGCGCCGGCGAGGCGGCGACATATTTGTACTTGAATCCTACCTTTTTTTAATTAAAAAAAAATTAAAATTCTACACGTAAAATGTAGTAAATAAACAAAAATAAAATTTTTAAAGTTCAATTAACAATTAGCTTGATGATTTTTTTAAACTTTACAATTTAGTATTTTCAAACCGTCCTCCATATTTGGGTTGATGATTTTTTTTTTTTATCTTCCTAATGAAAATAAAAAAATATATATTTAAATTTTAAAAAATAATAAGTCAATTTTTACACCAAACATAAACAGTTTTCATCTTTGTTCATCGCCAGAGTACAATAATTTAAAAAAAAAAAAGCTTTAATTTTATTCATGCGTGTATTTGACTTATCTGATTTAAATCTTTTTATTTGGTTTTCTCGGCAACCAAACATAGGCATTAATTAACTTGAAAAGATGGACATTTTTTTTATGATGAACAAGAAAATCATTGAATTTGACTAAAACACTTAACACTCAAAATCAAACATAGATCATAAAAAAGGGGTTCTCACTTCTCTGATATCATTTGACTAAGCATTAAACATATATATATTTCTAACGGCAGCAGTTAAAAACAACGTGGAGTAACCGTCCTAGATTTTCCAGTTGCAAAAACAAAAATACGAAGATCGACCAAAGGATCTTGCTAGGGTCACTATATACAGATCACCATCGCCGTACACGTCAGCATTAGCTTCAGTCCAAAAACTCAAGCCACTTCAGCTGGAGGAGGGAAATTAAGATCAAGATCAAGATCAATCAATCTTCTCTCAGACGAACGAGGATCGTAATCAACGACGACCGATGACGAATCGGAGTCGCTCTGGGTCCCGCCGGGATAAAAACCAACACGGCGTGCATCACGGTGAGCCGCAACAGTACCACCGGAGGAGAAAACGTCGAAGAAAAGGACCGGACGCGCCGTGGCGACTGGGAAGCACGCGCCGGCATTACGGTAGCTGTTGAGAGAGAGGTTTAGCTGTGGCAGCGGCTGTGGCTGTGGCAGCAGCGTCGGCGGAGGAGGAGAGGATGACTCCACGGTGCTGCTCTGGCTGGGGCTGCGGGCGATGGTGCCAAGGATTTCGTTTGGCGTTGGGAAGTTTGTCTTGGCTTTGGCGCCGCGGAACTCACGCGCTGCTGCGTCGTAGGCACGTGCTGCTTCCTCGGCGGTGTCGAAGGTGCCGAGCCAGACGCGGGTTTTCTTCCCCGGGTCCCGGATCTCGGCGGCGTAACGGCCCCACGGCCGCTTCCTCACTCCTCTGTATCGGATCTCCATATCCTTCGAATTCGGATTCGGGTTAGAGGATGGTTTGTTGAGCTTATCTCTCGGAGCCATTTTGAACAGAGGAGCAAGTTGTTTGTTAGCTCTTGAAGGAAACGAACGAGAGCAGTGGCGGCTTTTATAGAATAATATGCGGGGAAGAGAGAGAATGTGTGTGTGTTAAAGCGACACCGCTTTTGTGGGCGCTTGTTGTTGGGTACAGTAAAAGCAAGAGATGTGGTGTGGCTTCCCTTACACGAACTAATATTCAGTTCAATTATGTTGCCTAATGAGACTACGCCACGTTGTGACCTTAGGGATTCCTGTTATCGTTGCATGGTCGAAATATTTAAGAAATTTTCTATCTTATCTTATGGCATTCAATAATCCTTACGCTCCTTATATTTAGTAGACATTTATTTAATTGACACCAGGATTAAATGCCGATATTTTTAAACGAATTTTTTGCGTAATTAATTTTTGATGCACATGCACTAACTAAAATGGCCCCGGATGTTTATATTTACATTGTTGAAAAAAGAAAAAAAATATATTAATGAGAGCCTGTATTTAATGAAAGCCTACCGAAAACGCTAAGGGCGCGAGCACGACACTCACGTGCTACGGCGCTTCGCTTTTTCACTCGGCGCGGTCAACGATGACTTTGACTCTGCTGTTTCAAAAAAAATTATGGGCTCCAGACGCCCTGCCGCAGCCAAACGTAGTGGGTCCACACTAGACATGATAAATGTTGAGCCCCCTTACTAGTAGACGCGTGGCACGCGGTTTCCCTAAGGAAACGTGGCAGCAGATAAGTCCAAGGGCGGCTATGATAACGGCCGTTATGACGGCAAGTCTGTGTGCCGCTTTCTGTTTCTCTTTTTTAACACGAACGGGAATAACGGCGGTTCATCTATTTTTAGATATTTTCTTTTTCTATTTTCGATTGATGATTTGTCGGCTTTCTCCGTCCTCTGGCCGCGTAAATCGGATCGTATCCATCCACCCGATCCCGCGGAGATGTTGACTCACCAGAAACGGACGGCTATTATGGTGATTCCCGTTGTGATTTGACACGTGTAGATAAGAAGTCCTCGTACAGACATGGGAATGAAAATAGTCAGTGCTGCTTCATATGAAATTCTGCCACGTGAATTTTTTAAATACTAGTGGACAACTTAATTTTTTTTAAATTTTAAATTAACATATTTTTTCAAGGTGTGAGTTAAAACTCTAGGATGCAATATCTGCACCATACATCCATACATCTTTTTTTTTGGGATTTTCTTAAGTAATATTTATTATAATTTATACTTAAATTTTGTAGTATAAAAATAAATAAAGGGCAGAGACACTAGATGAATCAATGATGAATTTTATTTAACTGTAAGCTGCATTTATGTGACGCCCCAAACTAAGTGTAGTTTAGTAAACCAATAGAAACAACACCCCCACTCGTTGAAAACTGAAACAATTGTCCAAATTTAGTAAAGAATAATTCAATGTTGCAAATGGCAGAGAGCTCAAAAATATTAGTGAGTTAACTTGTATTTGTTTGGGTTTGGAAGCATGAACTTGAAGATAAGTTTCTTATTTATTTAATTTTTACCCAATTAAACATAATCTTTAGTTTTAATTTTAAACAACCATGGGATGCTTTGTAAAAAGAATAAAAAAAATATATATAAAGAAAAACACACGCACACTACCATTGGATTAAGCGTGCGTTTGAGATTGAAGTACTGTAGTTTTTAAGGTACAGCTGCTGTAAAAAAAAAGAGTAATTATGAAATAAAAGTTAATAACATATAATAAATGTAAATTTTAAATAATAATGTTGATAAATTATTAAAGATATAATAAATTTTTTATTATACAAGTGAAAAATTATATCAACATACATTCTAAAATACAACAGTTAATATTTACCAAATACTTTAAGACTATGACTTTTAAGCTACAGTTACCCAACCTTAATTTCAAACGCACCCTAAGTGACCTTAGATTAGAATTTTCATACCTTAAATTTCTGATTTTTTTTTTTACAATTTTGTAAGAAAAGTACTTATATTAACTATCGTTAGGCAGTATCTATTGACACTAAAGAATTTAATTCTTTTTGCCAAAGATTAGGGGCAAATGTAATTACCTACAACATTGCTTTATCTCATTCCATCTCTCCACAAATTAAATGGGACCATGATATTTGGATTGCTGATTACAATAATATTGCTTTTTTCTCGCCAAAGTAAATTCATAATATTAGTTGCAACCCAACACCAGGTAAGGAATATATATATATATATGAATAAAAATTTCAATTCCTAATTGAGATTCGGGATTCCGTATTGATGGAGATGGGATTGATCCACATTATTAGGACCAATTTAATAGCAGTGGGATTCGGGATTGAAATTGAACCCAATTGTAATTTTGGGACAGGATTAAAATTTATCTCAAGATTTCATAGGATTTCATAGGATCCCAATCTGCTCAATTATTTAGCTAACAATGTGTTCAATTTTATTTTTTCTTTAACATTATTAATTATATGTTGCGTAATTTGCAATGTTCTTTATTTTTTTAATTATATTGGAGATAATGTTAACTGAGTTGTTAATGGAAACACATATATTTTATATATATTAAAATTTTAAACTAAATCTAATCAAAGCATGTAATCAAAATTAAAATATTAATTGAGGTGGGCCATTCGGGATATTTGTGATAATTGAGAAGGGACGGGATTTTGAATCGTCTGTAATTAGTTTTAATTTTGATCCCACAATTACAAATTCTTGGCCATCCCAGTTCATTGTCATCTCCATATTTAGGGGACCCATTTAATTAAAGGGATAAATATGTATTTTTTGAAAAAATATAAGAAGTTAGGGATCCCGATGTAATTACACATTCTCAAAATAGAATCAATCCAAACGTGGCTCAGGTAAAGCCGACAAACAAAATGCGTTCCCGATTTCGACAGTTGAAAAGAATTTACCGGGAACACTTCCTACGGAAATTCAAATTCCATTCTCAATTAACAACCCAATTCTCAAAACTTCAATCTTGCAACTCGGTTACTTCACATAAAACCCTAATCCCCATTATCAATTTGCAAGCCAGAAACTCTGAGTTTCTTTTTCTGGGCAGAATCGAAACAGCTCAGTTGGTTCATTCACTCGCTAATTCTGATGAAAAGTTCGAGTTTCAACGTTACCCAGGTGGTGAAATAGCAATAAACGTTCAAAATATTCTCAAGACCTGTAGCGTCAGCACAAAAGTAGAAATTGAGAAAGCTCTGAACCAATGTGAGCTTACACTAACTGATGATTTGATTGTAAATGTTATTAACCGTTATCGTTTTGATTGGGAAGCAGCTTATACATTCTTCAAATGGGTGTCTAGAGAAGGTAATTATTCACCCGGGTCTAATGTTTTCAATGCGATCCTTGATGTTCTTGGGAGAGCGAGGCGTTTTGTGGAGTTGATACAAGTGTTTGATGAAATGCCTGAACTAGTGAATGAGAAAACTTATGGAATCTTGCTTAATAGATATGCAGCTGCACATATGGTAGAGGAAGCAATTGGTGTTTTTGATAGGAGGAAAGAGTTTGGGGAATTGGATGATTTGTCTGCTTTTCAGAATCTATTGTTGTGGTTATGTAGGTACAAGCATGTTGAAGTGGCTGAAACTTTTTTCGAGTCTAAGAAGAATGAGTTTGGTTATGATATAAAGACAATGAATATTATTCTCAATGGATGGTGTGTGTTGGGGAATGTTTATGAGGCAAAAAGGTTTTGGAAAGATATAATTAAATCTAAATGTGAGCCAGATTCTGTTAGTTACGCAACTTTCGTAAATGCACTAACCAAGAAGGGGAAATTGGGGACAGCATTGAGGTTGTTTCAAGCTATGTGGGAGAAAGGTCGTAAACCTGATGTGGTTACTTGCAACTGTATCATTGATGCACTTTGTTTCAAGAAAAGGATTCCTGAAGCTTTGGAGGTTCTTAGGGAAATGAAGAATAGAGGTTGTCTCCCCAATGTCACAACTTACAACTCGCTGATCAAGCATCTATGCAAGATTAAGAGGATGGAAACGGTTTACGAGTATTTGGATGAAATGGAGCTGAAGAATGGAAGCTGTTTGCCTAATGAAATAACTTTCAATTACCTGCTCAAGTCTTTGAAGAAAGCCGAGGAAGTTCCTTGGGTATTGGAGAGAATGGAGAGAAATGGATGCAAGATGAGTACTGACACATACAATGTGATTTTAAAGTTGTATGTAAACTGGGATTGTGAAGACAAAGTAAGACATACATGGGAAGAGATGGAGAAAAAGGGGATGGGACCTGACCAGCGATCTTATACCGTTATGATTCATGGGCTCTATGACAAGGGAAGGTTAGAGGATGCTTTATCTTATTTCCATGAGATGAGATTGAAGGGAATGGTACCCGAGCCAAGGACTGGGATTTTGGTGAATGATATGAACATCAAGTTGAAAGAGAGAGGGGAGCAGGGCAAAAAGGTGATAAAACTCACAAGTCTAGGACTAAAAGGGAACGCATGAAAGAAAAAGGGAGATGAAATCTTGATATTGGGGAATTCCTAAGAAGCACAAAAATTCCGAAAAGAAAAAAAAATTTCCCAGTTTAGGAGTTAGTAGTATACTCTTATTTGAGAAATTTTTCTAGTTGAGTTATAGCAGTCCCTGCTAGTAGTTATAATTATATTATGGAATAAACGCTTTGTCTGAGTTTCTCAGTTTACATCCATCAAAAGATGTCATAAGCTATTGTACCTATTCAGCTTATACTTGGTAATGCTTAACGTGGTTGCTATTGTAGCTTCAAATTTAACTGCAGCAAACAGCTTAGCCATATTAAACAAGCAAATGCCAAGGAGCAGATGTAATAAGTTCTAATCGACAACTACAGTTCCATTTTCTTAATTCATTCAACTCAAGATTGGTTATAAGCAGCAGCAGCGTATCATTCAATGGTCATATTTCTCACCTCTTTTCGCCCCTGTAAACTCAACATGACATCTGATACTAGGGTCATATTTCTTGATCTCAAGTTTTACCTTACTCTTTGTATTCCTCATCTTGGCATAGAAAATTCTGGGCCCAGCAGATGAAACCAGCTTGATAACTTTTACATTCTTCTTCTTCCTTGCCTCTCCCCACCCTTTCATTTTCCCTGCTCCTCTTCTGATGGGAGTCACCATCCCTTTTATACTCTTCTTCTGTGATTAAAAAACATTTTATATATCAAAAGATTCTAACACTCAAAAATGATGATGAATGCAATGCTTTTAGTTTAGAATTCTGTGCAAATAGAAACAGCAAACTTTGATGCAAGCAGCGGCACACCTAGCTACACTGAATCAACTATATAAAGTAAAAACTGGGAAACACTACAATTCACCAGTTCAGTAAAACCATTACTAAAGTAAATAAGAAAAAGAGTAAAAAACACGGAAGGGTTTTTCTACAACCAAATGCACTTAAAACTCACTTTTGCCTTCACACACAACCTCATCATTTTACTGTTACAATTTGGTCAGCAAATTCACACTTTCAACAAAATAGTAAAATTGCTCATTGGACGTTAACTAGAGATACGTGCCCCTATAGGCCAATCATTTATCAACAACACATCAGATGAAATTATACTTTACAAGAATCCTGATCTTTTCTTCTTCACAACTGGGTGTCTATGTCCATGGCCAAGCTTATAAATTTATCAAATAATTCTTGATTTCATCTTTATCCACTAATCATTACTACGGAATTGTTTTGACATGCAGATCAAATTGTTGAAACGGGCATGTCCAATGATAATAAAAAATGAACAATTTTCTATTTGTGAGACTTTGAAGAAAAGACATCAACTTGCAAAAGTGGGTACCTTTATCAAGCTGGAGTTGGAAGCATATCTTCTTGCCAAGCAATCAACGATTGTCGAGTCGGCTTTTCAAAAAAATAGATCACCAAACCCTTACAAATGAACATTTCCTAGAATTTTAACCCAGATAACAAGCTTTACTGAACCATGCCTGATAATTCAGCTTACATACACAGCTTGGTTAGAAAACAAATGGGTTGACTCATTTTAAGAATCGACGACAGTTCACACAAAAAGATTCCAACATTTCTAGTCCAGTCTCTTGTTTTTGGTAGCGTTAATATTCCCAGCAATTAATCAGAGTGAACAAAGAAAAGGTTACGTATTTTCTAAGAAACAACTACCTTTTACAAAAAGAGACCTAACTTTTATTGTTTTAGCCTCTTGTATTTGGTAGTTTTCACTCTCCCAGCAACAAATCAGAGTGAAAAGGGAAGGTCATGAGTAACTGCAACAGAAAGAGAAAGGCATAACCTTTGAAGAAGGGAGCTGGCTAAGTTACTGAATCTGTAACTTACAGATCCAGCTTAGCCAGCTCTTAATTGGATGCATTTGGATGGTTTTTCCTCTCTCCTCAGGACACGTGTGCTCTTCTCCTTGGGTTTGTATGTTACAGATTCTGTAACACAGCAACCTCCTTGAAGAAGACATTGTGGTCGAGACTTGTGGAGAAACTGAAGGACGTGAAAGTGGTCAAAGTTGACTGAGTTGAAGAAGAAAGGTGGGTTTTGGAAAAGGTATTTCTTGGCTTGCAAGAAACAGCAAAGCAACGAAGAACAAATGCCATCTTTGTCTCTTTGTCTCCTCCTCTCTGTATAATTGAAAGTTTGAAGTTCACGTTTCCTGTCCTACTATCTGTAGCTTATCATGAGACTTTTTGGATCCACACTATAATGCATCCGACAAGAAGCAGGTGTGTCATTCATTCTATTTACAAGGAAATGAAAGTGTCACACAATAAATACAATGTCAACTATAGTGAATTGCGTAATTAAATTCAGCATATCAAATGAAAACAAATTGCATAAATAATTTATCATATAAAATGAATACGTTATCAACTAAAATAATCACAATGTCATTCAAGGAACACACTAAACAAGTACATTGTCCAGCAATATTACAAGTAATTATACAAACTACAATGATTGAAAAACGAAGTCTTCATGTAGATTCAGCTATCATTCCTTATGTTCCACATCTCTTGAGCTAAATTATCTCGCCGAATAGTCCACTCATTTGAAATCTCAATTGACTCAATAAATTGTGTTTCATCAACATTGTCTTGAATTCCATCGTTATCTATTTCTTCTTCCATGACATTGACGAGCATTTCCTTTCTAATGAAATTATGCAACATACAACAGACAAAAATTATACACAGTTGTGTTACAATATCATAAAAGGCAGGACTTCTCAATATAGCCCATCTCTTCTCCAATATCCCAAAACATTGTTTAATCACATTGCAAGCACTTGAGTGTTTTATATTAAAGAACTCTTTTGGCATATGAGGTTGTTGTTCATCATGAAATTCGCTCGAATAGTAACGTTCTCCTCTACATATTGAAAGAAAATCCATCCCATTAGTGTAGCCAGCATCAACCAAATAATAATAACCTATTAAGAGAATAAGAAATCATCATATAAAAAATTATTCGCTAAATAATATATCCTTACAAGCTAAAGAAAAATTGGTTAGATGTATTACCATGAGGAACTTTTAACCCATTTATTCTAGTTAAGGCATCTCTTAGCATGTGCATATCATAAGCTGAACCTTCCCATCCCAATAAGACATATGTAAATTGCATATCTTGGGAACAAACCCCGAGACATTTATTGTATTCTTATTTTTCCTATTTCTATATCTTAGCTTATTGGGCCTCCGAAACGTGAAATTCTACAATAAATCATTAAAAAATAATGAGTTAATCAACGAAAGTGTATTAGAGAAGACGTTGATTTGAAGAAATATTATACTTGCTGTAAACCACTTCCATTTTGGTTCCGTTAAATCCTCCATAATTAGCTCAAGTTTTTTCCTAAACTCCTTTTGAAATCTAATCATTGCCTTCAAATACTCTTGGAAACATTTGCTAACTGTTCTTCTGAATCTTTTGATGTTAAAACCAACAACCCCATTTTTCATGTGATATACTAAAATCGACAAAAAACATTGCAACCCCTCTGGAGGCACATTTATACTTCTAACCAAACTCCCTTTTCACAAAGAAGCTTACATAACTTGAAAAATGTTTGTCTATCTTTTTTTAATTGCGACAAACATTTCACATCACTTTCAAATACCAAGACATGCAAATGGGACAATTGTTGGTTGAACTCTATATACTGAATTTGGACATTCCAACCTCCATTCATAAGGTACGTGAAAATAGGAAGACATAGCAGGGGACACATAGATAATCATTTGCAACTTGACAACTACTTCTTGTATAACTACCAAGACTCTCTTCTTTTTTGCTAATAAACAAGTCATCCTATAGCTGAATAGGGAAAAATAGGGAAAAGAAAAGAAAATTAGATAAATAACATTATAAGTAGTGACCTTAATAATCAGATAAAGATTATAGGGAGTTGTCTAGTATGATGATAACAAGACATTTTGATGTTTGAGACCAATAGTACATAAATTAAATGTAAATATAAGATTATGATAAGCTAAGAAGATAAGTTTAGGACCCCCAAAAAAGAATAAAACTAAGAAAAAGTTACAAATAAAAGTTAGCAAACATTGGACAACAATCCCAATAAAAAAAATCTAATTGTTGAAATATTATTGTTTTACTATAATAGAACAACGAGCAATTTGTTTTTTATTGGTCATAAGATTCAAACTTATACAAGAGTTCCTTATCATTTGGATCCACACTTGGGTTTATTAATTTTAAATTTTTAAAGATTGCTTATGCAGCAAGGATAGCAGTGAGTGATCAGTAGTAGTATCTTTTAAAAAAAAATTAGTACTAAAAAACTGACTAATTTGGAAAAATTTTCCAATTAGTTTCGTACTATATTCCATGAATAAAGGCCGTGAATATATATAATATTAATACTCAATGACCAACTTAATTTTCATTTAGACATTGAAAACCTTGGACAAACATTTCCAAACATCAAACCATTAGACAAAATAAGGATTTACAAAGCTAAATCTACTGAGCCCCATAACCGATCATACAAGCAAAGAAGTAATTTTTTTTCAATGGAACCTCAACTAAGTGAGCTAGGAAAATATATTAACGAAAAGAAAGTGAAAATAGTACAAGAGAGAAGAAAGAGGAAATGCTAGCCGAGCCCCACAACAGGTTGATGTGAGCTTCATTTATTTATGCATGTTGTTTACGTAAGAATTGGTTAGGCATTCCATTAGTGTTGAGTTTTATTAGTTAAGTCAGTGAATCATGCTAGTGAGTTATATTGAAAGTTAATTTGTATTTTAATTTCTATTTTCTAGCAATTTTATTCAGTTATTGTAAGTTACATTGTCATATAACCTATGTTGTATTTAAACTGGAAAAGTGAATGAATAAAGGAGGTTATTCACTTGCTTAATGCTTCTTTTTTGGAGAGAACATTTCTCTCGAACAACCGTGTTTTTCCTTCCTTCTTTATTGCTTATAATATAATTTAGAACATAACATTTGGTATCAGAGCAGTCGTTCCATGGCTGAAGCTACAAGACAAAAGAAAGATGCAGATTTTAAAGCTTTTATTACTAAAAAGATTGAAAACCAAGATGCAATCATGCAGAAGGTCCTTAGCAAACTTCAAAGTTTGACTTCTATGTGTGATAAATTGAGTGTTCAATATGCTCAAGTCAGCACAAGCGTTGGCAACCATTTAATGCCAAGAGATCACTCACAAACTGTTAAACCATCTAGTTCTTCTATAAATCTGTCGACCATAACCTTGTGCGATGGCTGAAGTTGCACTTTCCAAATTGTAATGGTGTTGACCCATATGGATGGATTTATCAGGCTGAACAATATTTTGAGTATAAGAATATTGCAGAGGAGCAGCAAGTGCAACTTGCATCTTTCCATCTTGAAGGAGCTGTGCTTCAATAGTATCGAAGGATGACAAAAACTAAAGGTCCAGTCACCTGGACTAAGTTTTCAAGCGCTCTTCTCAAAAGATTCGAACCAATACAATTTGATGATGCAACAGAGACTTTATCCCAGTTAAGACAACGAACAACTGTTATTGCTTACCAAGAAGAGTTTGAGAAACTTTCCCACTTGGTGGATGACTTGCCTGAGCCCTTTTTAGTAGGGTCATTTGTTGGGGGACTAAAAGATGAGATACGATTGGAAGTGAAGATGCAACGACCTCATTTGTTGTCCATTGCTATAGGTCTTGCAAGGCTTGTTGAGGAAAAGTACAACCTTCGTAAAAAGAATTTCATGCCTTGTTCTCTATCTCCTAATTCTCCTAAAAAGGGTACTTCAAGTACAGGGTTGTTGGGAACTCAGCATAATGCCACACCACCATTAACTTTTAAACGTTTGACTCCTAGTGAGGCAAAGGATCAGCGAGAACATGGATTATGCTACTATTGTGATGACAAGTTTGCTCCTGGACATAAGTGTCGTGCTCCTCACTTATTTATGATTGAAGCATCTCATGAAGATGACGGCGTTTTAGATTAAGAAAGTCAAAAAGCACTTGCAAACGTTGCTAGTGATTCAACCTTGAGGACAAGGTTCATTCCATGGGGGGTAGAATGATATGAGCTTAATTTATTTATGCATGTTGTTTACATAAGAATTGGCTAGGCGTTCCATTAGTGTTGAGTTTTATTAGTTGAGTCAATGAGTCATATTAGTGAGTTTTAATGGAAGTTAATTTGTATTTTAATTACTATCTTCTAGTAGTTTCATTCAGTTATTATAAGTTAGATTGTCATGTAACATGTGTTGTATTTAAACTAGAAAAGTGAATGAATAGAGGAGGTTATTCACTTGCTTAATGCTTCTTTTATAGAGAGAACGGTTCTTTCGAACAACTGTATTTTTCCTTCCTTCTTGGTAGCTTATAATATAATTTAGAACATAAATACAAGTAAAGAAGTAAACAAACTACTAACTTATTACATTTAATTACATATAAGATTACAATAATTACTAGTTAAAAGAAGTAAAATTGGATGATCTTAACCAATGACAATTTTCTTTGGAGTATTGGAATAGCAAAAGCCAAAAGAGATCACCTTTCAAATCAGAGAAAAGACAGTTAAAGAGGAGAAACTAAATTTAAACAGAAAATTGTGGATTCTTTTCATATTGCTATCAAAGAATTTACACGGTCGAGTGAGGTTGTATGCATGCACCTGCAATATAATCCCCGAAAGAACCTTTATTGGACCACACCAGTATCTCGCTCACTCGCTATACGTAAACCATGAAATCCCCCTTTACCAAGTATATCGAGGTTTCTAATCAATCTTCTCTAACTAGAAGATGAAAGTATTTCACAGTTCCTTTTTTTTTCCGTAAAAAAAAAAACTTTTCTTCAGAAATTTGCTAATGGCTTCGAAAAGAAATAAAGAATTATCAAAGAGCAAAGGGTGAAAAAAGAAAATAATTTATTCAAAAATAAAAGCATCTGGCAATCATCTCCCATCACTATTCATAAAATAAATAATTTATTTTTATCTCATTGCATGCATGACTAAGCAAAATCCAAACCTGCAGCACGGCTGTTTATAATTATAAGTATACTTTGGGATTTATTTTTTATTAAATTTAGTGATATTTCTATAATTATAATTTTTTATTCTTAAAACTTTATAAAATAAGAATGATCTTTTAATTTTTTAGAAATAAAATTATCATTTTATTTAAATTATGTAATTGTGTTGTATAAAAATGGCTAGTTGATACAAATTAAAAAATAAAGATAATGCAAAAAATATGTTAAAATTTTATGATGATTAGATAAAACATAAAATAAAAGAGAGACAGTTCAATGATAATTTTTCTTCAATAAAATATAAAAAAATGTTCGAAGGTCTACCTTTTTCCGTTTTATTACAAACAAAAGATATTACCATCCACTTCTTTTCTAGGATTGAAACCATTTTCATTGATTAAATTTAGTAGTGGGGCTTGTGTCTTTGAGCTAATGCTTTTGATCAGACCATCCCATGAGCATCCACCATCGATTCTGAAGGTTTAGTCGTAGTTTTGCTGCATACTGTGCATTCTGAAAATGCACTGCCATGCGGTCCCACATTGTGAATGTGTTAGTAATGTGTGTTACCATTTCAGCCCCTTGCTTAGGGTTTTTGCCACTTGCTCCACACGCAGAGCAATTTAATTCAGGGAGCAGCAGCCAGCATATCATTCTTCCAACACAATTTTTTCTTGCCATGCTGCTGTATCAGAAGTTTCAATGTGGACCTAACTAGCCAATGCCAACTTTGATAGGTCAAAAGGCACATTCAAAAGTACAAGTTTTAACAAAAGAGGCAGAAAAATGAAGGAGACATAGAGTATACTAACAAAAATGTGACAGTTCACAACCTCTACATTAAGAAACAGAACAACTTATTTTCCCACATGCTCCCCCCTTTTCATTGGACCGTTTCTGCAGGAGTAGGGGTATACCAGCCATGGTGAATCTCCACAGCCTTCTTTCTCCTAGCAAGCCGGGACTTTCTGCGAGCACCAGTGTTCCTGTGCAACGTTCCCACTTTCACTGCTTTGTCGATAACTGAATATGCCTCTGCAATCAGCTTCTCAACTGAAAGAACTTCCTCAGGTTGTGCATCAGGTTTCTTCCTGAGCCCATCCAGTGCTTCCAAAACCTGGAATCAGAGAGCAAAAACTTTATGACACGATCACACTTAACAAAATAATCTCCATTGCATATTTTCAAAAAAGTTTTGCATATATTTGCATAAGCAAAAACATAACTTTGTGACGTTGAAGAAATTTTCATTAAAACCCACCTCATCCTTCACTATCATCACGGTTTACCATTGTGCACACAAATCAACGGCTGTATTATAAGCACACAAACAGCCATAAAGAGAGACAGGGGGAGAGGAGAACCCCTCTCTTTAATGTATAAATTAAGAATTCTCTTCATCCACAGCCACCCAATTCCTAACACTTGATATGACTCAGCAAATACCATTATTCCAATTCTAAGTTCTATGCATGATACAGTTTTACAGATGAACTTTAAAACGCACTTTATTGTTATTACCATATGACTTCCCTCAAATGATTCGGTCAATGGTAAAACTAAAATCTAGAATTGATGCTGCCCTAGTTCTCGCACAAGGAACACTTTTTCCAGGACAAAAAGCCAAGAACTCCATGAGCATCCGCATGATGCACAAAGGACAAGATTTTTTCAAAATTAGAACTCAAGCATCTTACACTAACTGTGATAAGTTAAAACAAAAAATGGCGAACCCTTTCAAAATCCCTACCATAACTATAAATGGCAACAGAACACCCTCAAAAGCCAATTCAAGATTTTGACTTTAGAAACTTTCATTTAATGAAGCGTTTCGAGTATTATCGCAGCCAGAATAGGTACCATCGACATGTGGAGATGGGTCCTTATAAATGAGAATGCAGCATAGGAAACATGCTCTCTCCTTGAAAAATACACCAGGCAACATGGCTATCTGTGTCCAGGAAAGGACTACACAAGCCTCACATTTATATTTGTCTTTTCAATTTGAATGCTGTTGAGAAGAAATGCAGTTACAATAATGCGCAAGAATTCTTGATTTCTTTCCATTTCGTAAGTACATCGAAAAGGAAAATGAGCAGCATCGCTTAAAGCTCATGTCTTATACTAGCATTGTCTCACATTCCAATTGTTAACAAATGCTTCACATTGTAGAAGCATGTAGAACACTTAGGAAAACTTTGAAGAAACACTATCATCTTTGCCAGTCTCCCTCCCTAATTCTCAACAGAAAATACTACTCCCTCCCTATAAGAGTTTAATTCTTACTGAATAGTACCAAATACCATATGAATTTTAATCAAATGCAAAATGATGATGCACAAGAGATAGTGTGAACTTTACTGGCAGCAAAAAGACCTATTTATTTCAGAAGCACAGCTTCATCCGTTTCTAACAAAACATTTCTATGTAAAAGAAACCATATTATCTAATAACAAGGAGTGGGTAAATCTAAGCAAAATACATAAGTTTTAAAACTAAGTTTGCAAATTCATCATATACCTTCTTCATGCGGGTTTTGACTTCAGATTTCCTAGATTTGTTATAGATGCGCCTTTTCTCAGCTTGACGAGCTCTCTTTGCAGCTGAATCAGCTTTCTTCTTAGTAGCTGCCTCGCAAACAACTGAATGACGCATTGGCTTCTGGATTGGGCTCATTGTGAGGGAGCCTAGATTCACAAAGCACCCAGAATTCACTCAAAGCATCCCAACGATTTAAATAATAAAGACAAGTAAAGAAACACCAAATTAAGCGTTTCGTTAGAATAAAGTCTACATTTTTGGACTAAAAAACTCAATTTTGAATAACTCCACAAACTGTTTGGTTTAACTGGGGGTGGGGTTTTTTTTCCCCCCTTTTGCCCTTTCCCAATTCTTTAAAACTCACAAAATGAACCATCAATTACCAGTTTTTCACCATTTTCTTCATATTTTTCAACTCACCCAAACAGGAAAAAGAAAAGAAGAAGAAGAATTTGTCAAAAAAAGAATGATACAAGAGAGAGTGAGAGAGATGGGTGAGTTAGAAGTTACATTACATTACCTGTGGAGAAGACATTGTGGGAGAGGTTATTGGAGAAACAGAGAGATTTGAAAGTGGCGAAGCTGGAGTGAGAAGAAGAGTTGTTGTTTAGTGAGAGGGTCTTGAATTTTGATTGAACCGTTAAACAAGACGATGATGATAAGCAGTGAAGTGCCATCTCTCTCTTTGTTTTTGTTTATCCACTCAGCCACAGTGGGGGTCGGACGGGTGATGAAGATATAGAGCAGTTCCTCTTTAGTCCATCTGTTGTGTAATAAAAAAATCAAATTAATAATCTTTGGCTCATCCATATAGAACGACATGTCGTTCTTGCTTGTCCTGACGACGTCGTTTCTTGCCGGCCATACGCAGATTCTACAATTTTATTGGCAAAATTGTGGCAATCTAATAGAGGTCGTTGCGCCTAAAAAATTTGAAGAAATCAACCCCCCAACACAGAAGGCCATGGATTACCACTAGCCAACAAGGCCCAGTAAATATTTGAAACACAAAAATAAGGTTTGATGAATAATAATAGCATTAATGATAATAATAACCTTGTAAATGAAGCATTTTTCTTTAAATTTCCAGTTATTTTTCTTAAAAATAAATTTTGAGTTAAATTCATGAAAATTGCGAATAAAATCGCGGCTTCCCTTTTATTCTGTTTTATTTTTCTTCGGTTTCGTGCTGTATTGTGGTGTGATTCTTCTTTGCAGCAGTAGCAAAGCTTTCATGGTTTCACATCCCCCAAGTCCCATGAAGCAGTGCTCTACAATCTGTGTCTACCCCGTGAAAGTTGTGAAGTTCCTTACTGGCCCAACCACATTCTTGCAATTTAAATGTAAGCAAGAGAGGTTAGTCCAGACTCCGGACATGTAACTGTGAGGCTGATTGCATAAAAAGTTCAAAAGTTTTATGTCAAGTGTTTAGGCACAGAAATTTTACAAGGCCTTGGAAGTTTTTTCAGTCAACCCAAAAGCGAAGATGCCAGAGTCCATGCCTCAAAAATGGCCTTGTGCCCTAGTCTTGTATCTGAAAGAGAACTAGAACCTCTGCTCCGTCATCACTACAGGCTGTGCTTCAACACTCTTTCTTGCTAGATATGGACCCATTCTAACAGCTTCATCAAGCTGCATACACAAGGGGGCAAAAAAATAGAAATAAAAAAGAAACATCAACCAAGATGAAGAGCCATTGAAAAATTGGACCAGAAAAGAGTCATATAAGAGCCAATGGGAGAGGTTGCGGGTAGATCAAGCTTTGTCAGCAGATTCAGCATGCAACTGGAATGCAAATCGCATTTCTTGCATAACTGGTGTCTGCCTATATCACCAGCTATGACATGATTGCCCTCCCAAACAAGGAGATACCAATAGAAGAAACTAGGAAAGAAAACAGCACAATATGTCAAAGATAGATCTAACCTTTTCGCCTATGCCAGCGAAAGCGGGGTCACTGACAAGTTCACTCGAGACAAAAGCTTTACGAATTGCCTTGCAACAGTTGTATCTAGCTTCCATACCTAAAATTTTCCATTAAATACTTGAGAGAGAGACTTGATTTCAAACCTCAAAAGAAAGGAGCAAATGCTCAAACATTCACTTCCATGAAAATTCAAAATTGTAATGATCGCAGCAACTAGAAAGACAATACTCTGTAATCATGCAATATGCTCATTACTACAATTAGGAGGTGAATAGGGAATTGAAAATAGACCTATTTTTGTTGTTTCAGTACTTGCATCAGTCACTGTGCTTATTATCTCTTGTTTTGAGCAAAGCTCCATCAGGCACCATGGCCGAGCCACCAACCCAGTTATCATTCTGTATCCCTGAAAATACACACACAATAATGCCACGTCAAATTTCTCTGATTAAAGGTCTTCAACAGCTGTGAGCATAAAATTTTAAAAAATAAAAAATAAAATAAAACAAAAATTGGATATAACAATTTCAAACGAATCACAAGTTCCTCCAATTTTATATGCCGAGCATGTTCTATTCTGCCCTTTTTCAGGCGCAAAAGCTTATCAAGTGTTCACGTACTTTTTAGTTTCATAATAGTAAGAGGTAAGCTACAAGTTCCAACTCACAGTGAAAGAATACAATGGTAGTCCTGGTCAACAAGGAAGGCTTCAACTTATGAGAGGAAAAACACTATAGTGCCTGACCTAATTAGTCAAAAAGTTAAAAGGTTTTGGGCTTGCATGACTATCTTACAATAAACAACCAACTGAACCACAGTAAAGTAATCTTATAAGTAAACACCAATTCCCAAAGAATCAAAAAGCAACTGCTCACTAGACTGGTGATGGTGACTTAGTGGCATCTATTGTCCAGACCTTGACTTGGTCAGAAGCACTTATCAAATATATTTATATGATGGTGAATTACATAAGAACTGGGTGGGCCTTATATCCATTTGATACGTGTAAATTCAAATGAGTAAAAACAGAAAATAATTTACAGGGACGCAAACAAAAACTAAACACATACAAATAAAGAAGCTTGAGAACATTTCAGAGGTAATTTAATTCGATTCAAGTCTTTTAGTTTTACTCCTCCTTGGTGTGTAAATAGAACACCCATGGAAGTCCATGAAATTTTTATGCAAATCTACAGCATGTTTTTGCTTACTTAAATCTTTTCCTAATTACTCAATTTTTAAGCAACATAATAAATAAGTACCCATATCCATTATCCCTTATCAAAAGGAACCTCCTGATGCAAGAGTTGGATTACACTGTAGTACATGGGAGTATATTAGAGAGCACCCATATAGAGATAACTAAGCAGAGACAAAAACAAATAACCATATTTAAAACAAAAGAAAGATAATTATAACAATAACTGAAAATAAATAAACTTTAAAAAGCCTTTTATGGGTCCACCTGGATTCTTTATTTAGACAATTATACACCATCAGGCAAAATTTTAATTTGTAAATAATGGATTTAAAATTCTCACCGCCAATCGGATTTCTGCGGCCTGTTGAAGAACTGATAGAAAGAGACCCTGCCAATTATACCACGAAAGCTTCGTGAAACTTTCTTAGAATGCATAGAAGTAACAATAAACTCATATGAACAAATATATACAAGCAAAAGAACTTGGACTTATTAATTGAGATGATTCATAAAAGTTATTGTAAAATTAACGCAAATGATATAGTTACAATGACTCACAGCAGATACATAACTTAATTCAACACCATATATTCATTCAATTTGAATTATTACTACAAACAGTGCCCTTCCAATTAAAGAACAATCTGATTTACCAAATTAGTGCAACTAGAGAAAGAGCCATTGAACTTACTGATGGTGTTAGTTTCGAACTCCTGGATGCCACTTCATAAATCAAATGTCGAAGACTTTCTTCGGCATCGGCATTCAAAATTATTTTGTCTTCAGATCGAGTTTTTCCTGCGATGTTTGCTAGACCATGCAAAGCAGCCTGTTTACCATTACAAATTGTCATACAAATATTAAAGAAAGAAGGCACAGCACCAAGAAGTTTGCTGAGATAATGTAGATAAGATTACTTTAAGCACAATTCTGACAGCCAGTTAAGTCCTAATGCTGAAAATTTGAAACAACAAATTTCCTTTATGCAAAAGGTCAATTAAAGAAAAGCAGAGCAGCAGCCCACAAAAATAAACTCACTACAAAGGCAGTTTTATTCAATATGAAAAATGATCAGCTACTGAAACTTCCCAGTTCTGTTGAATATAAAAGAAAAGAATATCATTAGCTTACGATATCGAATTCCTACATTTCAGGGATTCAACTTGTTATCACTTCCATTAGGAGATTAAGGTTAGAGAGAAAAGAGAGATCCAGGGGAAGTAAAGCACACATGATTTTCCTTCCCCCCCCCCCCCCCCAAAAAGGACAATAAAAGTGACAGAACATGTGCACTTACCAACTGTTTACCATGTCCTTGCCTATCAAAGGCAGCATCAATAACATGTCTTGCAGCTGGTGGCAAACACAAGAGTAGCAGTGTAGCTCCTTGAATTGCTAAAAGGAACACAAATCAGTAGAAGTAAATCTAGAGTTCACAAAGATGGCATGAATAGGTTGGTTAAGCTAGCTACTTAGAAGTGAACAATGAAGCAACAAGCTTCAAGTCCCCAAAATTAACAATTTCAGATTTTCAATCTGAAACATGCAGTGACATACATACATGAGCCTATTTGACCCAATGCTTCAAGTGCAGATTCACATTCATCAGAATCTTGACTTTGCAAAAACCCCAATCTCCCATCAATTGCTGAGATCACAGTTTTAGCACCTGAATTGACGAGAAACATAAGCACATTACAAACCCAACTACTGATCTTGGAAGATAAACAGTTGCATCCACAAGGGAGGGCGTCTCAAAACAGAGCTTTTTCTAATTTGGAAAAGGATGTACATATATGATAGCAGGAAGAAATTCTACCAGGTATGCAGCAGTATAGTCAAACCATATAACAACTTATTGAAAATCCATTTTCGCTAATGCAGCCATTTGGTCTAATGAATTCATAGGGCCCTAGTAGTGCTTAAGTAGTGCTGTCCTTCATGAGAGGTACAAACTGTAGGCAATTTACGTTAAGCATGTAACACAGCATCATTCCACAAATCATACATAAGGGAACTATAATCAATTAATCACATGCTGCAGAACGGCTAATACACGTTGACACATTTCTACACTTCTGGAAAATTTGGACTACAGGTAATCATATACACGTTGCTGCTTATTCAAACATAAAATCAAACTCCAAAAGTAAAGCATTAGTCTTACTAGATTCATCAATGAACATGTGACTATCATCCTTGGATAGAAGCCTTCCACTTATCATTATTGCTCTTGATCTTAAAATTGTTTCCGTTGCCGAGTTGCTACATGAAAAGAAAGGACTACGATAACTAACAGATCACGTAAGGACTTACAAAACTAAACTGAAAAATTATCAATAAAGTACCCAATGAGAGAACAAAGCAACTGAAGCAGAGTGGTCCTAGACAAGAATTCTGCACTATGCTGAATCTCTGCCAACTTCATCCATTGAAACCAGTATTAAGATAACCACAGAAGACAGAATAACGAAGAGAAAGCTTTATATAATATCATATTCAGATAAGAGTCGTCATCTCCAGCCCATAGCCAGTTTCACTTATTAATCTTGTATTAAAGATAAAAGACGTAACAGATTTGATCGGCGCAAGTAGAAAGAGCAAGAGATTTAATAAATGTAGTTGATTAACAGCCAACCTCATACAAGAGCTCCAAAATGCTCAAAGTTTCAAGGGTATCATTTTTTTTGCTGACCCCTTCCTCCAATAAAGTAAGCAGATTTGCTTTGAATATTACTGATGCCACCGATCTTGAAACAGAAAATAGCTTCACGATCAGAGATAAAACACGAACTCGTCCCTGAATTACCTTTTGGGTTAGAAGGGATTTACAAAGAGCTTGTAACAATCTAAATTGCTGGATGTAACGAACAACTTCAACTAGCTCAGCTCAATGATTTAGAAAAGATGTTGACAGAGTCATTTATGTCCAACAGAACAGCGCACAACTATCTTAACTGTAATTACATGTTGAATCCACAGAGAAATAAATAGAGCCAATAAATCCAATAGTACAGAGAAATCAACAGAACTGAAATATTTCCATGGCTTAGGAAAACTCATCTCAAACAAATCATATTGCGGTTAATAAAACAGACGGCATCAACTCTCATACCAATGATGAACACTGTGCCACCAAATTTCCAAGGTCCGTAGCTGCTTTGTTATCAGCTGGAAAGATGATATCCTCCAAAAAGTTGCATTAGAGTATCAGCAAACTGAATTAAAGTAATCAGTTTAAAAAGAATAGAAGTAAGCCTAGCAAAGCAGAATAACAATGGTTAAGTTCTTACAATGCCTTTTGGAAAGCCGGCTAACTTCTTTATTGCATCCATTGATGCAGTTGCAACTTCTTCATTTCTACAAAGGACAAAGAAACACATTTCAGAATTTACACAAAAGTCAATCTTCAGGAAAAGATGATGGTAATACATATAACAACAAAGAAAAACAGCATAGGTCATGTGCGTAAACCTATTTTTGGTCAAACACTTAAATGTCATATGCAACATATGATTGCAAGTTCTCAGTCCAAAAAGAGTCATAGTCAATAATTCTACTGCCAGACTATGCAGTTCATCACTTTCCTTTCTATCTAACCTGATATGATATGGGATTACAATGGAAAATCGAAATGAAGAAGAAAGAGATAACGTCAAAAAGAAAAAGAAAAAGAAAATTGTCATTACAATTGATTGAAGAAAGGCCTGCTTCAAGTATGCAAATATACTTTCTTACCCATTAATTAGGCAATCTAGCAAAACTGGATATATCTCATAATCAATAAGTAGTTGAAGAGCACAGGAAGCCTCTAGATCAGAATCCTCCAAAAGGCAAGTAACCTGTATGCATTTGGCATGGTGATAAATGAGTTGTATTGTACACCGAATAGCAAGCAATCATTAGTAACACCAAATCTAATTCCATATCATAAGTTTGACTTGCATAACATAGATAGGCAACAGCACAAACAAGAACTTTGAATAAACCAACACAAGTACATGTATATAGATAGAGAGAGGATAGATAGTCAATGGCAATTGCTAATGCAAGACAATTGATTTAAGGCATGCATAAAGTTACAGCCAACTCATAAGCAAGAACAGGCATTCAATCCACCATGTCAGTCTATCAGGACTATCATTTTGATTTCAAAGAGAACAATGTTCATGTTGTGCATCTGTGTGCGCATAAGCATTGTGTGTAAGAAATGCTACTTTACACAAAGTTTGACGTTATAGAAAATCTAGAACAAACAAAGTGTCAAAAAGCAAAGAAGACAGCCTACACAGTAAG
Source organism: Citrus glauca (assembly GCA_029633175.1). NCBI lineage: Eukaryota > Viridiplantae > Streptophyta > Magnoliopsida > Sapindales > Rutaceae > Citrus > Citrus glauca. Next base: position 36,767,987 of record JAQOOD010000001.1, on the reverse strand, counting down.
AAGACACACAGGACGTTTAAAATGTTAAAAATGTTTCAGAAAATTAGATAAACTTGAACTCCTACTGAAAAAGATAAAAAGACATGAGGCAAGATTCAATTCAAACACTTAGAGCAAAATCGATAGTTACATATGTACTCACAGTCTTGCAAGCCAAACGTTTGACTGAATGAGAATCTGCGGTCAGACCAACTTGTACAAAAGGCTACAGAAAATAAAAGGAAATAAAGCATAAGGAAAATAGTTTAAAAACCTAGATCCAATTAATTAATAACTTCTTCAACCCTGCCCAGTCCCTCCAAAAGTACATGTAATAAGCATAAGGAAAGTTTCACAAGCACAAACGTATACACACCATGTAATGTGGGATGAGAGAGGCACCATATTTTGTTTTAAATATCCGTTCTAGACAAACAACCAGAGTATCTTCCAAACCAGGCACATCTGGTTTTGTTTGTAAAGTGCTGCAAACGGTGAAAAGAAACGACATCAAAACCAAAATTAACTACAATACAAATACAGATTCATTACACTTGGGGGAGTAACCTCCTTCCAAACAATAGCTAAACATACATATATGATTAAAAAAAAAAACACTAATACAACCTCACACTAAAATTTTAAAAGTGAAGTAAACTTGTGTAAATACTGCGAATCAATGTTAAATTTATAATTTAGTACCAACACAAGCCAAGTCAAGCCAAACTGAATACATTTCTCTCAACCTCAGCCTAGGTTTGTTGAGCTCAAAGGCAGATATAACTCATTCATACTATAAATACGAAAATATTTGTTGCTTATCTAACATGTAAACTAAAAAAGATTGTAAAAGTAAAAATTATTATCCATTTATAAAGCCAGTAAGTAAAATAACATTGCAAAACAATTCATAAGTAAGCCATAAAAAAGTAAATTAATAAATTGAAGTTACTTGAGAATAACAGAGAGGGGGAACCGGTCGAGGAACTTCTTCGCTGCGGCGTCGTTTTGAAAACCTGAAATGTGAGGTGATTAAAACGGACGATCTTGCTTAGATTATCTTAAAAAACAAATAAAGCAAAAGTGAAAGTGTGGAGAGTGGAGAGTGGTTACCAGGATGATAAGCGAAATCAGAAGCTGCATCGAGTAACTGATTCGAATCGTCCATGGAGAGTTCTTCGTCCATAGCTGAGTCTGTGAGTGTCTGTGTGTGAGAGAGAGTTGAGTGTTGTTTTTTTTGGCTTGCAGAGAAAGCTGAAGTCTCGAGGCCAAATGTGTTAACATGTATTGAGGGTGACGGACAGACGGACATAGAGTTTAAAAACGGCACGTGGACATTGCTTTGAGTGCGTGTCACACGACCAACTCATGTGATGGAGCAACTGCGAGTCGAATCCATAGTTTCGGTTGCGGGCCGGCAAAATATCCGATCCACTTTCAACCTTCAAATAGTCATCCCATTTTGGGTGTCAAGAAAACCCGTCTGGACAGGATCCAACCCGAATCCAGCCAATACAAAAAAAGGGACCCGGGCATTGAATTTCAAAACCCAAACATTTTCAGGCATAGCTCCAGGCACGGCACCAAAAACTCGAAACTTGGACCTTGCCTGGTTTCTTAATAAGTAAAAAAAAAACTTAAATACTATACCCCAAAAATCAAAACTCAATCGAATTATAATCCCTAAATTTCTTCCGACCTATAAGCAAAATACAACTAGCAGCATTGTCATCGGCTGTCGCGCCTCCAACTCTCCAACACTTTAAGCCAACAGCAGCCACCACCCACCGTCGGCATCATCTCTTCTCAGTTGTTGACTCGCTGGCCTTGGCACGTGGCTTCGCTCCATCTCTAGTGCCTCTATCACAACCTATAGCCACGTTCGCCCAGCCGACTCTGCCACCATCATAGCTATTGTATCCATCGCCATTTTCTCAACCGCCATCACAACATGCATGTTGCCTGTTGATGAAAGATTAGTGTGTTCAATTGTAGATAGAGATGACAATTTTTTCCGCGGGATCCCATCCCATTTAGGACGAGATGGGAATATATTTTTGTCTTGTAACAAAATTTAGGGGCAAGAGTGAAACATTTTTTTATCTCACTTGTATATACTGTACGGGAATGAGATTGATAAATTTTGTCTCATTCTGTCTCATTGTCGATTAAAAATAAAAAAAATTTCAATTGAGAAGGGATCTAACATGATTTCATCTTTTTTGGGACGGGATCGAGGCATATATTTGTTCCAAAAAATATATAGGGACGAAAATGAGATGTTTGTCTATTCAGAGTTGGCAACAATACCCGCGGGGCTCCAAACCCGCGGGTCCTTGATTAATTTGGGGGTGGGTATGGGGCTTCGAAAAATCTGAAAAATAATTCGGGTCTATTTGGGTATGGGTCTAAAATTTCAAAACTTTTCGGGTTCGAGTTTGGGGATTTTCCGAATCCCCTAAATCAACCCGAAAATGAAAGAAAAAAAATCTAATATTGAATCAAATTTTTTCCCCCAAAAGAAACCCTAATAATTTTTCAGTCTCACCGTCTCACCGTCTCACTCTCTCAGTGAGAGTGAGAATGCACGTAAGTTAGGCATTACTTCTGGTAGAAAACTAGTACAAGACTGTCCAAATAGGTGAAATTCTACTTATCTCATGATATGCTCTGCATTACATTATAAGAACGTTTTTTGTCGATTAAAGAATATTGATGGACAGTATAAGTGTTTGCCTAGTGAGCATGATTGGCAATTGGCTAGTGCCTTAGAAAATGATTTGAAATGTTTTTATGATTGTACAATATTATTTTCTGGTACTAGTTATCCAACATCTAATCTATTTCTGCGCCATGTGTGTGATATTAAATTGTGCTTGAATGAATGGGTTTCAACTCCTAGGTATGATGAATTTAGAATCATGGCACAGAAAATGATTGAAAAGTTCGATAAGTATTGGCATGACATGAGTGGAATATTGTCTATTGCATATATCTTTGATCCTAAGTTCAAATTTAGGTTGGTTGAATATTACTTTTCCATGATTTATGGGGATGATGCTACTTCTCGTGTCCAAATAGTGTATAGTGATTGTCAAAGTATAGTGAAAGAGTACAAAGCTAAATATGCATCAGCTGCTAGTTCTCCTGGATATAGTTCTAGTTCTTTAAGTACTTCTCATTCTATGCCGAGTTCGGGTTCCTATAAGGGTTCAATTGAATGGATTTTGGGGTTTACTAGTTTTGTTAATGTTGGTAATGAGGAAGTAAAGGATGAACTAGATACTTATTTGGGTGAAAATTTAGTACCATTTAATGTTGAAGAAGAATTTGATGTTTTAGCTTGGTGGAAGGTGAATGGTGGTAACTATCCGATATTGTCTCAAATTGCAAGAGATATTTTGGCTATTCCAGTTACCACTATTGCTTCTGAATCTGCTTTCAGCACCGGTGATCGATTTGTAAGCCCATATCGCAATAGACTTTATCCAAACACATTGGAGGCTTTGATGTGTAGTTAAAGTTGGATACGTGCTCTTTGTGGAGGTATATGATTTGCATTTTAATTTTTGTATTTTTATTTATTTAAATTAACTAGTAATTAACTTGATATTTATATTTATATTTTTTAAGTAGTTGTGGCACCGACCTCTCCAGCATATGCCAAGATTCTTGATGAGGAGCCAGAGATTGAAACAGATGTAGAGGCTGTAGAGGTATTAGAAGTATATAGTTTTAGTTTATATTATCTTGTCAAGAATTTATTAAGTTGAATTGTTAAAACATGTTTTTATTAATTTTTTTTTGGTTTATGTTGTTATAGGTTTATGAACAATCTTAGAATGTGCATCAATGGTGATGGCTACAAGTTTATGTTGAAGACTTAACATTATTTTGATTTGTAGTATAAAATTTAATCATTTGTAATTATGTTGAAGGCTTAAAATTATTATGTTTTTATTTATGTGGAGGTTGTTAAAATTTGATCGCTTGTAATTTTATTTCTAATATGAAATTTGATTATTTGTAATTTTATTTCTAAATATGAAAGTTGTTAGAATTATTATTATTTAAGAAAAAAGGAAAACTAAAATATTTAGAAATTATTATTTAAAAAATGGGGATTGGGTCCCCATTTTAATCCCCGATCAATTTGGGGATTTTTGGGGATATATCCAAACAATCCCCATTACAATTTTTCGGGTATGGGGCGGGTTCGGGGGATTGCTTCTAAATCGGGTTCGGGTTCAGGGATCATGATCCCCACCCGAACCCGCCCCATTGACATTCCTGTGTCTATCCCACTTGTATATATGGAACAGAACTAACATTGGTAAATCTCATCCTATTGCCAACCCTAATTCTAGATATTTGGGTGAGAGAAATAAAAGAATAACAGTGAAGGATTTTACGGCAGATTTCTTTTGTATGTGGAAAGTCCTTTTGATGTACATATATTAATCTTTATAAATTATGATTGCATGATTTTCTTTTCTCTCAGCTAGCTGTTACTTGCATGTGAAAAAATTTTGGCAGTTTAAATTTCGTGTCTTGAGGAGCCCGACTCAAAAACCCGTGTGCGAGAGGTGTTGGACTTGACCCGGCCGGCACTTGGAAAATCCGACTTTGAACCTGAGTCTGGGCAGCTAGCTTAGCCATCCGGGCAGCACCAAACCCGGACCGGACCCAGGGTGCTGCCATGAAAGTATGCCCTTTTTAGTAATTTCATTGCACTTCATTGCCAAGGTTATAAGCTTCAAAAGCCCAGTTTTAAAAGAGATTTGCAGCTTACCACACGAACTAATGACACCCAAATCCAATGGACTAACATCATGCACTCATAAGTTGCATGTGCTGAAATCAAATAAGCTTAATATCAACTCAAAATTGAGCAATGAATACAGCCCATAAGCATAAGCTAACAACTTTAGATGTGAATTTTATTAACAATGTCAAATAATTATGAGCAATTAAGTAAAGATTCTTATTTTGTTATGCAATGAACGTTATGTTAATAAGTTTAAATTTAACATATCCTGTATAGTGGTATTATGGACAAATATAATATTGACTAGTGTTATTTTTTTAATCATTATGAAATTTATAACTGAACACATAAAAGGTTGAGGAATCCGTACTGCCATTCATGCTTTGATAGAGTGTAGCACCGACTCTTTTCTTCTCTTCGACTCCTCAAAATCAAAGATTGGATCAAAAAAATTGATATAACAACACTCGAGGAAGTCAACAGCAAGTACAGAACAGCTATGGTAAATCAAGGTACAAAAATCACCTCTATCATCAATGTACCTGAGTGAAAATTGCAAGATAAAATGGATTTATTGTTATAGATAGATTAATTATTACAGCAATTGGTTTTTGTTGTTGGGCCTTCCCTGGCCCATTTTGAGAACTCATGAACTGTCTTTGTCTCCTCCTAGATTGAGCTAAACTCAATTCTCCACGCAGAGAGCAAAATAATTAAATAAAGAGAGAGAAAATTGGCAGAAAAATATCGATCAAAGAGCATCAGAGATATAAAAGAAACAAACGTATAAATTTTCGAAGAGGATCCCGTAATTACTCTTTCTCTTTACACAACATCCAAACCCTAGCTTTTGGACTTTTGACACTTGGTGGTGTTTTGGATGTTTCTTTTGGAAACCCTACGTAAATAAAATTCAAAGTCCAAGCCAAAAAAGTTTTTTACATTTTGCCCATCTGAAACTTTCACTGAAACCCCCAAAAAACTTAGAATAAGAATGGTACATGGCGTGCTGTGCTATTTCCATGCACGAGCTGTCTAGCTGCAGCGAGAGTTCTGGTCCCCAAAACAATATCCCAAAACGTTAGCATACTGATTGCTTTGCCGATCATGCACAGAACACGTGCCCAATTTCAACCTTTTATATGTAAATCGTATTCTATGTATATCCTGACCATTCTCACATCATCATCATCATCACCACCACCACCACCATCATCTCATTTGTGTGAAGAATCAGCAGAAGGAGAAAAACAAAATTATGTGTGGAATTTTTGGTCTGTAATTTCAGATTCTCAGTTCCTGCAGGTACTGCATTTTTATATTGTATGTGTTTAATTATTTCTTTGCGTAGGTTTGCATGCAGATGCAGTCGTAGCTTTAGTAGGCTAATGAGTTTTCATTTGAAGATTGAGTTGGCTGTACAAGCAGATGATCCATTTCAATGATTTCGAGAGTTACAAATTTGCCATACATTAACTTAAAAAAAAATCTACTCCCACTGAAATTCATAAAGAAATTTATCCGTAATTCACATTTTTACGATAGAAACTTTGAACAAGTCCATGGAGTGAGGGCATGAGCTGCCATTGGGCAAACAAGGCAGAGGCCTGAGCAAGCAGTGAACTATATGAAATGACATTTTTCATTCAAAATGCATCTAAAATTAATATCTCGGTGCGGGCTGGGCAAAGTGTCGGGCTGTGGGCATGTAAAAAACAATGTTATTATTGACATAGTAAAGAAGGAAATGTCACAAGGGGAGTAACAAATTTGTCACTTGTGCATGCAGGTGGGGGGGCAAAGGGGCATGGCCAAGAATTAGCTAGCTAGTCCTAGCTATTTGTAGCTCAATCCTAGACCAAATAACCCAGCCACATGAAATATGAGGTCACGACATTACAGACCCTACAAAGGACCACCGACCACCCCACCCCTGGCTTCCATTATTCACCTAATTTCAACTGCCTATTTAATATGATGTATACTTCACCCGGCCTCTTCGGAAGTATATTTTTCCATTGCTAAGGGGAAAACAACACGTCACATTGGTATTGGAATTGAAAAATTCTACACATCGGTGAAACCGTATGTCATTATCTTAGAAGGAAGCCCAGAAACACACGTGGATTTTCCCCTTTAAAGCAATCATCTTAACCCAAAACGTAAGGGTCAGATTCTCCCCGATATTCATACGAGTAAATTATATTAATATCTCTCTTAATTTGATGATATTTCACCTGATTAAATTATATTAATATGTTTGGTGATTAAAAAATTAAAAAAATAATTAAATCAGAATAATTTACTAACATAGCACAAGATCCTCTTCTAATAAAAAGTATTCAGATAAAAAAAATCCTGATCCAAAATATAAACCTATTACACTAAGGTATAAAAGTTGAATTTCATGAATGAAAATCAAACAAGAGCTCGGACTCTTGGTAACGAAAATAAAAAATTATACAACGAACTCGGACTCATGTGTTGAAAATTAAATAATTTGAGCCGCTTCTGATGGTATTTTGTCTGAATATGAATGCTATTGTTATAAAATAAAATAATAGATAAGCACTTCTTAGCAAATCAAGGCCAGCTCCACATGTACAAAGATTGACAATGCTCAAATACCGGACGCATAAATTATCTTTTATAACATCAAAATGCATGGAATAGCGGTTAATACAAATCCATGCAAAGCCAGCTAACACACTTATAACAGTCACTTTCTAAGCATCAACACAAACACATACTAAATATATAGTTAAAGCAGAACGATCTTCTGATACTGATAGAAATTAACACAATACACAAGAGAAATGAAACCACTTAAATCTTAGTACTAAAGTTTCACTTAAAAGCCAAAAGCAAGTAGAAACATCCCAATTGCCAGAGAAAGAGTAGCTTGCAGCTACCTCCTCAGTAAGTCCACATGCAATCAAGCTCAGTCGGACCCACGTTCAACCTGCCGCCGCCACCAACACCACCAACGCCACCGCCGATGTCCTGCATCACCGTTGACCAGTTTGACCCACCTCCGCCACCCTGAAAGGGAGGAGGCGCAACTGAAGAAGCAGGTGGTGCGAAGAAGAAAGGAAGCTGAAGATTCTCCTGCAGAGACCTCAAGTTAGGGAAAGCATTCAAGCCAACATTGTTTCTTCCAAAACGAGCAAACGGGTCACAAGCAGCGCCGGCACCAGCAGCAGCATTGATAACAGGTGCTGGTACTGTAGTGAAGTCAAAAGCTGAGGAGCTGGTGTTGAATGTGGTGGCAGTGGCTGCCGAAGCTGCGGCTGCGGCGGCTGCAATGGTGGAGAAACAGGACACGTGCTGATCAGAAGGAGCGTGGCTTTCATCATACGAGCAGCTGTCATTGGGGGCAGTGGTGGCGTTAGCAGCGGCAGCGATGGTAGGGTGATCAAGGAGAGGAGGAAGAGAAACTGATGAGGGGGAGCTGGGTTCCGGATACGAGTAATTGAAGGTTGAAGATGACGAAATGGTGCAGCTCAAACGACTTTTCTTGACGGCGTTTGCGACGGCAGCCGCGGTGGCGATGGCTCCACTGCTCTTTTGAAATACTCTTGAAATCACCCATTCATCCTGGCAAAGAAGAAGAGGTTAATAATCAAAATTCAAAAGTGAAGTACATAAAATGCATCAAGCAACTGAAAAAAAAAAGTGCTCTTTGCAACGCAAAATGTCATAATGTATGATAAAAGGCTAAGGAGGCTAGCTTTTGCTTATCAAGACAAGCAAAGTGGAAGGCAGGAGAAAAGAAAAAGCACTGGATAATCTTTATAGAATGATAATGCTATCGTTATACTAAATAACATAGGAATAAGCCAAAGGGGATCATTATGAGTATGACCGTTAACAAAATTTTGATTAAAAAAAGCTGAGGAAAAGGTAAAGCTAGGGCAATCATGTTCATGCCACGCAAGAAGCTTAACTTTTTAGCCTGAGGAAAAGGTAAAGCTAAGAGTTATTTAAGTTGTATCTTAACACCAAATTATGTGTAAGATGTGTGTACATTGTTTAAACAAGTAGTGATAAGTAAAGATGTGTACATGAATGAAGAGACGTGAGTTGCTTGCCCACTAAAATAACATTTAAATGTTGTAGAATAAATCTCAATAATACTTATGATATTAAATTTAAGCAAATGCCATTTTGAGTTTTCAGCCCACTTAAATGACAAAAACAACATTATAGCTGGCCTTATCAATCAGTTCTCAATTGCACTGTGATAATAACTACCATGATCCATCTTGTGATCATAAGCATGAGTTGTCTCGGAGGAAAAACAAAGATAGCTTAACGGGAAAGAGGAACATTAATTACTTCATTGTTTGTAGTTGGTATTATCTCCCAAAGAACCAAACATGGCCATAAACCTAACAGCAAAACCCTAAACACTACTAAAATGTCTAAAGAAATATGAATGTGCGTGCATGTGATATAAATAGAACACCTTGGAGCTTCTGGAGAGATATTGATAAGCAAATTTGCCTTCCAGGCGATACTCATGCATAACCCAGTTGCTTTTCTCTCCTTTAGGAGCTCGGCCTCTGTAGAAAACCAAAGTCTTCTTCATGCCCACAAGAGCACAAGTCTTGGAGCTGTAAATCTCTCTGTCCTTCCCAGTGGCCTTCCAGTAACCAGCCTCCGTAGCTCTGTTAGTTCTCAGCCCAGTTGGGTACTTCCTGTCTCTCAGGCTAAAGAAGTACCACTCTTTCTCGCCCATCTTTGCCTTAGCTGCAGAAACCAAAACAAAAGTAACAAACAATGTCACAACAGATTAGCATATCAAGTATGAACAATGGACCAAAAAAAGGGGGGTTTGTCAACTCAGCTTACCAGGAAGCTCCCAGGGCTCACACTTGTTGAGGTCAACTTCGGCAATCGCTCTGCCAGTGAAGTTACAGTCAAGAACTTTCTTGAGAAGGTAGTAAGTGATGAGTTCTTCATCAGTTGGGTGAAACCGAAAGCCAGGAGGCAAATGTGCATCACTGTTGTCAAAGTAATTGTAGGTGATCTCCATGACTATGAACAAAAATAGCAACAACAAAAGAGTATGAAGGCAAATCAACTAAAAACTCAAACAGAGAAAAGATAAGTGCATGGGATGATGATGATGAGGAGTAAATAAAAGAACAAAGGGGTTTTGTAACTTAGTTGTCTAGTGTGTTTGAGAGAGTGTGCTTATTGGTCTAGTTATATGGGGGGCGCTTGGGTTGGTTTCCCATGGGGATTTGATGAATCAAGTGACAGGAGAAAAAAGCGAAATAAATAAAAATATTAGATCATTAAAAGCCATAAATAATAATAATCTCTTTGTTTTCTCTGATCTGTCCTGTTCTAATTTATCTCTGTAATGGGGTCATCTGCTACATTACATAATAATGCCATATAGCCTGAGAGTAGAAAGAGAGAGAGAGGAGGTGATGTATGTCTCTGAGGGGGTGGGCTCTGTGGGGTTCTGTTTCTGGCATTGAGTATGCGTGCGTGTGTAAATTGAAAGAGAGGGAACAGAAAGTAGTTTTATGAGAGGAAAAAAAAAAGAAAAAATTTTATTGAAAGAGATTGAGATTTTCACCATCTCTCGATAAAGCTGTTTCATATCTCACCCTGTCAGCACAGTACAAGATTAAATTATCAAACTCGACAGGGACCCTTTGTGCTTACACACGCCACCTTCATTTCAATATATCTACAATTATTATTATTATTATTATTTTATTTTCTACAAAATTTGCATAAACAATGTATTAATACCCCCTTTAAATAAATATCTTTATTTGGATATGGTGTGTGTGTCCCCAAGCCAAAGTGAAATGTTCAGCTTCAGCTTCAGCTTCTGCTTCTGCTGTGCTGCCGCTGCTTCTGCAAATCTTTAATAATGCGGAAGACTGAGGCCAGCTAGTTACACTTACACATAACAATCTTATGCTAAGGAACGAGTACATGCATGGGCAATTTTTGACACAAAAGACAAAATGATTTCCACAGGGAGAGTAGCTAGCTAAAAAGCACCGGTACCCAGAATCCTACTTTGTACAAAGCAAGCAAGCTCGGCTCTTGTTGGTGTAATAAATTAATAATTCAGTACCGGGCTGATGCTTCTTGATACTCTGGATTTTGCATACTAAATTTTTCTTGTAACATGGCCAGGCCCCTACCCACATTTGTAACCAATGCGAAGTGCTAGTTTTTGGCGACAGTTCTATTACTTTTGCACATAAAATTCAATTCAATCCTCATCTCATAAAAGAATTCTGAATCATGCAATCATGCAATCAATATATTATTCTACATGCTACTTTTATGCTGTTCACATTCATGTTTGAAACACTGTAAATCTGTAAAGATTTTTGCAATGTATAAGGAAAGCAGGATCAGAGTATCAGATCTGCTGTGTGAGTGAGGTAGAAATCTTTAATTTTACTCATGTGATTGATCCACTTAACTGTTAAGACTTTCTCATATTACAAGCCAAGCGTCATGTCCACTCAGCCATCATTTTCACAGATTCATATCCGAAATGGCAAAAGACTTGCTGTGATCTGCAGCTGTAGCAGACTATACATATGTTGTATGCTGCTCATGACAAAAATTTTCGGCAATAACAACCCCTCTCTCATATTCTGGAACAAATAAATAATTAAATTTATTTAACCATGACCAAATTAGTTCGGTTCAATCTTTTCTAATTTTGATTTGATTTTTTTCCTTTAAAATTTGATAATATAAATTTGAACTGAACTAAAAGGTTCTGTTTGTATTAAAATAGCACCACGTGACATGATTTAAGGAAGCATAAGAAAATTAAAAATATCTATATATTAAACTTTGAATCGAAAATCTAGCTCGGTTCTTTCTCTAGTTCGGTGCTTATCGATTGTTCAAAATTCAGTACTCCAAATTATAAGTTCAGAAGGGTATCAAAGGAAAAAGGGTCGTATACTATAAATACTCTAAAAAGTAAAAACTTGTAAAGAAGAAAGAGAACAAATATTACTGGAGCTGGGAATTGTGAAGAAAGGTTAAAAAAGAATTAAAAGAGAGAAGGATAAAATGATGACAGTGGTTAAGTTTTTTTAATTATTATTATTATTTCTTTTTTACAGCAACAACAGTAAAAGTTTAGAAAGACTGACTTTTTTTTTTCTTCCCTCTTTGTAACTAGTATATAAAGCATTTATATTATTTGTTTTGTGTTGGAATTTGCCAAGGGATGAATTGAAATGATGAAGCACACCATGCATGCATCACTTCGAGCAATCCCATCCATCTATCCATCCATCTATCAAAATCAAAAATCAACAAAAAGATTGATGGTATGAGATTCTGACGCGTCATGCTCGGATTTTGAGATGACCCTTCTTCACAGGCTTTACATCAAATCATATCAATATCATCAATCTGCAATCTGCAATTCTGCATTTCTGCACTCCCTCTCTCTCTCTCTCTCTCTCTCATTTTTTTCATTTTATTGTTGTCAAGGTTTCTTCACCAGTAACCATCCGAAAAAAGGCAACAAAATCAACCCCCTCGATCTTCTCCTGTTTTAGCCACCTGATGACCTGAATTACCTTCACTTTGCCTTACAATTTACGGCTTCTCCATCTTTCTCTCTTTCATTTCCCCATGTTCATGCTACGATACGATGATTTTTAAGTTCCAAAACTTATAATAATAATAATAATAAATTTCCTAAATCACGTGTAATGTAACTTACAATCACATACATAAATAATGTATGGTGTGTATTTATAAATTATATTACATATAACTTAAAATTTGTCTACTAATAATAATAAGTGTGAGTCATTCCACATTATTTATTAATGTTCCTGCATACTCGTTCAAATAAATTTTATAAACAGAAAAATTTACTGATTTTTAACATTGTACAAAATAATAATCCCCGGTCACATTACATATATAATTGTTTTAATATTATTTTCTTATCTAAAATTTATCGAGATAACGATAAGCAAGCATAGCCTAATACGTGGAAGTGGGTATTACAGGAAAATTGTGCGTCCTTACATTTAATGTTATTGTTTTATGCATAAATGTTATGATTGTAAATTATGTGTTATAGCTAGAAAATAAACCCTAGTAGGAATTCTATAATTGTCGCCAGTTACATTTACAATTTATCTTTTTCTCATAAGATATAATTCAAAATGCAAAAATTACAAAATAATGATAGATATATATATATATGTGTGTGTGTGTAACATATGATACATAATAATAACCTGTAAATATAGTCACAATCTTGTGTGATACAGATCATCTAGTAAGCAACAAAAATGCGATGCATGACATTAAGAGAGAATTGAATACCAAAAAGAGACGAAACACGTCCGCACATTTATTAAAATTAACACCACGGATTCGTGAAAAGGTGTTCAAAATTAATACTCTGAATAATTATAATTGTTAATGGATTTAGCAAATAAATGATTTTCAATGCCGTATATTATTTTTCTTCCCTGGGTTTGTATTTATAACGAGACCGCTGGACTTCAAATCACATAAATGTTTGCATTTATTTAATCGATCAATAATTTACACATGCAGCGATGTAACTCACATAATGGAGTTATAAAATATAACATATTGTCCTGTTATTATGTTATTATTTTTTTTGGTCTTATTACAGTACCTCTCGTACTATTAAATATTAGGCTTTTAATATATTCAAAATTTAAAAATTTATAAACTTTTGAAAAATTTTAAAATCCGCTCGTTGGGACTGAGAGGAGCTTCAATTTGGGAACAAAATAATTCTCATATTCATTTGTCTTTAGTAGTCCAAAACCTACACACCAATAATGTATGCATGTAATCCAGAAAGCAGTTGACTTTTTTTATTTTTCTTAAAATTTTCAAAATATATATAAATGGTTATTTATTTCCTGTTTTTTAAAAGTCTGAAAATAAAAAGAAATAAATAAATAGTGGGGAATGGATTATATGAAAAAACAAAAGGGACACGGTTAACGAGAGAGGGCGCATGGGGGGATTACACATGACGACAAGGTGAAGTAAGCCGCGCCGCCCTCCGCCTACGGCTCTGTGCGCTGCGTTTTGGGAAGCGAGTCCTGAAATAATGTCCAATAATTAATAATCTTTTTTCATTATTATTATTATTATTATTAAATGTAGAACGTGAAGCTCTGCTTAAATAGTGACCACCACCTTTGCTGCCTAATGGGCCCCACCCACGCCCTCTCTCACTTATATTATAGTTCTTGCTCTGCTCTCTTTATGTCTGGAACTTTGTCCAATCATCTTTTGGGCGCTGTGTGCCTGCTCCCCTCTCATCTTCACACGTGTACCCATCTCACTCACTCTCTCTCTCTCTCTCTGTCTCTGTTCCCCCTTCCGGCCTGACCCACAGAACACTATTTTTTATTATTATTTTATAGCGTAATATCTTTTATATGCCATTTTATCTTAAATTTATTTGATAATTATTTTTTTGTGCTTGATGTTTTAGTTTTTTTTATTTTATCACTAAAATAATAATTTTATTAGTAAACTACTGATGTCAAAAGAGTATTTTAAAAATTTCACAAAGTATAATATTGATAAATTGTCGTTATATAAAATTATTAATTGATAAGAGCATTATGGATTAAAATAGACTGCTACTATAGTTTCAGTTCAAAATTCAGTTAACTTTAATGGTTTGATGTTAAAATAATAAAATTAAAATATTTATTGAAACAAATAATTGTCATAAAATTATTGGCAAAGCAATATATGAAAAAACATTAGGTGATAAAATATTGATATCCCTAAAGATAAAAAATCAAACTAAATACTAATTTTTTGAACTAAATTATCACACAAAAACACCAGTTTTTCCATAAAAAAAATTGAATTCATTGTCCACGACAATAACAATACAAGTAATTTTAAATACTTTTTGAAAAAATAAAAAATAATTAAATAATTGACTTAAACTATAGACAACAAAAGTGAATTTTGGAATGATAAATATTGAAACATTTAGTGAAAAAAAGGTAATTGTTATCAAATTTTTGATAAAGTGATATATCAAAAAGCATTATGTGGTAAAATATTAATACCCCTAAAGATTAAAAAACAACGTAAGTTACATACTAATTTTCCTAACTAAATTATCATATAAAAATACTGTTTTTCTTTTTAAAAAATTAAATTCAACGTCTAAGAAAATAACCACACAAGTAATTTTAATATTTTTTAAAAGTATAGAAATTAATTAAATAATTGACTTTAATTATAATCATTAAAAATTGGATTTACCGCTGTGCTAGGTGATTTTAAATCAGAATGACTTGTGCCTTTGACCTTTTGATGTGTTTGATGACAATTCATTTTTGCTTTTTCACCATTTTCTAGCCAAATATTGACAAAGCTGAAATGGGGCTCTGGCTATGGTACCGCCGTTCCTGTTTTTCGGTGATTTAACCACTGACCAGTTTCATTGAGCACCATGCACTCCTTTCTATTTATAGTTTTTATAAATTCTAAAGTGGAAAAATTCCCTTAAATTGTAGAAAAATATTATAATGAGAAATTATTAATAGTATATCTTAAATTTGCGCTTTTTTCAAAAATATTATGACACTTTAAAGATGTATCAATTATCCACATTAAATTAATAAAAGTTATCTACTAATCACTAAATTGTTAGTTGTCGTTTTAAAAGTGAACAAAACTATAGTGAATTTATGATTTTACCCTTAAAAATTATTATATGTATACGTTTAAAATCTCTTATGATCATTGATATATCCTTAAATTATCACTTGTATCATATGAAAAGACCAAATTATCCCTCTGATGTCATCATATTTAAATGATAGCTAACAGTTTTGTGGACGATCGATACATGTTATCAACTTAAGGTGAACAACTGGTCATGAAAGTGTTATAATAAATTTGATAACGGAGTAAATTAAGAGTGTACGATTGATAATTTTCATATTAGAATTCCTTAAATAGTGCAATTCTAATAAATCCCAATTAAAAATAATACTTATATTCAATAACCAACAAACTCAATAATCAATTTATGTATAGATTTACAATTAATTGACATTTATCCTTATCATTTTTTTTTGTCTTCCTGGAGAATTTTTTATTAAACTCACTAATATAGCTAAAATTGCAATGTCATATTAGTACGAAGGTGGGGTTGCATCTAAAAGGTACTTTCATAATCTTTTTACTAAAATTCCTAAATGATAAAATGAAATTCTTTATTTTGAACTAATTTAAATTTTTATTGTGTTACCAATATTCAAGAGGATTTAAAAAGTTATAGTTTATGCAGAATTTTTATTCACTTAAAAAAAAGTCCTTAAAACTAATTTTGTTACAAATTATGTTAATAATAATTTTTTTATAAACTAATTGGTATAAGCAGTTTTTTTTTTGTTTTTTGTGGTGAAAATAACCCCTCCAAAAATACATACCCATTAAAATTAAAAAGAAAAAACTAAATCTTAATAACTTCTTTAATGAAAATCCCATAACAACATTTACTAATAATTTACTTCTTCCTTGTTTTGCTTTCTTCCCTTTGGTGGATGTGTGCTGGTGTTTCTTTGGTTTCTTTGCCATTCTTGGAAATTTTATTAACGATGCCCGATGAAAGATGAACTCAACTGATATGATTTCTTGAGAAAAATAGAGTTGAGTGGAAAGGAGGAAAAAAAATGTCGTGATTCCTTATGGAAGATGAAATTATGAAGGTCAGAGGAAACTAAAAAAATTATAAAATCGATTCTTTCTTTTTAAAATATAAATTTAAGGGTATATTTATCTATTTGTTAATATTAGTGTGCTATGAACTCATGATGATTAATATGCCTTGGACGTGAACAAAAAAATTCTTAAATACTTATAACGTATAGTAAATAAAAATAAGTGTAAGACTCTAAATTAAATTTTGATAGTGTACATAAACAGACAATATTATAATATTTATGAATATTTTGTAAATAATAAATAGTATAAGAGTCTTAGTGAAATTTAACGGTAATTAAGCTTACCAAAGACAAAATGGATTGATTCACAATTTTTTCTTCAACAAGCTCATCATGCATTTTTCTTTTCCTGCAAAACCCAATGATGCTCAAAAGTGAAAACACTAGACAACTTTTTTTTTTTTTTTTTGACAATGGGGGTATGTAAGATCACTTATCACTTCAATTGATTTCATTTGATATTTGATTTTCGATTGATATAACTGTAGATTCTTTCTCCCTAGTCCCTATACTGTAACCGAGCCAAAAAGCGAACAGAAAAAATTTCAAGGAGATTCGGATTCCATTGTCTATGCTATGCATGCTATCTGCATTTTAATTGAAGCAACTTGTGTGTACGTGTGTTTGTGTGTGCGGCATTTGCGTCAAAAAGTTAATGAGCGTTCTTCCACCAACCTACACTTGTGAACTTGAAATAGAACTTTCAAACAAGTCCTAATTTCACTTGTGAAGTGGATCTAATTAAATGAAATTAATACATTAGAGTTTTATACAATTTTCTTTTTTAATTTAATGCTACTTAAAATAATCGATAGAATGATTCAGGTAATTGTTCTTTTTTTTTTATTAAACTTGCATAACTTTCGTGTATTTCAAGTAAATAAAATATCATTTGACCAATTTATAGGCAATCTATTCTGGTAGATAGACGAGGAATAATTATTGATAATTTATCTAGACAAAAATTTTTAATTGGTACAAGAAATTTGAGGTTTAAATCTTACTTATGCCGGCGTAAAGAAAATTTCAATATAATATTAGTTAGGGGTGGTAAAAAATTCTCATAGATTCGGGGCCGTTATGTTGGGGTTGAATAGTGGGTCTAATTTACCTTTATTTTATAAAAAAAGATCGGGCATAGGTATGACTTCTTATACCTGTTGATTGGGTGGGTTAGGCACAAGTATAAAACACTAATATTCCTACTCGCTCACAAAACTTATTTTACTATTGACTATTTATTTTTTTAAATATTTTAGAAATTAAAATTAACAGCTAAATCAAATAAACGTTAAGTAAGAAATCAAAACCCTAAAATATAAACACTAGCACTTAGCAACTTAGTAATCAAAACAATCATCTAATATGATATTCCTAGATATTTACACGGAGATTTTAGTCGTATAATAGACTAGACATTTACCAAATCATTTAAAATCTCATCTTAATTGGAAGCAAATGATAATAGAATAATGTTCGAATCAACATTAGTTAAAAGGAGTGAATGATGACAAGAAAAATTCCAAAACTGAAGTTTTTGTTTTCAGTCCAAATATTTAATAACACATCGATTACAATTGAATTTAACAATCATCAAATTGTAATCAATATTTACATAAAATTCAAAATATTTTTTGAAATATTAATTTTTTTAAATATATGCATATGTTTATAAAATAAAGAAAGAATATAGGGGGACAGGAGAAGACGATGTGCATCTCTAACTTTTATTAATCAGGGTCCCCAACCCATACTCGCTAAAACCCACAGTAGATAAAAGATCGGTGGTGGAAACGTTCTCTTCCAAATAAAATGGGTGCGGATACAAATATTGGCTTTCGAGCACAGTGACCTGAAGCCAATCCTATTACTAGTTGTGCTATAGTTAAAAAAATAATAATAATAACAGCACATTGGTAAATAAAACTTGATGAAATCAACATTGGATGAATCCAATAATCCGTGTTTACATTTTATTGGAAGTGACTAATAATGGACCAACAAACATATCAGAGCAACAATCTAATTCATCAAAGTGACCGCAGCCACACAATGGGAAGGTTGGTTGATATTTACTTGATGGGAGCGGGGCAATGATCTTGATGTGATTTCAATTCTTTGATTTATTGAAAAATGGTCTTTTGATTTCAATCAAACCGATTATCTTTTTCGAAAATAATTTAAAAAAAAAATCAGCTAAAGCCTTTTTGGGGTCTTGTTGAATTGATCTTTTCAATCTCAATGAAAATGTCCAAACTAAAGTCAAATGTTGAACATAAACTATGAAGTCCACACTTCACATCGACAGACATATTTATTTGCTCTAAGTCAGCGAATGGGCAGACTTCACATCAACAGTCTTGTTTCGTTGACGATATTATTGCTCTAATTTTTTTTTTTAAAAAAAACTCTTTTTTTTAACTTTTTTCTTTGTGTATTTTTTAAAGAAGACAAGTACATCAACATCAATTAATGGTGATGTAAAATAATTTGTTGATATGTACCATATCTATAACCTACTGAATAAAAAAAATCATTATCTAATAATACGCTTCAAAGTTCAAACAACACAATCCAAAGTCAGAAAAACTTAAAATTGAAGTAAAGTATTTTTTTTATTTAATTTAATGGCCAGAAGTAATTTGAAAATAAAAAGTTAAACTTTAATTTATCTTTGGGGCAAAATATATGGTACTACAGGTGTATGGTATTACAGTTGAATTCAATTATTGGATATAACTCACAATTATCACCAGAGCTGGATCCAATTGTGGTACCATACAACTATGGCACCATAACTGGATCCTTATATTTGAGATATATAAAAAATCACAATTTTTAATTTATCTTCCAAAAGTATGAAGACTTCAATTTAATCTATATTTTAGTTCAAAAGATGAGGGCAAACAGAGAACACATTTATGATTTTTTTTCCTTGCTTTCTTAACAGTAAATAAGGATAAATCAATATTTTCACATGAATAAATAGAAAATTGTCATTCTAAGTAGGGCTAAATTGATGTTTACTTTAATAAAATGAACTACATGGCTTAAGAGTTGGCAAATTCAGGTTCGAGTAACCCTGATCAAATTAGAAAAAAAAAACTAATCCAAACCTATAATGTGATTTGATCCAACTATATTTGGATTGGATAAAAAATTCAAATTGAGTTTGGATTCGATCGGGTTATGAATATATATGAATTAGGTCGAGTTTTTTTAGTTATTTTGATTTTTTTACAAATTATTTTAGTTATTAGAATTTTTTTAATTAATTATCTGATTGTATTATGTTTGTACCAATTTCCAAAAAACAAATGAAAACTACTACTATGAAATCAAATGAATAAAAATTATAATAAATTACTACCACAAGGTAGTATCGGGTTATTTGCCCACCCCTAAATTTAGTTTCAAAGTGTTAACCAAATCAAATTTTTAAGATCGGATCAAGTTTAACCTGATCCGCACCCGAGCTTTTTTAGATGAGGTTAGGTTATTTGCGCACCTACAACATGGCTTGAGCAAAAATCTTAGAAAGAAATAGTTGTGGCTTTGAATCTAATCCATTTTATTGATTGGGCCCACTGGGCTTTGGTTGAGCTCCAATCAGACTTCAGGTTAGAATTGGGCTGGGCATGAGGCCCAACAAAATTACAAGGAACTAATATATTGCGTGGATACTAATGGGCAAAAGTCTGATATTATACAATAAAATTTATATAGTCAAAATATTGGAATCAAACTAATTTTATTATAATAAGAAAGTTATAACTTAATAGATATTGCTCAGTTGTCCTTAGTGCAAATGATATAGAGGTAAAATATGTATTACATTAATAATTAATTAATAGAGAATGTCAAATCTAATATATAGATATTGATAAGAGAGATATATATAATTTCAAAAAAATGAAATATTTTTTTTGTTGTAAAATTTAGATAATTATTATTATGTAGAGCCAAGTTCCTAAAGACGGGATAAAAAAAAATCATAAATTATTATAATTCGGAGTTTATTCTTATTTATAACTAACTTGAATTGGGACAATGATTTTTTGTGACTACTTAAAGGTTATTTTTATAAAAAGTATCACTTTAGAGAGATTTCACTATATAATTAAATAAAACCAAACTCAATCCTTATACACTATTACAAAACATTTCTCACACTTGCTTCTTGGCTTTAACATTGGATTGGAAAATTTTATGGTGCGTTAACTAAACTGAAATCAGAATGGACAATAATGAGAATGGGCTAGAATGAGAATGATAAATGGAAATTAAAATAAACTATTTATTTGAACTATAAGAATCGAAATCAGAGTGGGTTAGATAGTAACAAATTACTAAAAAGTACTTAATAAACAATCGTCATAATTATTTTTTTTGTATTTTAATTATTGTCATTATTTATTCAAAAAATTTAACATTAACAATTATTGTTAATAATATACTAATAAATTAATTAATTGTAAATTTTTTTATCATTATTAATAATAATAAATTAATATATTAATTAATTATAATAATTTTTTAACTAAGGACAAAATGAGTATTTTTTATTTTATGGGGGGGGGGGGGAATGATCAATTTTACGAATAGGAGATTTATTCTAGGATGGGCAAAAAAGTCCGGGCCATCCCAAGCCCAGCACAGCCTAGTCCAGGCCTGCAGACAAGGGCCCAATAAAAAAGCTTGGCCAGGCCCATGCCCACTGTTTTTTAAAAAATAAATTTATAAATTAGAATAATATGATTAAAATTGAAAAGTAATTTAAAAATAAAAAAGAAAACTTAAATTTTTAATTTATAAAATCAATGATGATTCAAAAAAGCTAAATTTATGATATTAAACTCTCTCTTCTGTGTTAATTAAATAAGAGAGCGTTTGAATTAGAGAATTCAATATTAAAGAAATTTAAAGTTATGAGCTTTTATTTGCTTTATTTATTATTTTACTTTGAAATATTCATTTTCTTTAATTTATCTATCATTATAATAACTTGTTGATCATTAGTTTACTTCAAATTTATAATAATTAAATTTTTTTTTAAAAAATAAATAAAGCCTAAGTCTGTCCCGAGCCTAGCCTAGGCCCGCAATGGGCCTGACCCAAGCCCTTATACTAAACTTGAAGTGGACTCGGGTCTAGGCTTGAAAAAGTCCAGCTTCAAGCCCAGACCAAGTCTAATGTTTGCCATCCTTAATTGATTCCCACCACTCCTTTGGGAATCAATCTTCCATTTCCAAAATCAGGTGGGTCCCATTATTTTGATTCCTATCTTCATTTTGTGAAAATAAACACTGACAATGATTCTAATTCTGAATTTTAATTTTCCAATTAAGAAAGTAAATGCACCATTAATATAATCAGTATATGCATTTTTGGTCCAGCTACTTTGTAATAGTTATAAGTAATTCCCCTATTTTGTCTTTTAGAAAAGCCACCATTGAATTGAAACTATTGTAATCTAATGGGTAAAATACAATAGGCTAGATAGAAGAGGTTAAGTGCAATTGGCTTTTCTGGTGGCAACACTTTTTGTTCTCCAATCCACTAACGTCCACTACAAATAATAAAAAAAAGGATTTTGATAAGGTGTAACCGAGAATTTCTATGTCTATCTACTAATTACCAACAACCAGTTTCTTGAAATTGCATGCTGGAACATCTTACGTCATTTTAAAGTTCGTTGAAATTGAGTTATTTAATAATTTTGGGTTCAAAGAAATTAGGGTTGTATTTGGGAATATCAAGTGTAAGGGGATTCTCGTTGATAATAAAAAACGAAGAGGAATGCGAATGGAGGCTTTTTTTCGCATCACGGTAGCCATATTATACAAGAGAAATAACAGTTTAGGAGCATCATTCAACTTAAAAGAGAGGTGGTAGGCGAGGCATAAAGAAGGGGAATGGAGAATCAAATGTGAATGCCCGAGCGTGAAACTTGAAATTTAGGTAAATCTTCGTAAAGAATTGAAAAATTGGGGGTTCATTATCATGATTGGGGGGAAAAAAATTAAGTTTACTGGAATTTAAAAATAGTATTGTATTCCTTACTTGAAATGATGCAATGAAGTACCCACATTATATGCGTCGTGAGTATTATATTGTTTTGGATTATGACAATGGATTTCATGTAAATGTAATTCAGTTGGATTGATTTCAGTATGCAAGCACTTGATTTTATTTTATACCATGTAAACATGTTATATTGTCTTTGCCCTCGATGGTAGACTGGTTATGTGAAAAAATCTTCTATAGTAATTATTAGTAAATAGATGAAATGTTAATATGTGATGGTTATATGATAAATGAATAATTAAGGCCAAAGTCAATAGTTTGAAGAAAGGAAAGAAAAAAGGAATGTTAAAGCGATATGTATGAATTATTTGACAGTATTGTGTTGCAAGAATGGAACTAGGGAGAATTCGTAAACGGAAGGCATGCAATCATAATAGACATCTTGAAATAGTGACCATTGTCGATGGGGAAGGCAGTGAAGCGACACAAAGAAGCTATGAATTTGTCAGCTTCTTCTAAGTTTGTGAAAGAGTACCGATAAATTTTGAAGTCAATTAAATTGTTTGCAAAGACAGGGTTGAATATGATATATTGGTAAATCATTGCAATTTTGTAAATATACGGTGGGGAAGTTGTACGTCGAATGAAGGCAAACGATGCAAGGGCATGCATTACGAGAGAGGTTAGTAGATTGAAGGCGATTTTTTAATTGATTTAGTTGAGAATATATTGGAAATGTTATGCAATAATATTGATTTCCTGTAGGTTTGCAAAGAACTAGGAATGAAATTTGAAAACTTACCTTCGAGCGAAAAAAGTAAATATGTAAGTCAATTGTACAGAGGTGAGAAAGTTGCTGTTGAGGAGACAAAGTTTCTAACTCGATGCACCCGACAGGTTTGCAGCTGCTTTAGGACAATTGACAGACGACCAGAGGGAAGTAGTTTCTGAAATAGGCCTGGACAATCTAATTAAGCTTAATTGTGGAAGCCTAAAAAGGAAACTATGTTGTTGGCTTGTTCAGAGGACTGATGTGGCTAGGTGTGTGATAGAATTTAATGGTTGGGAGTTACACTTAGTGCTAATAATATTGCCTATATAATGGGAGTATCCAATGGGGGAATGCAACTCCAATTAGAGGGTGATAGGTCAGATGTGGCCGCATATCTAGACAAGTACAATGCAACATCAAGAGGAATTAACGTTAAGACTTTGGCCGATATTCTGCAGAATTCGAGGGAAGCTAATGATGAATTCAAAGTTACATTTATGTTATTTACCTTGTGCACCATCTTATGTCCTCCTATTGGGGTACACATAAGTTCATCTTTTTTATATTCTTTGAAGGACACTAAATTCATAAGTAAGAGAAATTGGGCAAGCTTTTGCTATGACAAATTGATTCAAGGTATTACAAGATACAAGGAGGACCATTTTGCATTTGTCGGTGGTTGTGTGCTATACTTGAAGGTAAATATCGTATTATCTAATTTTATGTAAACATATAATTAATAATATCAGTGTTTCATACGGTTTTATACAATCACAAATATTAGTTTTCACGTTAAAGATATGAGTGCACATCAAGATATGGGAATGAAACTTGAACACGAGATATATCAAAGAAATTATTGTTTTGTAGGACTGTAAGCAATTACACAGCTTCATTTGCCATGAAATATTTTGGAGTAGTAGTTAAACTAAATTAAAATTATTTAATTT
This sequence comes from Citrus glauca, assembly GCA_029633175.1. NCBI lineage: Eukaryota > Viridiplantae > Streptophyta > Magnoliopsida > Sapindales > Rutaceae > Citrus > Citrus glauca. The sequence continues at coordinate 36,743,717 of JAQOOD010000001.1, read as the reverse complement.
AATTGTTTGTGTAGATGTTATCCTGTAATTCAATTGTATACGGTGGACTACGCAGAGATAGATCGATCAGCCCAATTGCGCTATGGAATGGGTGCAAGATCAAGAGGTTAATAAAGTGAATAGAGAAGAAAGGTGGTTATGGGAGCATTAAGGTTGGTTAATTATTTTTGGTCGTAATGGAATAACATCTGCATGTTTTTAAATAAATGAATTAAATGATTAAATTCCAAAGCCATTTTCTTTCAGGTGACAATTCCTTTAAATGCCAGTACAATGAAGACATCAGCTGGGGGCAGTTGTATTAATAGTGAACAAGATTGCACTAATAATCATCAATTAGGCAACCCATAGACACAGTAAATGACCCACTCCCGAATTTGATAAGGCAATATAGGGTTAGACCTTTTGTTGTTGCAAGGTCATTGAAACACATAGACATTAAGTTAATTAAATACATCATTAATGAAGACTTAGAGGAAGGGTAAGCTTTCGTTGACAATATTTCTGTCAGTTAATAGAGTGTTATAGTTTATCTGAATTTGTGAAATATAATAAATGCTATGACATGTGTAGAAAGACAATTGTGAAGATAGACAAGCATTGTTTGAGCAGAAACTGCATGTTGTTGTTAGCACCCCACATAGTTGATAAATGTAGAGGTAAGGAAAAAGTAATGAAAGTTAAAGTGGATTCAGAAATAACTATTGGTTATTAAATTAAATGATTTTTCTTTTGATTACATGTTATTTGGGCTTGAAATTATATGATTGTGACATAATTCAATCATGAACTGCATTAATGTTATGTTATCCTGGTTTGTTTTACTATAGATTATCTCCGTGCCGAAATGCTATCTATACTGCAGAAATGCAGTGAGGTAGACTAATGTGATAGTTGGTTTCTTTCAGTTCTTACTGTTGTAAGCAAGCAGTCAATGACTATATGTGCATCAATTGATTTGCAGCTATTTTTTTTTAATGGATATCCTGGATGCTTGAAAGAATGGTTACTTGGTTTAGTGTTTTAAGTTATGTTTAATATGCCACAGAATAGAATTGGATGTTATCATATAATATGACACGGTGGCAATGATATTCCTGTAATGTTAATAGATTTACTAGGGCATGGTATTAATATTTGAAAGCATCTATTGCAGCCACAGGTAGTGAGTAGAGAGGGACTCCTGCGGAGGTGGGTTGAGGAAAATGTGACTTTGACGCATAAGAATAACGACCTTCATACATGCGAGAGGGTATGATTAATTAAGTTTACTTAAATTCTATAAAATTTATGTTCTGACAGAAGGCTAGAAATCTTAGTGTATTGCTTGTTTAACATTAATGTATAGATTATTGTCACATTGAATCATGGATTTGCACATTGGTACTTGTTAGTGGTTTTAGTTCAGGAGCATTGTGTTGGGATATGGATCCAATACTTACTTCATTGACATTAAACCTGTTTGCAACGGAAGTCTAAGAAATTGTAAGCTACGCCTTTATGTTTTGAATATAAGAGTTGGTATTTAATTGTTATACAAGTCAATTTGTTTCCACTAAATTGCATCACAACTTATTTTATGACCAGCTGAATTGTCTTGATAAGGTTCTAAATGAGGAAATCCAAACAAAATTTGGCGGCTGCTTTGTATTTCGGACCTTCCCTATTTTTCAACCATACTCTCTTGTTAAGGAATGTGAGGCACACGACTATGCTGTTTATATTGCTATGTTAATGAGGCACATCAGGCGAACAATACAACCTGCACCAGAGGTAGAAAAAAATGTTGTTGCCGTGATACTCATAATTTTTATTATCCACATATAGAATAATGATTTATATACAATGTTGTTTGATTGTAGATTTGGTCTTCAGACGAAGAACGATTAAGGCTTCTGTTGTTGTTGGTTCAGTTTGAGAATAAAGGAATAAAGTTCTGAAAAATGCAAGCTTTCATTATATTGAGACACAAAGAGATACCTCAAACGAGATGACGATTTGGCAAAGAGGGTAAGGACTAACAGAATGAAGTCAGGAAAATGGGCCATGGGCCATGAAAATAAGTGTAAGAGTTAACAATATATAAAGAAGATTAAATAGATGTTTGTCATGTTAAGCCTACAATAGTTTGTGGTAATTACAAAAGTAATAAATTGATGCATTATTGTCTATCTTGATTATAACTTACTATCCTTGTTTGATTCTACATTAAGTAAGATTGGTTGTATACTGAAGTTTTATAAGTTTATGTGGTAAAATATTATAGAATCAGTTATTCAACTTCTTTATTTACTGGATCGCTTCGATTTATTTCAAGCATGAACTTCAACCATAAATTTAATTCTGCTTCGTTAGAGTATCCAACAAAGACGGGTACAATAAGGCCATAAAGCAAGTTCATCTAAGATATAAGTATATTTTAGGTAAGCTAATCATTGTTTTATTTTCCTTGAAGTTGATGTCTAAAATGAGAGAATTTGGGCTTGCCAGTACCCGCCGGTTAACCATTGTAGTGAGATATAATACCCGTCATCTTATTACTGTAACCTATGATTCATGTTGCAGAATAACATTTAGTTATATAGTCACCCTACATTCAAAACTATCTTTATTCATTAAATGCAGTACTTACTCACAATACTAGAATCCATGTCCCCTCTATAGGCGACCGTAATTTGTTGCATATGTTGATGTACTTGCATTGGCCCGTTTATAATTGGATAAGAATCCTTCGATGCAAGTGTTGTCAGTTGAGTCATTGTCTATGCTGACGCGGTATTGTTGAAACCATCGTTGTGAACCACTGTCAAGGCTTAAGCTATTGCTGTTATGTGAGTGTGTGGACTGAGCATTCTCTTGGTTGCCTAGTATAGAAGTTGCCGTACGCATTCCGATTCCAAGTCCTTTTGTATTCATTACTACATTCTTTTCACACATGAATTGACTTCCTAGCATGGCACATTCAACATTTGCTTCTGTCGGTTGCTCCTTCATTTTGCACTTTTAAATCGTATGTCCAGGCTACCCGCAACTGCTGCATCTTCTTTTGGTAGAGGCCCTATTTTCTTTTTCTTTCTACAACCTTTAGTCAAAACTACAGTCGAGTCTTGAACATGACTTCTTCCTTTCTAATTGGCCCTCTAATGTGTCTTTATCTTTATCACATATCAGTGCTTCCAACCGCATTGACAAGTTATGTACATCTGTAATGGCAAGCTTAAAGGCCGCATAATTATTGGCAGCTAGTTGTTGCAAGTTTCGACAAGCAGCATGTAGTGATCCTAGTCGTGTTTCCATGCTCATGTATGGGGAATTTGATTTTTCCTTCTTCTTATGTGAGCTTACCCCAGCTTTTGCATTCTTAGTCCAGCTACCCAAAATAACACAATTTGGAATTGTTTTAATATTTTCTACCTTCATCACTGTAAAAATATGTGAGCAGCGAATGCTAATAATCTCAACCATTAGGCAGCTACATGAAACAATATCCCACATGCCCTTAATTTCAATATTTCAATCCTTATCGGCAAAATCATATTTTTTTATTGATAAACTCTTACTACACGTCATTGGATACTTGTTTTGTCGTCATGATGCCTTCATTGGTAATCTGATTTGTGATAATGTGAAATATAGCCCTTGTGTAAATGTCCCTTACCTGCCCCTCGTATGCCTTCAGGTGAGTTCTCAACACAGGCTGACCGTCGACACTATCATAATTATCTTTGCCTTCAACATCTCGCTATGTATCCATTAGCCTATCCATTTATTTGACGAATGATATGAGTCTAAGTCTGATACTAACGTAGTGATTTAAAAATGCATTCATTCATTCGGATCGCTGTGTGCTCCTCATTCCACCAAAAAACTTTTCTTGTAGAAATGCTTCAACCCACATATATTTGCCACTGTACATCTTTATCACCCAATTATTGTTTTCAACATTATGGCGTGTCACTAACTCCTTCCATGCTTGTTGGAGCTGAATAACAGTATATGGTTGCAGCATGTTTCTTTGAAATTCATTAGTAAAGTCATTGTTGTTGATGTTTGCCTGTGCATTTCTAGCCAGGTGACAACAACATATTCTATGTACTGATTGCGGAAATTTCTTTGATATTGGATTCTTCATTGCCTTGTCGCCATCCGTTATTATTGTTTTAGGCTTCTTACCATCTACTACTTTTAAGAAAGTTTCCAGTAACTAAATGTATGTGTGTTCCGTCTCATCTGAAAGTAATGCAAATCCAAACACAATCGTCCGTTTGTGATGATGTATGCCCAATAACACAACGAATGGTTTCCAATAAGCATTTGTTCGATATGTTGCATCAAACGCAACAACATCGCCAAACACCGCATAATCTGCCCGACATCTACCATCACACAAGAATAAGTCTCCTAACCTATTATATTCATTAATTGTGTACGCAAAGTAAAAAAGTAGGATCATCGCACTTTTTCCCTTCTAGATACGAGAGGCAAGTTTCCGTATCCGATTCATGTAGTAGTTTCCTACGGTGTGTGTCCATTTGATTATGCATGTCTTTCCGTGAATATCCAACGTTATTATACCCTCCCAACCTCTCGACCATATACTCATGTATTTGGGATGGTTTCATACCAACCTTGTGAAGAGATGATGCCGCAACTAAGTTTGCTTCAGAAACCTTCCGGTGGCTCCTTATAGTGCACGTGTTGAGGTGATGTTAGTGTGTGGTTGTGGCCAGCATTGAATTGCGTACATATCCATGCAATATTCTCATCCTGTCGTTTAATCTTAAAAACAACTTGGCAACTAGTCCGAGTTAAGGGTCTTACCTCTCTTCTCTTATTATCTTGACAAAGAAACTTCTTTGGTCGATACCCTTCTCGACTGCAAACCCACTTTCTTCTAATGAGCACACCTTTAATATTCCATCTTTTATTATGTCGTCGAACTCCAAATCTGATTTCCTTCGCATATTTACAGTAAAAGGAATCAGCATCTTCATCGGTTATAAATTCTTGACCCAAAACATCTACTGTCTCAAACATTCCTAAAGCCGATTCATTGTTATCAGCATTCACCTCATTTTCTGCCTCCTCTTCAGTTTCTGTATCTGTTTCAATGGAGTCCTTATTCATCTCGATAGGGGGATCACCGTCGGTGGCTGACCATTCATCGTTCTTGTCTACAAGCATTTCGTGAGCTTTTATCTCCATAATTTGGTAACTCAAATCATAGTCACTCTAAGAACTCGATGTCCACGACATTTTACTTCTTTCATTTGCCTGACAAATTAAACAATTTTTTATCAAGGATTTATATAGTAATAGATAGTCGATATAAGCTCACGTTAATGATTTAAATTGAGTTGTTATAAACCAAGAAAATGAAACTAATGTACATGTAATGCACATGTTTATTAAGTATCTATAGGCAAAACCAATGTTAATGATTTAGCCAAAAATGAAAATACTTGCTTAGTGAAGTAGGACGATCTGATGCACTCTCAATCCCAATGTAGGAAAATAGTAGATCTGATTATTGTAGATGTTATTTGTGAACTTGACCTCCTTTTGGCTGCCTTTAATGTCAATGGAGTTTGTTCTTGGTAAAGTGTCTAAAATTTGCTTTTGTCCACATGCAGTCAATGTTGACCTTTGATGCACAGTTACGCGCGGGCTTATTGTTCAGTCTCCCGCCCTAATAATTAGCAATTGGTTGTTGCGAAAAATTTAAAACGAATAATTAATTACATTCAATGGTGCCTATGCCGAGAAGGATTCCATAATTCGATAGTTGTCTTTTACAACTATTTCAATTGTTGCTTAAAATAACCCAACGATTGTTGTTGTGGACTAAGACTAATATGAATTCTCTGTGACCATCAAAGCACGTATAAGCCGATTTAACCTGAATAAAATATCTACTTTGTTTAATGTTTTATTATTTTATACATACTTTCATGCAAAAATTAATAGGAAGATTCTACCTTCATAATGTTGTTTAAGTGTAGGAGTATATCAGACATGTAAAATTTAGGTACATAAATGGCAATGAAAGCGTTATTTCATTAGTGCATTCATCTAGCTTGTCGATAACAATGATAGTTTGCCATTCTTTACGATTACATCAAAGGTTAATTGCACTCTGTAACCATAGGCATAGTGGAGCTATGCGATTAACTTAAATACAGCTATAGTAATGACAACAAATAACGCAATGGCTACACCAACCTCCAACCACTTTCGATTTATAAGAAGACTATCATTATACATGGCATTGAAGGAGATGGGAACTTTCCTTTACGGTCTACCGCAACTGTATCGGAATATTTACCTTCTTAGTTACAGGCAACACAATATGATTCGTATGTCTTTTCAGCGGATTCCTTTGATTTATACGATTTGAATAAGTTTCCAGGAAATCCATTCACTTGCAATTGACATTCGGGCCACAATTCATAAATCCCCAGTCTTCTTCCAACAAACACTATGTAATAAGTAGTTCGTGCCATTGGCTTCAAAAACCTGTATTATTCCCAAGTTTACTGTCGACAATAAGAACTTATTTATGGGGAATTGGTTAGGCTTTGTTTCAACATGTGAAGTAATTGCAACACTAAAATTTTAATTCCTTTACATAAGGCAATTATATTAACTTAATCGACTTTCTAATCTACCCACATTAGTTACAAATTTAACATTTAGCATAGATATGCAAATACTAAAACCCTAACAAATCCCGAAAATAGCAACACAAATAGCAGATGTAATTGTACATGACATATTATAATCTTCTCTTAATAATGAATCTAACATACAAAACCGCATATAAGGAGATTCCATGCTAATTTTATGGTTTATTTGAAGGCATAGTATGATTTGGGGCAATACTTTCCTTTAATAGACACTGACCTAAAAAAGAACAGTCCAATGCGAGTGGGTATCCCTTGATCTCTTCCGTTAGTGCACGTAATATAAGGATAATTACCATAGATCAAACGATCCTCTCGACGGCAGAGTACAGGCCCCAGTTTATAGAGCAACCATGCCTTTGGGAATGGATAATTTGGGTCGATCAAGAAATGGTATGAACCTTCCCTGGGAAAAGGTTTTATACTGGCCAACTGGATATAGTCATCTGGCACGTGGCAAGGCTACATATTGGTCATGGGATCTGGAAACTATTGCAATACTTTGTTTCTTACACATGTTGACATGTACATAATCTTATTTGATAAATATTTGCGACTCCAGATTACGTTTCGCTCATCGCAATTTAGTTATCACCTTATATGTTAAATGCGTTGTATATGATAGAAATCATTTTTATTTAGTTGATTGTTAGGTATATGTGCCAAATACGAATGGATAACCACTTACTATGATTGGGTTACAACACATGCAATGAAAACTATAATCACAATATATGCCCGCATATAATGAAATTATTTTTAATTACATTTGTAACGCGATAATTAAAACAACAATCTCATGCTTTGGTGAATGGATTATTAGCTCTTTCTTGGCAGTCAATTTGTTGATGGTCTGCGAATTGTATATATAACTACAATAAGCATCGCTCATGCATCAACCAATAATGGTGCACATTGTCTTAATAATATGTTGTTGGTGCATTTAGTACCAATGGTCAATATAATCTAACACAATATTTTTAGTTGAAGGGTCGGTTAGTATTTGAAGCTTCATATTACACATCCAAAAAAGACATATTAATGTATGAGCCTACGAATAAGCCAAATTTAGGTTAAGATAACAATCAACTAACGGGAGCCAGATATATTAATGGACTTCATCGTTAGTGTTGATAAACCAATCATTAATAAATATAATGGTGTATGTTAATTAATAAACAATATTGATATAATGATATCAATGACTAGCAACAAAAATGCATTTACGATAGAGCACGAATCTTAGTAAAAAATGGTAAGTGATAAATATTAAAAAAATGAATATAAGTTTGATCGCGTGGTTACGAAGGAATGCTCTACTTTAGACCAACTTCAATATTGTCAAACCCTGTTAAGTTAATTAATTATTATAATTTGTTAATTATTGAATACAATTTCGAGATATTAAGTTATAGGGTTTGAAAAATAAGTATTCCTTCATACGTTTATTTTAATTTATTAATATAATTACTGGTATTATATAACTGTAACAATAGATTAAACTTAATAATAAACTATTACTTATAGCTGTAGAATATAAACTTTTACAAGAAGTTTGATTGCAGTTAACATTGTTATTGTCATTAATTATTTTTATTTATTAGTATAAATGTGATTATTCACTTATTAATACATGTAACAATAATAAATATTTTTATTATTTAATGAGCATTCTATTGTTATTATTAATAATATTTGTTATAATAAAAAAATCATATGAATATGTTTTTTAATAACATTAATATTAATATATTGGTGATGATGATGCCATAATTTATTAATTTTTAGTGAGAGTATAACTATTGGCACCCCTATAATGCCTTGATAAAACCCATGTTCAGACGAACCCCATTACTAATGGAAATAATTCATTATTTGTCCAATATTACCCCTAAATTAATTCCAATAAATCGCTTCTTTCACTTTGTGAACATATTCATTTATTTGAATTAATACTTCATCAAAAAAATAAAAAGAGCATTATATGAAGACGAGTTTCATAACAAATTTAAAGGAGTGCCAATAGTCCCACTCTTCTACTGAATAGTCAGGAGTAGGCTTATTAAGATTCCCAGCATAAACTAAGATAAACACGTAAATGGGACACAAAACCATTCCCATTGCGATTACAACATGTTACATCAAAAACTTCTTATGATCCTTAGTTCTCGTTCCCAGTGCAGATCGCTCCCATCCCAACCAGTTTCGATTCCAACCCATTTCTATTAAGGCTCCTGCTAAGTTGGATCATCTCCAACATGAAGCTAACAAACCGCAACTATTAGAATAAGATGTTAAAGTAATGGTGAAGATAAAATATGTACGAAATATAAGCACTGACACCAACAACACTCTCATTTTGACACTCTTAAAGACAAAATTGTATCTTGTTTTTTCTTCTTCACACATTTGTCGCTCATATTACTTCTTTTTGTGTTTTAGCAATATTCATCAAGAACTACTACCACTGCTGCAATGTATGGCGAAACGGAATAGTAAAGGTGGGAAGGACGATGATGAATTTTAGTTATTATCCATTCCTTACATCTTCAATCTTGGGTTTAGGAGAAAAATTAACTAGGGAATGGAAATCGGTAAGTGATAAATAGAAAAATTAATTCTGAACCACTGAGAGAAAATGCATTACCATTTAGATAATATGTTAAGGGAATTATTTAAAGATGGGTAACATACTATGCAATAGTGTTGTGGTTCGTGTGGGTTCAACTGTTCAAGTAAACTGGAACTAATAAGGGCATAACTTGAAGGGAAATGCATACAATTTAATGGACATTTGATTAAGTCACCAGTGAAATGCCCCATTATTTATTCAACTGGTGCCTATATTACAACATACTTGATATTTATGCCTGATCACATATTTACAAGGCATACACACCTAGTACACGACATGGCACATTTTCAAACATAGATATCACCGCGAACTTCAGCCTCTAAGGCATATAGAAGTGACTTACCACACCTTCACTTTCTAACAAAAGCGGTGCATATATTTGAACCAAAAGTACATTATCACTACCTAAGAAAGCTCGACGGTGGCCGAAACCATTATTTAGTTGACATAGGATGCTCGACATCCCCATGCATAACATTCGGGAATGCTTCAATATCCACTCTTTGTCCATTATCCTCTCTTTTAGTAGCCTGGAACACAAGACAATACAACATAATAGAGGAAAATAAAAATTTCAATTTGCATATCCAAATAAATAATCGTGGTAACTTTCAAAATAATAGAAAAATACATATTGTGCATCAAGTTTTTACCTCCGCAGATGCAGAGCTTTCAGGCCGGACAGAAGCATGTTTCTTAAGCTTGCAGAAGCGTTTACTGTGTCCAACGCCTTTGTATTTCTGACACTTATACATTCGTTTAGGGCTGAAAGGTGGCTTTCCAGAATCCCCATTGTTTGGTGTATTAACAATGTTATCTCCAAGATCTGCTTGCACTGGAAGAAGGGTATGGACAACTTCCATCAGTTATTGGACCGGAGAGTTAACATGCACCTCATTATGTTTGCTCTGTGGTGGTGCATCGGTAAGGCCTTCAGGTGGTGGATTACCTTAGACCTCACTTGGTTGTTGTCCTTGAAAACCATTGACAGCTGAAGAAACACTTGCAGCAGCCACATGAAAACAGACAGGCATCTCAGTTGGTGGTGCATGCTCAGGCACTCAATTGAAGGGTTAAGAACATTGAAGGCACTGCTGGCTTAGCTGGGATCGCCATTGCAGTATGAGGCAGGGCATAGACATGAGTTGCATGTTGAACGTTAGGTGGCGATGTCGGCCTCCCATGTCCACAATAACTGGAACGTCAACAGGTAAACTGCTGAGTTCTCTTGCTGGCCCCGGACGACGAGTGCTAATATGTGTGAAATTCATAGAAATATGAAGTGCGTTGTCACCTCTCTTAATGCTCTCGTGGATCATGACTTGAAGTACGTCATCAGAGAATAATTTGACTACATGGCCCAGCCAGGATGGTGCACATGTCGGGCGGAGCAGATGATTTGGTGGTGATTCATCATTTTGCAAAGCTGAAGAAGATATGAAGCAGAGGTTCAATAGCTTGAATCGGGTGGGCCGAACGGTTTGAACAACAATACTTTCACCCATATAATCCAAGATGTATGTGAAATGATCATCAGAGATATAATGGGTACTATGAGGCTAAACCATCTGAAAAATTTAAACACGGTGAATTGATATGAAATATATTATAATGCAACAAACACCACATAATGAACTGTGGAAATTAAAGTGATAAAAATTATGAGGTTACGGTCCAGTTTTCCAGTCTATGAAGGGAAATATGCGAGATACTCGGCTGATGTTAATGTAATGGGCTGAATATCAAAAATGACACTTTTAATTAGGACTTATGGAGGGGCGGTAAAGTATTCAAAACTTCTTTAAGTCCCACATGCTAACGACCATAAAACTAAAAACGAAGCCTAACATTGCACGAACAATAATAACTTAGTTAAGCCTACAATATATGTGAATGAAGTGTAAGTGCAGAAGGTACCTTCTGTTGTTGCAAAGCACAATGGATTTCTTGGACAGATGAATGGAAATGTGTTGCTCTTATAGTAAAAGGTCAGTGGTGGGGTAGGTCATTAATAGAGCAAATGATCTAAATCCATTAACCTAACACTCCGGAAAACATGATATTTGCGCCAATAATCCTCCCCTATTAGGAATCTTCATGTATGAAGCTAAACACTAGTATTATTGATGTACAGACCTTTTGTGAAAATGTTTTTTTTATTTATTTCTAGGAAAATAGTAGTTCAGTTCAGTGAACGAGCATTTGTCTATAATTATAGGTAAGAGAAAATGTTAGAGGGGTAGATTGTAAATTATTTATAATTATCGACGTTGGGTAATAAAATATGAAAGTTGAAGGTGCCTATACGAACCGCTTAAAGATCTTACCAACCTACGGATCCGACCATCCCCGCAATCGCTATTTATGGTTGTCTTTTATGTAGTTTTAGTGACAAATAACAAGGGTCAATGGTAAAGACACCAGAGCACCAAAAAATAGTTCAACGCTTCCAAGCACAGACAATGCTTGGATAGTCCAACGTCATGTCATCAACTATAGAAAATAATAATAGATCCAAAATAACATTGTTGCCTTTTTTTAAAGAGACAAGACTTATTGACTTTACTTATGTTCTGTCTATAAACCCGCCGCGCTTTTGGGGTAATGATGCCATGCTAACTTGTCCCATCAAAATAAGGCGTTAGTCACCCATCGGGCACGTGGCATAAGCAGGTCCAAGAATTACTTACGTGACACTACTATTGTTTGAAGTAGCCATCCCCATCGAACCGACATGACTTGGAAACAACACAAATGCAAGCTAATTACCAACCGGCTGCTTGTTTATATGGCTTAAGTGGGGGCTTAAGTGCCTACCATCTAATATCAAATGGGAGGGACCATAGGAGGCCCATTTGTGAAGTAGTGAACATATGGGAGAACTTGGGTCTTGCTAAATTAACCGGCAAATTGGAAACATTATTACCGTTTACCATACATCAACGTCAACTCTTTAAACTATAAAAACCATTTCAAACTGAGCCATGCCCATTAATTACTTCCTGACCGGCCATGGTAAACCCTGTCACATCACGCCACCAAATAATTTATCCTTTTGTCCTAACTATTAATTTTTTATTTAATTTAGCATATACGTAGTTCTTTTTCGTAATGGGATAAATTTGCAATGACCACATGGGTATTTCTATCTGAAACCATACACGATAATACGCATAGTGTAAATTCAATAATTTATTTAGTTTAATGAATAGATAGTTTAATGGATAGATTCAAGTGAAAAATTTTTTTAAAGTTATTTCCTCCTCTGTGAGAAATCTTCTTGGCCTTATATTGTGCATTACTTGGGGATTGTATTAACAAACGTTAACCACAAATAATATTGCTACGTGGCTAACAAATAATATTCTGTGAGTTTATTCAATGAAAATAATTAGCCAATACTTTTCTTATGCACTAAATGCTGGAGTAAAATTGAAATATATACGATGGTGACTACCCACTATCGTATATATTTATATGTAGATATAAATTGTTATAAGATGGGGATTCATTTTTTCATACCGTATCATTTATATGTATGTAGTTATAATGTCAATTAACAAACGCGCTTACTAATTCCGCAGCTTATTTTGTGAAAATTTATAATGCCTTTTTTTTAAAAAAAAAGGGGGCAAAACAACTAATCAATAATCTAATGGAACGATATACCTAGTACCGGACCGTTCAAGGATTTAGGTCAGGCCCAATTGTACACAGTTGGATTACAGTATTAACCATGATATTAGTAACAATGGGCCTATCCACATGTTACTTGGCGGGAGTCATCGCCTTTATTTAGTTGTAAAACAAGATTATATGCCTCAACTCCGCGCTCTTTAGTTTCAAATTTGAACTATCGGCAACCAAAATTTGCAAAAAATCATGCGCGAGGAACGAAATCCTCATTCCACTAAAAGTTTCATCTATTTTTTCCTACAGCAGAACCACTTGCGAATCAATAATTGAATGTTTTATTTCTAATAGTACCATGGCTCTTTGGACGGTTGGTTTGGCATAGTAACAGCAGTAGGGAAAACATTTACTGTTGAAGACAAATTCGGGAACAATCTTCAATACAACTATCGAGAGGCATCAAACAATCAACTAATGAGGTATTGCCTTTAGGAAGATGTAGAAACCAATAACTCTTCAATATTAATTATAAATTCCTTCTATCGTTTATATTTTATTCGTCTTCTATACAAACCTACAAACCCAAGACTGTTATGTTATTAGTCATAAGTTCTAGCAAAGACTATACTGATTTTTAATATTTATCCCATCCATTAACGGAAGCTACAATATCGAATTACTGTAATTTGAAAGAATATGTTATCAGTGTATCTGGTGTAATTTGATTAGTATTAAATATTGTTGAATTATCAAGCGATAATATGTTATTTTATGCTTATGTTATAATTTATATTTGTGTTTATGTAATATATTAGGAATTATTAATTATGTTTTAAATATATTTAATTTTGTGTATTTTTATGTGTTTATTAGGAAAAATATTAATTTCACGTACTTCGAGGCTCCAAATAGAAAAATGGAGGTGAAATTTGGATTCCGAAGGTCCGAAAACCTTAGGATCAATCAAGATCGGCTTAAAATTGGGCTTGTTTAAAAAAAATTGACTTTTCCAGTTGACCGAGCACTGATTGGATGATGAAATGAGCTTACAATAGATATGAGTGCATGGGATAGCTGGCAATTTTGACTAAATCTCAACCGTCCATGATTCAATGGCTATGATTGTGCCACGTGGCAATGGTTGGTGAAGCAAGTGAGAGGATCCGAATTCTTGTATTCAGGTCGACCCGATCCGCCCATTAACCCGCCAAATCTCAACCGTTCCTTGGGCAAATTGGACGAGTCAAATGATGCCACGTGTGATGTTGACTTTTGAAGTTTGACCAGCCATTGGATCTTGATCTAAAGGTTGTGAGGAGCACATGCATGAAGCTTATGATGGACCGCAAAGCACTAGATTAGGAATTTATTTTTCTACAAAAATATAGCCTCATTTTAGGTTTTTAATCATCTCTCTACAACTCTTTTCTTCTCAAATTCTCTCCATCTCCTTGTAATCTTCATTTCCAGGTGTATTTTTAATATTTTGTATAATTATTTTTATAAATAAAATTAGTTTTATTTCCAATTTTAATTGTTTTTATTACTTTTAATTATAAGTAATTCAATTCTACTCCTTCTTTTTATTTTAATTATGCTTAACTAAATAATATTAGTTAGGGGAAGGTGAAACTCTTAGGTAATAAATATGATTTAATCAAATTCTATTTTTAATTTTATAAATTAAATTATTTTCTATTTAATTTTATACATATTTTATATTTTGAAAATTTGATTTATTGTAGACAAACAAATGAATTTGGCACAATAAATTCTTAAGATCTTAATATAAGGCATGGTGAAATGGTATTTTGACTTATTGTAGACAAAATGAATTTGGCACAATAAATACTTAATCCATCATAAAATTAAAGGGAAAATAATAATAATTTGTATAATTAATCTTTTGGGTAATAAATCTAAGTAAATTGGCAAAAAGAATTTATTAAGTTTTATTTATTCCTAAGAGTGGATCCATAACCCTAACTAGTTCAATTCCATAGTTTCACTTAAATTAAGTTATTTAAATTCAAGTTTTAATTTCAATTTTTAGATAAAATAAAATAAACAAATTAAATCTTTTCTCTGTGGATCGACCTCGGACTCACCGAGTTATAATACAACACGACACTCTTATACTTGGGAGTTTAATATTACTTTTAAGTTGTGTCATAATTATTTTCATATATTTGTTAGGCAACCCAGGCATTTGCGGACTTCTCCAAGATCGGTTGTTAAAATTCCACAGAATGTTCAGGATGTTCAGTCAATTACGATTGAATCGAAGACGAGAATAAATAATATGCGTAGAAAAAACATTGCCGAGGAATTGTTTCCAGATGGAAATAGATCAGCAAATGAGGGATGTTCGCATTTTAAGGTTCACCAGTGCCATGGAGACAGCTATGAAGGATCAACTTGTGGAGTTCAACTACAGATGTCTTACGATCAATGCAGTATGCTAGTTGATTCCAAAAAAGCTTCCGAACAATCAAGTGGAGTACATATTTCTAACACTGGGGTAAGAGATGTTCTAAAGGAAGTTGATGAGTCTGATAATGTTAGCCACTCGTAAATATTCTGGATCCTACTATCAGCCTTCTTGCCAAAGATGTTATTACGGAAGAACCGCCTTCGCAATTTTTCAATCTTAAATGTGATATTGATGAACTCTCGAATGATGAGAGTTCATTTTTGTCCAACAGCACTGATAATGATGGGGGTGTATTAGAAAACTCATTGGAAGGATACGAGGATGATTTATTCCAAAATATGTTTGACAAAAAAGATGAAAGATCATCCATTGCTGGATTCGTATTTGAAAAAGGGGGGACGAACGGTATTATAATGAAGCCGGGACATAAATTTAAGATGATTGGAAAGTAAGTGCAGCGAAGGTGCGAAAAAGCAATGTGTTTGTGCTGAAGTAAATTACACAAAACCACACATACAAAGGGCGCAATTACAAATTTCCATTGGGGACAAAGTGGAATGTGGCAAAATTCTTGCATTTGTGGGTGCAAAACCCAAATATCGATTTCCATAGATTGAGGTATGAAATTGAAACATACTCTGGTTTCAAATACCCTACATGGAAGTTAGAGGCTATAGACAAAACTGCAAAATTATGGCTGTGAACAGATCACAATTATGGTTACGAGCACTTGTTCCAATATAAAAATGAAATGTTAAAGGTTAACAGTAACAACATTATTATAACATAGACAAAAACATTAGATGATCCAGATATTGCAGTATTTGAAAGGATGTTTGTTCTACTTGCTGACTGTTCACATGCTTTCAAAACAACACGTTAGAGACTAGTAATTGTAGATGGATGGGAGATTGACAGCCCGTACAAAGTGTCATGCTCATTGCAGTGTTTTGTGATGCCAACAATGTCGTACTCCCCATTGTATTTTGCGAGGTACAAAAAGAGAACTTCGATTCGTGGTCATTTTTCCTTAAGAATCTATATGAGGGACTCCACATGGACTACATGGATTATGGAAAGGGTATTTGCATCATGTGTGATGGGGATAATAGAGTCGACGAGGCAGTGTCAGAGTCCCTTCTCTACGCTTAATATAGTCAGTGTTGTTTTAGTCTTTACAAAAAACCTAAGGAGCAATTTCCCCTTACACCTGTGTGCTCGTTGTTTTGGGCTACTTGCAGGAGCACAAACAAGGTAACTTTCCAGCAACATATGATGCTATTACAAGATCAAAACAGGGACTGTTATGAGTGGTTGATTAATAGAGAATACCATTGTTGGGCTCTTTATTGCAAGCCTGAATGGGCTAAGAGCACTTACATAACTATAAGTGTTGCGGAACAACTTCGAAGTGGGTTGTTGAAGTATCTAGATATGAATGTGACAAATAGATTTATTGCAATAACAAGAGAAATTGCAAAAAATTTTTAAAAAAAGTACTTGGCTGGGTGGGATTGGGTGTAGGACAACATCACTCCAGCAACACGACAATAAATTATACAAAATGTCATTGAAGGTGACAGATAGAACATCCATGGTTGCGCAGACTCAAATATTTTAACTGTCACGATGAATGGACTTTCCTTTGCAGTGAACAAGGAACTTTTATTGTGCTTTTATGGTTTATGGAAACTTTCGGGAATACCATGTTCCTATGCCTGCCAATGCATCATTCGTTGGGTTGCTGGATATCATGACTTTGTACATGTTTCAATGACAATTGACGTATACAGGTCAACTTATGGACCAGGTATGAAAGAGCTTCTCGAAATATATAAGTGGACACCTCAACTTATTGATATTGTTCAGCCACCACCAAAAAGGTTAGTGGATCCTATGAATGGAGACGATGAAATAGACGTAACATGCAATTAACTATTTAATATCATACAGTTCAACATCTTAAGTTGTCATATGTAGCTAAATATCTTATGCTAAAATAACTATTGCTTTTTATTTGTTCTTGGTTTTCTTTTTATACCATCCCACCAGAGCCACATGCCTCTGATCGAGTACAACAGCCTCAACATTATAAACAGCAGCAGCTGTGACAAATCCATTAGTAAATGGGATCACTCTTCCCAATTGTCGTTATATGATAAGAAATTTATTCACTTTGTTTGTTCTTCTCTGCAGGCCTTTAGAAATGGTTTTAGCAATCTCTAACTTTTTTGTTTATTGTACCTAGGGAATTTAATGTTGGTTGCACTGTTATTTTGTATGCTTTGATATCATAATAACAATATCTATATTGCCATGAATGTTGTATGTGGTTCGTTGTTCATATAAAACTTGTTATCATTCCTTGTTCAGCTTGGTATTCCAAATGGCTCATGCATGACGATAATGCTTCGATGAATATACTAGTTACATCCTCTGGAACGTTTCTAACTGGAGATGTTTAAAATAAATTAAAACAATTAATGTAAAGATTAAAAGAGCAACAAATACAACCCAATGGTACAACTGGAATTTTCTCTTTATATCTATACATTGGTTCATAACAATTATCACACTTGACTAATAGAAAGGTCAAAACCCCCTCAACGGAAAGGAGATGGCTTTGAAGATGATATGATGATCTAATAAAGACAAAAATAGATAAAAAAATTATTAACATAAGTCAACATTATAGTCACTACAACAAATATATGCACCATTCCAACTACAGCTTTAGCAGCTTTAGTCCTTATTAATCTTGACTAGGCAAAGAGAATTCCAAGACCATATCCCAATTCGGTCTGCCATTCCTGAATCAAAATCACCAGCACAACTACTGGCAAGTGCAAGACCTATATCCTTGTATTGGTCACCAGAACATAAAACAAGACCAGTTAGTGCACTTATTGGACCTTTACTCATGTACATGTTCAAAAAAATGACACAATTCAAAGTTAATTAAAGATATCATTAGCTTCGACGGTCAAATCTCACAGACATATATGAAACAACACAGGTGCAAATCTTCAATTAAAACTTTTATGATTTTCTAGTTGTTAACCACACTATTTCGAGAGTAATCACTTCCCCAACTGCATAAATGATAGTATTTTCGTCAGTTAATCAACTTGGTAAACCCCTCCAAAGATGGATGCATACAAAGCAACATAACTTTCCTCTAATGCAAAACTTTAAGAATTGTATTTAATAAATATTATCCTTAAGCTAAGATGTTTGAATATCTTATCTGGCAAATAAACGGTATCCAACAATGGAATTACAGTTGGCAACATATTACATTGTTAAAATAAGATGGAAGCTAAGTAATTAGCATAAAATTTGTCTAATAAGATAAATCACATTATCAAAGTTAAATCAACTAAGAAATTGAATTTATACCCCCGATATGATCAGAAGTAGTATGCAAGCTTTGCTTCATGTCCTTTTCCTTCTCCTTTTACCATTGTGTTTACCCTTATTGTTTCACGTTAAATCATGGCCATTTCCCTCTCTGTTTGTTGCTTTTTTGCTTGGATTTGTTCTTCAGTACCTCGTCCAACTTACCCCACAATTGCCTTATTGATTACTCTAAAGGGAGATGTTCAAAGGGACACAACAAAAATGGTCTTGGATTGGGACCAAGCAGAAGCAGAGGCTCTTGCTACGGTGATGGTGTTAACTACTTTTTCGTTTATTTTTTTCTTTTCGCCAAGACTTGAGTTCTTTATCTTTCACCACTAAATAAATTGATGACATCACATGTGAATTTTTGTCCTGCGAAAATTGGAATGGATCCAAACAATTGTTTGCAACGTACGATTGCATGTAACGAGTTCTTGCATTCAAGAACTTCTTTTCTGCTTGTAACTGGTTACTTGTAGTTGCGTACCGCACAATTGTTATGTTTTTTGGTAATTGGCTACTAACTCATTTATAAGGTTACTCTCCTTTTTCTATTTGTATCTTTTCCAACTGTTAGATAATATCCAACGATTGGTTGACTAATATCCAACGATTGGTTGACTAAAGACAAAATTGGGGGATTATGTATAACGGATGCAAAGTAGTCGGCTCCATGGATTTTCTTTTGTTGGATGTTTAACGTATTCAACTTTTTCTAATTATGTAAAAATGAACGTGGATGTTATGAAAAGCAATCAAAGAGAGCACCTTAAATTTTTCTTTCTCCGATATGTAGTCTAACTTTATTATTCTTGTATCACCTAGCTCTAACACGTGTAAATGTAATCTACAAGCACACCTGAATCTAATTAAACAAGAGACTTTTAAGCCAAAAAAAAAAAAGGAAATACACTTTTCATCATAAAATTTTTCTTAGTTGTCAATTTATTTGATGGTATCATATGGTCAAAACAAAATTGTACAACTTGTTTGGTAACTTTCAATTTCTTAGAAGGTTGTATTCGGATAGACGTCCAAAAATAGTAATCTATTTGCACCCACTCAATTATTTTGATGAATCATCAAACTTATCTTTAACCTTGTAGATGGAATGTGTGACTAACCTCCCGTAACATCAGCCGTTGGATGTGGAGTGAGAAATTAAATGGCTGGAGCAAGAAGTTAAAGAAGATGGGAACCGGCTTGGATGTTAGTTACATAATCTGCAACGTATACAACTCCATATATATATATATGTAACACAAAAAGATTACACCACTGTTCATAGCTTGTATGGAAGTTGTGACTTGAAACTTTGAAAAGAAGACTCATTGTTCGCTACCTTCGGCACATAAACTCAAAAGGGAAGGCGGATTAAAAAATACAACTACATTTCTTCCAATAATCAGGTAATTCTTTTTAATTCTACCGATTAGCAATTATATTTATAATTTATTTCACTTTGAATCTTAACATACTTAGATTGATTCATCCAGAAAATATACAGATACATGTATTAAGTAGTAATGCCGTATTGAAGTGAATTAATGATCGATACTGTTCAACTTATCAATTTTGGTATTAATATTAGTAGTTTAATATTTTAGTATTATCAATATGATAAAATAAAACGATAATGATTTTTTTTTACATTATTAAATAAAAGTTCTCAAAAAAAAAAAAGAAAAAAAAGGCAAGAGAACGATTGTAGAGTGAAACGATAGCCCGTGAATAGTGAGATCAAAATGACTTTCTCTGTTTGTCGAGCTATGATTACATGTGATGATTCTATAGGTATCTTCAAAATAGTTGCCAATTAAAAGCGATCAGTGATGATCACAATCGTTGCCCCTCGCTTTGGGTTGCGGGTAGAAATAGAGTTTAATAAATTTTGTTTGGAATATCCAAGGCTTTATGAGTGGGCCGCTTGGTGAGTTGTGTGGCTTTGATTGGTCTGGTTATCTTGCACCATCACAATGATGTGCCGCTCTTGTCCTTTTCTCTTTGTTTTTCAATCTATATACTCCTAGTAGACTCCAATCATGATATTGTAATAAATTAAAAGAAAATAAAATCACAACATTAAATGCTTTTAAAAAATCAAATAATACTAAAAAAAATAAAAAAATAAAGGAATTGATCAGGTAAAGCCAGGCCTAGGTAATTATTGTGAAAAACGCCCATTAAAACAGAACCCAAGGGAACTTTCAGCCCGGTGGTCACAAAAATTGATGCATAGTTACAGTTTACTGGGTGTCTGCCGCTACAAAAAGCCTAATTTGTGAACTCTTGGTTAGTTGTTGCACCAACAAGAAAATTAATTAAAATAACCTCAACTCCTCGCTCTCAAATGGCAAGATAATTAAAATGATTAACATATCAAGTTGGTCACATGGTACATATTTTTTATCTAGAGCTGATAAAATGGGTTTTTAGGTCTTATTTATTTGGTGTCAATTTTGTATTGTGCCAAATTTAAATCTAATTCATTTAATAATCGTGTTAAAATATCAAAATTTGAACCTAAAATGAAAAATAAATGGGTGGCCTAACTCTCTATTCAATAACTAGGTAATCATATCATCTAACATAATATAATTCAATAACCCCGTTTAAAACATACTTCACACGATGTACATTAAATATTGCACATCCATTTGAGACAAATTACAATTTTATATGAATATAAATAATATTATTTATAGATATTATAGCATATATATGTCTATAAAAATATTATACATTTACACTACTAAGTTTTAAGTCTCTGAAATTTTTGAAAAAATGAAACACTATATAAATATTAATTCTTAAAAAAAGTGAATTATGTCCAATATTAAAAAAAACTTGAGTAAAGGCTTTGTATATTAACTCAAGTACAACATATATACAAGAGAGTGTTCAGAGGATAATCTTTGCTAACTCTAATTATAATATTATGTGATAAAGTTAGTTTATAGATAAGTTACACAATAAAGATAAGTGTGATGCAAGATATTTACAAAAACATGAGATAATTGATGCAAACTGCCAGACCAAGCCATGTATGGAAGTTACACTATTGGTTAAATATTTGAGGATTGAAAAAGCATGCAACATTTTATTATTATTATTAATAATCATGTCACTGACGAAATAAATAAGTTAAGAAATTGAATCTTAACTCAAGATATGAAAAAAAAAATACTCAAATTAAATTTATTTAATAATAATGTTAATTTTTACTGTCCAAACCTATTTATTTATATTGTGATCATGTCGAGTAAACAAAACGTCAATGTACTTAGCTTTATATACTAATATATAAAGAAATGTTAATCAATCGAATAAAATCTTACGACTTTGATAAAGAAATTTCAGTTAAAATATTCTTTGCAAAAGTAATATTTTGCTCGACATTCATGCCAATGATCATATATCAAAATTATCAACATTAAATCATATATCAAAATCATTTACATCAAAAGTGAAGATGCGATGCCATTTTTATTTTTATTTTGGTATAAATACTACCTTTGGGAAACATTACATACAACACACGGGTTCAAATTAGTAAGTTCATTCTTCATTGTTCAAGAACTTTTGTTTTTAACAGTGTTCCTCTACGTATGCATTGGGATTAATATTATACATTGGTGTTATGATTAAATTTTTATTTATCAAAAATAAAAATAAAAAACAATTATTGTAAAAAAAAAGGGATTATATTCCTTGAGAAGGATTTGCGTGGAGTTGACACACCATCTCAGGCTGCTAAAGTGGTATTTATGATCACTTGTAGCAGGTCTAATGGGTCTTGTCAATCGATTTCACAAATTAAATAGTATGAAACCCATATCATTAAAAAAAAAAATGGATTCTATCTAAAAACACACCAAACCTGCCAAATAACATGTCCTAAATAATCGGATGCATCTAGCTACTATGTTAACTATACAACAAGTGAATAATATTATTATATAATATATATTTGTTTTGAAAAATTAATATATGAGTGATAATTAAGTAAAATTCAACTACATATATCATAAATCCATTAATTAATTGTATTGTATCTTATGTGTCTTAAAATTCTTGAAGTGTCTCAAGAAGATAGTACGCCCGTGCAAGAGTAACCATGATCTCTTATTATGATTATTATTATTATTTTGATTTATCACTTTCAGTCAAAATCAAGAAAGAGATGCAAAAATAGACTAATTTGTTTCATTAAACCAACGGGTAGAGTTGCGTGTTGAAGAACTTATGTGAAACTTTTGTGGTGCCAGTGCGTGTTAATTACTTTTTGACTTCTTTCTTAATTGTTTGTAAATGCACGTGTCAAGTTATTAAATACAAAAAATACTCATTATTCATGTGTGAGAGTTGTAAATTACATGAATATAACTTAATATTAGTTAAAATATAATTTTTCTTCTTTTTTCTAATTTTTTGAAATAATTAGTTTTTTTGACAATTTTACATGGATAAAATACAATTGAATCACTGTAGTTAAAACATAATTTTCTTATAATAAATTTGTGTAACCATTTAAAAAAATAAATAGATTTTTATTATCATTTGGCTAAACCATAATGGTATCACGGTTCTTTTTTTTTTAATATTTTTTCCCTCCTTAAAAAAAAAAATAGAATTCTAGGTTATGAAATGTCTCGATGTGTCAAGAAATCAAATAGAGGGTGATGGGTTTGTCACTTTTGCTCCAGCGCAATTCAATTCTAATATGATCAAGATATCTCTTACAAATCAATTTTGGGTCGCATTTTAACTTACATCATTCTTTATAAGACCATACATGTAAATATGCGTGCGCGTGTGTATGTCTATTTGCTTATCTAAATGGAATTACCCAAAGGTGCATTGATCTTCCTTTTAAAGAAGAAAATGAAATAATAAATCTTCTTTTTTCTTTTTTGGGTCACATTTTAAGTTACATCATTCTTTATACGACCATACATGTAAATATGCGCGCACGTGTGTATGTCTAGTTACCTGTCTAAATGGAATTACCCAAAGGTGCATTGATCTTCCTTTTAAAGAAGAAAATGAAATAATAAATCTTCCTTTTTCTTTTTTGGGAAATATCTTCCTAGTTACCATATTTATAATAACATTCTTTAGGTCGAAGTGTTACATATTGGAATGACCGATAAAATTCTCTTGGTAATCACATAAATTTTACTTCAAAGAAATTTAATAGAAAATGAAATCCAAGTCATCTCAAATGTATCATTAAGCGTGAAAAATACAAGCAGTGATTAATTTTTTAATAAAAGATTAAGATTTTAATTATTGTGACTTGAAAATTAAACGAAAGAATAAATTGTAACCATAATAAAAAAGAAGAAGTTTTATAATACAATAGTGGTATCACGTGATTCATATAATAAGTAAATAATGATATGATATGTGTATTTATTTTGAAAAATTATCATGCAAGTGGTGATTATATTAAATTTAATTATAAATGTATACATGCATTAGTTTAGTGGCGATGGCAGGAATTATTTTTAGTAAGGGCTAAGTTCAAACATTAATTCAATTTAAGAAAATGATCAACAAATAACAAATATGAAAATAAAAATTCATTAAAATGTTAAATTTAACAATACACTTATAACTATTCTCAACGTAGATTTATATGTTGAAAACGTTGAAGAATAATTTCATTATCAAGACTACAAAATTATCTTTTTATATAACAAGATTATCAGTCAACCATTGATCTAGCATCTGATTCCACATATGATTTTTCACAAAATTCATAGACAATAAGTCAACGGTACCTAACAAAGTTTTTTTTTTTTGACAAAAGGATGATGATCTGTTAGGGATTTGATATATGTGGATTTTTTTTATTTTTCTTCTTTTTTGAATTTCAAAATGCTAAATAAATTGTTAGTATTTTTTATTTTTAAAATTTAACAGGGACTTTATTGAAATCCATTGAAAAATAAAATGAATTTAGTCTTCCTTTGAAAAAATAAAGTAGGGGGTTGAAGCCGTTCCTAGTTCTTAAGTGGGCCGTCACTGCATTGTATTACTACTTATGTATTATTTGATTTTCTCTCAAAAAAAAATAAAAGTGCAACGTTGTACTAAAGCAGCCATAAATTAAATTTGTTTCCATGCAGAGCAACTGCAACGTGTGGTGTTAGAACATGCACGGTCTATTCTCTCTCCTGTATATTGAGAGACACGAAGCCAATAAAACTCAAGAGTTAAAAGGATTCCTTTAGTACTTGTGGTTGTGTACTTGTTGTCAAAATTTCTAATAAGCAAGTAAGCGATGGAAATAAGCAATGGAGGAATTGATAATACAGGTTCAATAATCACCATAAAGGGGATGCTGAGTCTGTTAATGCAGAGTGTTGATGACGAGAAAAATGAAAAGAAAGTCATATCATTGGCGATGGGTGACCCAACTGTTCATTCTTGCTTTCACACAACTCATGTTGCTACTGAAGCCGTTGCTGAAGCTCTTCTTTCCGAAAAGTTTAATGGCTATGCCCCCCCTGTTGGTCTTCCTCCAACCAGAAGGTAATTTTGATTACTCTTTTAATTTGTTAATATCATTATTCTGGGTTTCTTGGTTTTGGCAACAAATTAGTTGTTATATGTTTGTGTTGGATAGTAAATACAGAATTAGTTCTGTTGTGGGTTTGTTTCATTCTAATCTAATTTCTAATTTCTCACAGTTGCAATTTGAATTAAGCAACTTTGGATTAACAATCTGGGAATGTCAATTTTTAATCCCGCTCCAATTTCTTATGAGTTATTTATTGTAGTTTGAAGATTTTTTAGAAGTAACATTGGGGTTTATTTAATCTAGTTCTAATACTTATTTGTTTTGTTTTGGGGAAGTTGCAGAATATGGAAATAGTTAAAAAAAAATGATAATCTTCCCTATTAGATTTTCACTTAGGGGGATGTTATGGTTCAATCTAATTATCTGATTACTATTAGTTAAATGTGTAGTAATGCTTGCAACTTGGGGTTACAGAATCTTGAATGTGTTTTCCCTTTGGACAGAGCCATTGCTGAATACCTCTCTCGTGATCTTCCTTACAAGTTAACACCCGATGATGTCTTTGTCACATCCGGCTGCACACAAGCCATTGATGTTGCGATGGCACTGCTTTCTCGCCCTGGTGCAAACATCTTGCTTCCAAGACCAGGGTTTCCCATCTATGAACTTTCTGCTGCCTTTAGGCATATTGAAGTTCGGCATTTTGATCTTCTGCCCGATAAAGGCTGGGAGGTGGATCTTGATGCTATTGAATCTCTTGCAGATCAAAACACTGTTGCATTGGTAATTATAAACCCTGGGAATCCTTGTGGAAACGTGCACTCTTACCAACATTTGCAGAAGGTTAGTAGACTGAAATGTTGCTTCAAGTGCTGCAAAGAACGTGACTTTACTTCACCTAAAGAGGTTGGAGTAATTAAATTGTTTGTTTATTGTGGTTAGATTGCAGAGACTGCGAAAAAGCTAAAAACTCTCATTATAGCCGATGAAGTTTATGGGCACCTTGCTTTTGGGGATAAGCCGTTTGTGCCGATGGGAGTTTTTGGGTCAACTGTTCCTATTCTTACACTTGGGTCTTTATCCAAGAGATGGATAGTACCTGGATGGCGACTTGGTTGGTTTGTCACAACTGATCCATGTGGCATGTTTAGAAAACCCAAGGTACTGTGTCCTTTCTCTGTCTCTTTTTGTCATACATGTTTGTGAAGAAGTTATATAAAGCTCCTTCTTACATCTATGCTTGTTTAAGAACCTCTCACATGTAAGAAGTGACACTGCATAAAATATGTCTCTTTGGCAGAAAATGCATTGGTTAGTTACTCCTCAGTTGCACTTTTTGCATCCCATGGGGGATGGTCTTAGTAATTAATTCATTCCTTCTTTATCTGATTTTTACCATTCTCATCTACTTAGGTCGTTGAGCGTATGAAGAAATACTTTGATATTTTGGGGGGCCCTGCAACCTTTATCCAGGTCTGTATCGTGTATGGTTGTTTGAGCACTATTATGCAGATTATGATACATGGCAAGTTTCTTGAAAATTTTGCTGGTAGTTGTGTGCTGGACCTCATATAAACTTATTCCAGAGCTAATAAATTTTAAAAGTACAGGTTCCTCTTTGAAATACCTAGACCTTTAACTTATCTGACTATATATTTTTCATCTAAAGCGCATAACATATTTTGTTTCTCATCAGTCCAATATTTCTGGTGTTTTAGGCAGCAGTTCCAAGTATTCTTCAGCAGCCTGATGAGGTTTTCTTTAAGAAAACTCTTAATTTATTGAAACAGAGTGTAGATATATGTTACAATAAGATAAAGGAGATCCCTTGCATTAGTTGCCCCCACAAACCAGAGGGGTCTATGGCTGTGATGGTAAGAAATTTGCAGAATTAGCTGCTCTCTCTGCTTGAAATGAATGACTTTAGTATGTCATCTTATTGATATTTATATTTACCTTTTTAATTCGATGCAGTTGAAACTAAATCTTTCACTCCTGGATGATATTAGTGATGATATTGATTTCTGTTTCAAGCTGGCAAAAGAGGAATCTGTGATCATTCTTCCCGGTAAGAAACAAACAATTTGAAGATTAAATTGTTCCATTGGATTCCACAAAAAGAGCATTCTGCACTTGTTGAGGCTGCCTTTCTTCATTAATTTCTTCTGCAGGAACTGCTGTGGGACTAAAAAATTGGCTGCGAGTCACTTTTGCTGTTGATCCATACACTCTGGAAGAATGTCTAGATCAGATAAAATCTTTCTATCGGCGGCATGCTAAGCAATTGAAAAGATATTAGAGGCTCAAGTAAGTCGACAAAGCATCTAATTCTCATATGTTGGTTCCTTGGTCATGGCATAGCTCTTATGAAGAATGATATTGTTCTTCAAGAGGTCAAAATTGTGTTCTATTATTTGTTAGTTCATCATCAATGTAAAAGCAGACCTCTTACAAGAGATAGCCTTGTTTGCTGGTCAATAATAACATGTACACTAATAAAACTTGTTGAAGCATGTTGTTTATTGATTCAGAGGAACAAAAATTTAAAGTTAGATGCCGAAAGCGGTTTCTTTATGTCTTATTTGTTGTACCTGCCTTTGTATGAAACAATACAAGGTTTTCATTTTGGATAATTCATTATAATAAGACAAGGCTAATATTATTTTTATTATTTGATAAATTTAACACTAAAGTTAGATACCACAATCCTCATGGTGGCTAAACTATACCAATTTTTTTTTTCTTTTGCCAAATTGCATACACTTGCCGGCCAGACAAACAATTTAAAAAGGGCTATGAATCGTTATATAAACAGTTGTTTCATTGAATCTGTTTCCACCAAATGTAAAATTCCGAACTGACAGCAATGCCCTTCAAATAAGAAAGCTACAGCAGCCCGGATATCAAACAGGCTTTAATAACTTCTCACCAAAAATAATAAATAAATAAATACATAAATAAATAAAAAGCCTTCATTAAATAATGTAGACAAAGAAAGTGAGAAAGGAAGAACAGTACAATTTCATGCTTTATGACTAGAAAAGTTGTTGATAAGGTCAGTAAAAGAATTCTAAGACGATATTCCTTTGTGGGTTACAATTATGCCTGTCAGCAGTCAGCATCTCAATATTTGTAAGATATAAAAATTTGCAGATGAGAAGCCAAAAACCGCACCCAAAGAACAGACAGTACAAAAGACAGCATCTTAAAGTTATTTGTAAGTTGTTTAGGGGATCATATTCGACACATTGCAAGACAAATTGCTAACATCTTACATGAAGATGGATTCCCTCTAATATACAATATTTTTTTTTTATGTGGATGAAGAATCAGAAAGTATCACTTCCCTGATTTTATATATCCAGTAATTCTCTTCTTCATTCCATAGCTAAGTGGTCGGCTCGACTTTTCTCCTTATCACTATGGATAAAAAATCTGGTAACTTCCCTTTATTTTCCTCTTAAAGTTACTGCTCACATACTGCGATTTTGTTTGGTAATTTATTGCCTTTGTTTGAAATTCTGTGTTTCTTGCTTGTTTTCAGTGGAAGCTGAAAACGGCAGTGAATTTAAAGCTCATGTGTTCTCATCATCATCTGAGGTGAAACCTCATATCTTCATCTCTTCCATATTTAAGATTTTGGTGTTGTTGTACTGTTGTAATGATTTTTTTTGTGCCCTGCACTTGTCAAATATCATTCTAGTTAAGAATGTTTTGATCATTAGCTTTTGGAAGAAATGCCTGATAACTTTGTTGTTGCTTTTATGTTATTGCATAAATATAGTTGCTTCAGAAGCTGCAAGAGAAGTGGAGTTCAGTGAAAAAGAAGCCGTACCCCGCAATGTATTCCAGCATATTTGGTGGAATCATTCTTGATCCAGCTATGATGGTGATTCCCATAGATGATCACATGGTTCATCGAGGGCACGGTGTATTTGATACAGCTATAATTTTAGACGGGTAGGCATAATGCATTGTAGTGCTAATAGATTAATTTATATTTAGTTTTATGTCACAAGTGTCTGTATAGCCGAACTGCTAAGGTCCCGTGCAATTCTACATGCCTGATTTTCATTAATTATGCAGTTATTGCTGGACTTACTAGTATTGAAATTTTTTTCTTTCGCCATTACCACAGATACCTCTATGAGCTAGATGTCCATCTGGACCGCTTCCTTCGATCTGCAGCAAGTGCAAGGATCTCCTCTCCCTTCCCTCGATCAACTCTACGGAGCATTCTTGTGCAATTGACAGCAGCATCGCAATGCAAGAAAGGAACTCTAAGATTTTGGTTGACTGCTGGTCCTGGGGATTTCTTGCTCTCACCTGCTGGCTGTCCAACATCAGCATTCTATGCTGTAGTCATCGATGATGACTTCTCCCAATGCAAAGAAGGGGTTAAAGTGATTACAAGCTCTATCCCCATGAAGCCTCGTCTGTTTGCCACAGTGAAAAATGTAAATTACTTACCGAATGTCCTTGCAAAGATGGAAGCTGAAGATAAGGGAGCATCTGCTTCTATCTGGATTGATGAGGACGGATATGTTGCTGAGGGTCCAAATGTGAATGTGGCATTTATAACCCACGATAAGGAGCTTGTTTTGCCCTTTTTCGATAAGATCCTCAGCGGATGCACTGCTAAAAGACTTCTAGAACTAGCACCGAAGTTGGTTGAGCAAGGGCGTCTGAAAAGCGTCAAGACTGCTAATCTTACAGTGGATGAAGCTAAAGGCGCAGCTGAAATGATGTATGTCGGAAGCACACTTCCGTTATTGCCAATCACTGTGTGGGATGAACAACCCATTGGAGATGGTAACCACTTAACACCCTTACCTTAAATACGATTTTGTCTCATCATTTCAACAAATTAATGTTGCAAGCACATGCTAAGGCTGCTTTGTTCTATGCATTGTTTTTAACAGGAAATGTTGGAGAACTGACAATGTCACTCTCTGATCTGCTTTGGGAGGATATGGTAGCAGGCCCTGAAACTCAGAGGCATTGTGTTTCCTATGATCAGTGAACCACACATTCACCAAGGAGGCTGGAAAAATGCTTTCATCTTCCAGTCATTTGTCTTAATTTTCTCTACTTGCATGCATTTTCGCAAAGTATCTATGCTTCAACTGTATTGTTTCTCTTAATAAATGTGCAAAATCTTGAATAAAATAACTACCTTGATATCCAAGTACTTATGTCTCCTTTACTAAACTAATCTGGTTAGAAATCATTTTATATTCCAAGGTAAAAGCTGAAAATTCATGACAAATGAATCAAGTCATCTCAATAGATGCTTGTTTATTTGCTATCGCAGTAAGATACTAAAACCTGTGTGGCCCTGCTCCCAGCTCTTGGTTAGTTTTGAAAATTAACCAAAATGCCTATCCCATGCCACCCATTTCTATAAATGGAAATCAGATGGTTCGAGCCACATAATCAATGAGTGTCCAATGTGCCTACTCCATCTCATAAACCACAAATTGTTTTTCTATTTTTGAAATGGATTAAAGGTTGCCCAGACAGAGAGTGGCTGAAAGTGAGGTGTTCATATTATAAATGGGATTTAATGGCTTACAGAATGCACAGCATCCAAAACACAAGGCATCTTTTGCTTTCCTTCTTCAAAATCTGCTGTTTGTTTTTGTTCTATAATATTCTTTTATCTTCAATTTTGTTTGTTTTCACACATATAGAGGTTACTCCAGTTGCTGGCCAGCTTTTGAAACTTAGGACACATTTCACACTGACTATTAGCACATGCGTATTTATTCGATATCATCAAGGGTAACTTCTCTTAGACATCTGTCAGCAAGCGGATGCAAGATAAAGGTGGTAATTGACCGATTCTTAAGTTACTTACACTCATGTATTTAATAGATGATACCCTAAAAATATTGAAGAAACTCAGCCAATCAAAACAACAAGTGACACATGTCAAAGGATCGCAAAAAAAGACGAATAAAAGTTAAAATCAACAATGCTGAAAAAATCTTAAGCTTTAAGACCTTGATCTTGCATTTCATTTCCAAACAACCAACAAAGGGCGGAGAGAGAGTGAATAGAGGAATTTCTCAGCTCCTGCTCAAGTATCAACTATATAAATAATGACTCCCAATAAGCCCGAGTTAGTTAGTTAAATAATATGGTTGAGTGTAGCTCTCTATATATTAATATAAAATTATTTACCGTATCATAAGTTAAAATAACACAATTAAAAGTTATATTTATCCAAAATATACTACTATGTAATATGTATCTATATTAGACTTATTAACATAAAGTTAATTATTTAATAAATGAGTCTATTAAAATTACTCTTTAATATTTAACATTCGTCACAAATTAATTTGACAAATATGTAAAATAATTAGACTGGTTTTTGCTAATTTGAGAAATAATACAATAAACTGACGATCTGAATCCGTATCGGTAACCTTAACACGGCCACACTTATCGACTGCACGCTAATGCTAGCCTTATAGATCCCTCTTAAAGGGAGAGTAAAGTTTACTCTAGAAAACAAATTCAAATCATCAATAAGTTAATTAAACACATACATGTAGTAACCAGCACATGATGCTGGTTCGGACCTTCCAATTTCTAAAACTAATCATCTTTATTCATTATTCTGAAATTAAAAGACACGTGGAGGGGTGTGAGCCTTCCAGTAATAGGGTTCCTACAATGAATTAGTCTCTACACCTATGAATTAATTTTGAGTTTTGATTGATAATTTTAGCAAAAAGATCAGCGTAGCACCAATATTCTGCATGGTTGTCTAGTTTTGGCGGTAATTTTGCATGTAAACAACTCAAGTTTGCCAAAATAAGAAAATCAATTGAAATGGGAGAGGCCAAAAAAAGAAAAATATTGTTAGCTGAAATATATAGCCCTTGCATTTGCTATAAAAAATGAGCAACAAAGAGAAAAGTTTAATTAAATGAATCATCGTGCGTAGAGAGTCGAGTCATGGCAAGGTTCAGGCCAGTAGCTATGCTGGTCGGCATGCCCTTCGCTTCTATTTGTTCGACTCTATCTCTCATTGGAGCTGTCATTTGGGTTGTCGGGTCAGTTCGATTTCTTTCTTCTCCATTATTATTTATTGATTCTTCTTCCTAGCTAGCTTTTAATCAATTGCTTCCATGGTTTTTATAATTATTAGTTCTCTGCTGGGTAAAGAAAACTGTGATTCAATTTAGAGTTAGATTGCGATACAACTTGAATACTTACAAACAAAAGTTGTAATTGCCTTTTGCTTTTAAAACCTTGTTAATTTAATAGATTATTGATATGAAAGGAACTTTTCTAGAAACATTTCAACCATAAATGCTTTAATATCTTATGATTATTTATGGCCATTGTTTTTTTCTTCTAAACAAAAGAAAACAAACAAAATTTGAAGCATGCCATGATCATCCAAAGTCCCAATTTTTTTTCCGTACTTGTCTTGTCATTCTTAATTACTTGAATGAAACCTTTATTTCAATGTTGAACTAGAAATTTTTTGTGGTCTTGAGTGTTTCGTAAGGTAAATTTCACATTTGTAAAAGCTGTTAATTATTATTAAATAAAAATATAAAATAAACCTCAACCATATGTACCATTCTTAATAGGAACTCAATTATCTTAAAAGATATTAAGAGTAAATTTTTATAAATCTGAGCAAATTTAGTGTCTTAGTATGACTTATGTAATGACCATAAATATTTATTTAATCCCATAAACTCTTATAATAATTTTTATTATTGTTTGGTTGTCTTTTTTGTAGAGCTTTTTGAGTTTAAATTAACTATTTTACCTCTATTAGGAAAAATTTAAAATTTGAGCTTTTGGGAGTAAAGGTTCAAATTTTTTTTTAAATGTTAAAATATCTAAAATATTGTTTACTTATTTGAATATCTTATTTTATTCTTTTCATAACATAACTTAAAAAAATTACTTATTAAAGTAATTTTATAGATTTTTAATGAAAGATTTTATTGACAACCAAATAACTAAAATTTTTTAGATAAAAGTTCTACTGTCAAAAACTCTATTTAAATAAGTTTTACTTGAAAAGTTATACCAAATGGAACCTTATATCAAAAAAAGGATTTACATCTTCAATACATATACATACATACATACATACATACATATATATATATATATAGTCCTTTTTAACTTCTCTGCAAAAACTTATTTTAACATTTTATGTCTCAAATTTTTATGTATATTTTTCAAATTTTCTTTCTAGTTATGGTGATGTTTAATTATGCTAACAACAATTATGATGATACTAAAATTAATTTGATGCAGGAAATTAGTGAGTTTAATTTTCCCTTGTTGGGAATGCATGGGACTCATCAATCGAGCAGTTTACCTTATTAGGCTTCCTGTAGTAACCATTCGTTATTTCCTTAACAAGATACCATTTTGAGAGATTAATGAAATTAGTTTTTTTCCCCTTATTTTCTTCTTAATTTTTTTTAATCGTTGTTTTTGAAGCAATTAGGGATTTAGAATGTCTGTTTTGCTACTGCATTGAGAGTTGGGGTAGATGCTCCTCAATTTTGTCCCTAAATTTAGCCAATTGACTAGTCATATATGTATATTTTTGAAAATTAGTCGAAAGATTATTTAGCTTAATTGGCATATATCTTTCAATAATTACAAATTAGATTTAATTAATTTTTTTAGTTACGTTGAACGCAAATATTATTTTACCTTTAAAAAAATTAGATCCTATAATAAGATTTTTTTTTTTGAAAAAAAAAAGTACAAGAACTAATTAAGTAATTGGCTTAAATTGTAGGGGCTAACATAACATTTTTGAGATCATAATTGGAAAGTATCATTAATTGGTTACTT
The DNA here is from genome assembly GCA_029633175.1 of Citrus glauca. NCBI lineage: Eukaryota > Viridiplantae > Streptophyta > Magnoliopsida > Sapindales > Rutaceae > Citrus > Citrus glauca. The sequence continues at coordinate 36,709,551 of JAQOOD010000001.1, read as the reverse complement.
ACCTATTAATTTAATTAAACTATTAGCTTGAAAGAAACTTGTAACACTAATCTCATTCTTACCAATTACTTGTTTATAGAAGAATTAAAGAATTAGTTCAGCTAATCTAATTTTTATACCTTTTACTAAAATAATCTGCATAAAAGCATTTGAGACGAACAAGATTACATGATTTTTCTTTTGAAATTTTTTAGATTAAGAATAGCGATCGACAATGAGTACCTATAAATATGTAACACAATAAATAATTTTAATGATTTGGAATTAGCTAGTTAACTCTATAGTAATATGTATAATGTCAGATTAATATATTGTTATTGACATTAGAATCTCTGCACGTGTAAACTGAATTCACTACAATTCATGTGACCGCTGATTCACCGTCACAAAAGATGAGACACAAAAAATAATAACAAATGTAATTAAATTTAATACAACCACCACTTGATATGATAGTGGTTCAGAATAAATACAGACATATCATGATATTATTGTTTATTATATAGATGACATGGTATCTCAGATGTATTTTAAAATTTCTCAAAAAAAGCCGCCTTAAGCCGTCACAAATCCATGAATTTCACTGCCTCTTTTTTGCCCATTATGATTCAGATTCCAAAGCTGAAGAGTCTTAAATCATTACTATGAGTTGATACAAATTCACAAAAGAAATAAGTACCTATTAAAATCAAAACAGCAGAGAAGCAAGCATATAACTAAAAGAAAAGTGACCCGGTCTTTCTTTTCGGCTTGCCAGAAACTAACGAAGGAATTGAAACAAGATCGTCAATAAGATCTGAAGCCATGAGTTAACTATTCTTTCAGTTCATTAATAGACTGAATATGGATTGAAATTAATATCAAACAAGTAAATCAGTTTGCCCAACATGTCCAATTTGCTAGGCCATGCCCATTTCAGTCTCCTCAAACATCATCTTCCAGGACTTGTAACTGTAATACAAATAAATATGCAATCAATTCTGACAATACCTAATCATATTTGTGGGAAGAACAAAGAATTGGGAAAAAGAAATCCGTCCATAATTTATTCAAGTCAATACAAAACTCAATTCTGAAGAAGAAACAAATTGTTGGATAAAAAGGAATCCAACTCGAGAAAGAAATCTGCCTCTCTAGAATCCAAAGCCTGCTCTCTCCAAAAATTCTGCAAAATATGACGCACTCAAAAGTGCAGGCAATTGCAAGCACAACAGATTCTAATCAACTGAATGCAGGATGAGATTCATCGCATGTTCTAAATTGGCATATAAACCATCATGTTTCTTCAACAAACTTCCAGCAAACAAGAAGCAATTAACCGCAAATCCCACTCCTGCTGCGGCTCAGCCTGCTCCTAAAATTAGAGTGCTCTGTATCAATCAAGCACAAGCACTTTATCTCAGTTCGGCTAAAACACACCAAGTATCAGATTTTGCTCAGACGGCCAATTATAATCTTTTTTTTTTTTTGGAGCCATTTTAGTGGCTGCTGATCGGACCTTACCCCAATGAAAAAGCAGAGTTATACCAAAGCAAACAAGTGAAACCTAACATAGTGTGCAAACCAGAAGCTCCATAATGCAATATATTGCTACAGAATTATATAAAAATTAGATAGTCCGGCAAAAGTGTGCAAACTGTCCCCATGGACACTTAAATCCTAAAAATTGTAACAAAAGTTAGATAGACAGGCAAAAGAATGTAATGCGAAAGATTTGTGCTCATATAGGAAAGCTAGTTCGACGGCTTGCCCACCGTCAGTGGAATTGGACCATTTAAATTGGTCAAGTATAGATTCAAGCTCACCAAGTTTGTCAAATTTCCAAGATCCTTAGGAAACCTTTGACTAATGTTAATACTATAGAGACCCTACGAAAGTTAAAACTCAATTCAATAATTCTAGCCCAAATGGAAGAGAACTAAAGCAACAAAAAGAAGTGAAAATGGCAAATGCAACTCTATTATGAAAATTCCACCTTGACTATGAATGAAGAGGAAAACATAGAAATTGGCACATTCGTCCAAAAATAAAACCTGTATTATATAAAACATCATTTGGTCAAAAGAGAGTGAGCAAAATATACTAATAGTGAAATTTTCGACACATTCAAAGCATAACTTGTTTTGCACATCTCACTAATATTGCATTATTGTAACCTTTCAACATTGACAAAATGTAGTGACCTTTCAATTAATGCATCCTACACTTGAGGAAGCCAATCACATGATGTCAGTAGAGCTGTAGAGAAAATCAATCAAGGAATTACCCATGTCTCCTTAATTTTTCACTGAAAACTGGAAAGTTGAAATTTAGCAAGTTACAATTTAATAATGACCCAAAATTTCAACCAGAAGCATGTAAGCACAACAAAAACAAAAATTTCGAATTAAGACCAGCAGAAATCTAAATAAATATATAAAGAACAGCACTGCTTTTCTATCTAAATGCAACTTACAATCCAAGCTCATTGTAAAAATGGGTTGCGAAAATGAAAAAAAGTAGAAAATGGAAAAGAAAAGAGTTCCGACCCCAGGACATTCTGCTGGTAAATATTGTCAACAATAGAACAAAGATTTTCAAGAAGCCCTTCCATTAACAGGATCATTTTACTAATTATGTACTTTTCATAGAAAAGTAACAATAACAGCAACCACAATGAAGCAAAGAACTGCCAAACCAAAATGCAATAAGCATTGTTAATAAATTATTTACTTTAATTCTGTATAACAATGTATTATAGATTTCTGAACCTCATAATCAAAAACCAAAGAAATATTCACTCACAAGAATAATTAATTCGAAAAAAAATTAAAATACTCAAATGCATGCATCAATGGGAGACTATAAAGTTATTAAAGGAAAGAGTGAATTACCAGCAGGATCCAATGAAACCTAAAATCAATACCACCTGTTTAATTTTGTGCCTCCATTTTCATATGAAACCTTAAATCTATGCAGGTTTCAGCCATACAAAGTCATCCAAAGCTATAAACCACGAGATAACATTAACTAAACCAAAATTCCACTGGAAATTACATTTTCATTTCTTCGGTTATGAAGAAACATCCGAAATTAAAGATTAAATCAATCATCACTGCTTCAAAATCAAAGTATGGAAGCTGAAAATTGGAAAGCTGAATTCAACAATAAAACTGTTGTAATTAAAATTCTATACCAATTAATTGATTCTTACGAAAATTAACGCAAGTTTTCGCTGCACCGTCAATTTTGATATCCGATACGGTGACTAATCGTTGCCGCCGCCGTGTCCAGAATTGACGGCAATGAAGAGCTACCGACTAAGCCGCTGCCACAGCCAGCCAACATGTAAATAACAAAATTAAAATTTTAGATTCAAAATAAAATACCCTTTGTGATGGTGGATGTAAAGTTCAGGGTTTTATGTGACCGCCAATCTCGCCGTCACATATGCCATTTCGACGGGCACCCGCGCCGCATAAGCCTGCCGCACATTTTCTTGTGCTACAAATTATTTAAATTTAATAGAGTCGAGAGTAATCGCCTCATGAAATTGAATCTAAATTGAATCTATATATCTATAGATTAAATACCGATTTGACCTAATTTATATTTAATTCATTATTTTATAAATTAATTTATGAATTAAATTTTTTTAATTCTATCTAATGCATGAATTAATTAAATAAAAAATTTAATATAAAAATAATTTTATTGCCGATTAAATTTAAAATTAAATAAAATTTAAATAAATTAATTATTTAAATAAAGGTAGAAAATACATTTAAAGTTTCAAAATATAACACATAAAAAAATTCTCATTTATTTAGATCAGTATATGAAAATTAACTATTTAATAAGCTATATTTATTTATTTAATTATTTTTTATTTTATATTATTATTAGAGAAAATATAATATAGTATTAATATAACTATATTTTAACTTATTTAATTACTAGAAAATACTAGTGCCATGTTTAAAATTTTATTTTTAATTAAATAAATACTTTTTTTTTACAAATTCACGGATTTTTATAAATTTACAGAAGTAGATTCATATTCAATCCACCGATTGCAGATTATCAAATTTTTAATCAAATTCAATCCACCAATTTGTAGATCAAATTTTTACGGATCAAATTGATTGAGTGGATCAAATTGCATTTTGAACACCCCTGATAGAATTAGTTGTTATTCAAATGTGTTTTGATGGATTATTGGAGAAATTGATAGATGATCATTTTGAATACGTAAATAGCATCACATTGAAGACAAAGTTAAAGTTGAAATGTTCTACTCAATCATATGTTTACTACCTATGGACGTATGTGATGATGAAATAATAAGACTTTTGTTATATATGAGCTATAATTCAGTGAACGATGGGTGCACCCTTATTTTTGTTATTAAATCATCTAAAGTACTGAATCAAGAGCCTATAACATGGGAGCCTCAAATTTCGTACAGAGGAACATCTCCATTCCTGATATTGAAAAAAAGATGTTACCAATAACGACATCATTATAGCAATATTTCTCTAAGGAAGTACAATAATGATCCCATTAATGAGAACATCATTACATTGGCGACTGTTATAGAAGAGATGTGTACCACTAACGATATCACTATAACAAAATTACTCTCTTTTCCAAAACAATGATGATTGCATTTCTAACACGAATAATACACTAGTAGATATCATTAATGCTAAATTGTACCATAGTCCGATTGATGATGGGGATGGTGACTTTTTGATACTCCTATTGATAATAGTGATAATGGTAATTTCGATAGTATTTTTGATAATAGAGACAATGTGTATGATGAAGGTTTAGTTGGTGATTGGGAAAATTTGCCAAATTTAGTTAGTGATAGGAAAAATTTGTCTCACTTCCAGAACGAGCATAAACCAGGCCGAAGTTGGCTAATCATTCCTAGGTCCCATTCTAAGGGGCTAGCAGTTGAACCTCTTGTAAGTATTGCTTTAGTTTTACCTTCAGACTTAGTTACTCCGGACTTTATTAGAAATACTGGGTCCAATGATATTTGTGTGGGCAAATTCTTTGATTCCAAGTATAATTTAGTATTGAACTACACAAAGTTTTCTTGAGGTAAGTTCGATTTTAAGGTTGTAAGTTCCATATCGACACTTGATAACTCTATGAAATAAGAGTTATCATTACATTGTTAAACTTGAATCGATAATATTTAGAGAGTAAATGACATGTTTTTATTACATTTTAGTTATATTTTGCATGAACCTCAATTTTAGTTTATTTTTAATAAATTTAGTTTGTTTTAGATTAATTTGTGCTTAGATCATATGCATAATTGTGCTTAGATCATATATAGTAGCCATTGCTGTAGCACTGTTGGTGTAGCAATCCTGGAGTATTGACAGAGAAATTTCGCGTGAGATACTTAAAAGATTGCAATATGGAGTTTTCAAAAATAGAAGACACGCGCCCTAGACTTCCAATTGCCCTAATTCTAAGCTATAAAAAGAGCACACACAAAGAAAAAGAGAGAGTTGCACTCAAGGAATAAACCAGAGAGAAAAACAAAAGCAAAACAAAAATCAACAGAGAGATTGAAGGCTGACAGAGGAGAAATCGCAGAGATCAAATGGAAATCCATTCTTCTTATTCTTGTCTTGTTTTCTATTTATTCACGGGGTTGTATTGGATGGCTAAAACTCTTTTATTTATTTTTCTATCGCAAATCATGAATTGAATTTGATTGTAGTTGAGTAATAAACAAACTTCATGGATGTTTGACTAAAATACGCGCGTTGCTTTGTGTTTACTATAACATTTTGTCTTAATTGTATTTATTTCATTCTATATTTTAGCTGGCCATCCATTTAGGGATACTAGCTAAGAAAGAACCTAAAAAAAGTTTGACTTAGTGAATCTCATTAAGACAATACTTAATTTTAGATTGAGTTTCCCAAGTTAAGTTAATCTTAATTTGAATTAAGCTATGCTTGATCTAAAATTAGTGATAAGTTAGACATATGGATTCACCTTGTATGATCAATGGAACCTAGATCAATTAATACTATATTTAATATTGGCGAAACAATTAGTTACTGTTAGATTGCATTAGATATAAGATATCCAACATGCGACAGCTAAAGATGCATGAGAGATTATGTCAATTACTGTAGTAGATGTTGTAGCAACGATACTGTAATTGAAAATTAGTCAATGCCATTAAGTGAATTTATTCACTCAACTACTCCATTCCCATTGGTTACATCCTTGTGTTTGACAAGAGATTTTTCTTTATTTAATTTTTATTTATTGCATTTTTATTTTATTTAGTTATTAGTTTCATAAAATTATTTTATCTTAATTTAAAACAAAACTGCACTGTTAAGATTGCTGTAGCAAATATGATAATATCAATCTATGTGGAGATGATATGAATGCTCATTAATATATTACTTGTTGTGTACACTTAGACATTGACAACCATAGCATTAGAGATTGCACACTGTTGTGCAAATTTTATTGAACTTGCAAGTGCACGAATCTATTGTAGTGTAGATCAATAGTGACGAGTATCGATTACACAAAGAAATAGATTTTAATTGTGTGTAGAATTAATTTTCTAAATGGGCGGTTGAATTTGTGGTGAAAATAATTTAGATTATCCTAAAATTTGAACTAAGATTACAAGAATAAATTGAAGTAAAAATCTATTAAATTGACGTATTTGGATATCTGGATCCATATCAACCTGCATTATGGGCTAAATATTCTTTATTAATACCAATTAAATCATGAGGGGGGAATCCACACCTCAGGTAGGGGTGGGCGCGGTTCGGTTCGGTTCGGTTTTTTACTAAATTTTTCATAATCGTTCGATTACGATTATTTTAAAATCATAATCGCGGTTAATCAAATTACCGAAATAATCAAATACGCGATTAATTGAAATAATTCGATTCGGTTCGGTTCGGTTCGATTATTTCGATTATGGGCCTATTAGGCATATTTTGGGCTTTTTTTAAATTTAAAACCTTAAATTAATAAATCTACCACAAATATAAAAAGTTAACAAATAAAAATTCAAAAATATGTCTCGAACAATGTTCAAATAACACATAACATATTTAAATAACACATAACATGTTCAAATAACAAGTTCAAATCAAAATAAATCATAATCTTAATTACTCCTCGGTTGTTTGTTCTTGTTGAGCTAGTATTGGCCTACCAAATTCTACATTAACAAATTAAAAAAAAATTAGAATGATTAGTTAAAAAGTGAAATAATCAAAACAACATATCAAAATATAGTAGTAATATATTACCTGCTTCAATAACTTCATAGAATTCAGTTTCCTCTTGAGAATGTTGCATTATCCGTTCTCCTAATAGAGTTGAGCGAAGTCAATTTTGATTGCAAATTAATGACTCAACAGTTTTATAAGTTAAAGAACTTCTAAAAGGATCAAGAACACGCCCTCCTGTGCTAAATGCCGATTCCGAAGCTACAGTAGACACCGGAATTGCCAAAACATCCTTGGCAATCTGAGACAAAATCGGATACCTATACCCATTCAACTTCCACCAAGTCAAAATATCAAAATTGGCATTACTAGTACTCTCATTAGCATCCGTCAAGTACTTTTCAACATCATTTTTCGAACTAATGTCATCATTTGAACTTTGCTTCATCATTTTGAAAGATGAAAAAAGATCAATTGACATTATACCACTAGCACTAGCACCACCACCACCACCACAACCACTACCACTACCACCATCATGGATATCACCAAAACAAACACCACCACTATTCCTCCCATCACTCCCACCAATATAACTATTATATAGCTTCATCATCAACTCCTTAATATTAGATTTCAATTCTTCAACCTTCCTAGGTTCATACATGTTACTAAAACAAAATGTAACAAACTCCAATTTACATCTAGGATCAAGCACATTTGCTACCAATAATAACATGTTAACCTCATCAAAAGAATCACCCCAATATTTAGCAAACTTTTTTTTCCATTTTTTCGACCATTTTTCTTAACAAATCATCACTAGAAGTAGCAAGTGATTTCAAATTAATTTGAACTTTTGCCATTTCATTCAAAAAATCATTGGAAGTGACAACTGTTGAGTGTTAGAAAGTGCATATTTATAAAGGAGAAATTGTTATTTTATATATCAAGTATTGCTAACAACCGTTACTTTTATGTGTTTAAATTTCTTGTACTTTAATTATGTGTGTTTTATTTTAATTAAGTATTTGATGTATTTTAGGGGCATCATAGTCATTTCACAATAAACGAGAGATCAAATGGCAAAACGGACATCATTTTTTAACTCAGGACGGTCGAAAACCTTAGGAGGAGTATAAAAGGAAAAATGACATTGTTCACACGTACGGTACTGTTCACATATACGGTACTATTCACATATACGGGTACTGTTGACTGTACTGTGCAAATAGTGGCTGTTGACTGTACTGTGTAAATAGTGGCGGTTGACTGTACTGTGCAAATAGTGGCTGATGACGTGGCGAAATCCTGAGCGTCCAAACTGTTTTAATCCGATGGCCATGATTTACTCGATGTAACTATAAAAAGGGGGCCTCCCCCCCTAATTTAGCCCCTCTGAATCCATTTTTGGGATTCATTTTCTGTAATTCTCTCTCTATCTTGTATTTTCTTCATATTTTAATAAATTCCCATTTTGCCCCTAGTTCAACTATGAGTGGCTAATTTTCTTTCAAGCTTGGGTTGAAGGTGAAGTCTCAACATGTGTCATGGGCTTGATTTGGTAAATTTATTTTCTCTTCCCTTCTAGTTTTTGTGGATGTTTTGACTTCTCGTCGACAAATAATACTAATCTTGTCTAGTACTGCCCTGGTTTCACCGGCTCCCTAGTATAAGATTATTATTATTTGGCACGATAAGCCCTTAGCACCATATTTATTAGAGCGTAGTTCATGAGGTGTGGATTTCCCTCTCATGATTTAATTAGTATTAATATGGAATATTTAGCCCATGATGCATGTTGATACGGATCCAGATACCCAAGTACGTCATTCAATAGATTTACACTTCAATTTATTTCTGCCATTTTATTTCCAATTTCAGAATTTAATCTTGCCATTTTAATTTAAGTTTTAACATATTTCAAATCATTTCCACCATAAATCCAACCATCCATTTACAGAATTAATTCTATAAATAATTAAAGTAAGTTTGTTCTTGTGTTTATTTCATGTATTTGTTCTTGTGTTTTTATAGTAAGTTTGTAATAGCGCAACAAGGTTAGTATCGTAATTTCTCCTTCTTCTTTATTTGTTTTGCTCTTATTTTTATTTTTATTTTATTTGTTTTGTTTTCCATTTATTCTTGTATTTCTTGTATGCATGGTCGTAGGTCATTATTACCCAATCTTGAACCTATAGACCTTGAATTAGAGAAAACACTTCGCATACACAAAAACATTAAAAACAAAATGGATTTACAAGCACCACATGAGAGGCCATTTAAGGACTACTTTAGTCCCTTAGCTAATTTGAGCACATCATGCATACGGTACCCAAATGTAGCTGCTAGGAGTTTTGAATTAAAACCTAGTGTGCTAAATTGTCTCCCCACGTTCTATGGCCTAGAAAATGAGGACCCATACAATCATTTGAATGATTTTCATGCAATTTGTCAAACATTTAAATATGAGAATTTTTCAGATGATGATGTAAAACTTAGATTATTCCCATTTTCTTTAAAGGATAGAGCTCGTTCATGGCTTAATACGTTACCTGCTAATAGTATTGCATCATGGGAACAAATGGTTACAAAATTTTTAAATAAATATTTCCCAGTTCATAAAACAAATGCTATTCGCAGGGAAATCTCAGAGTTTACCCAGAGAGATGACGAGCAGTTTTTCGAAACATGGGAGCGATTCAATGGGCTACTCTTGAAGTGTCCACATCATGGGTACGAGAAATGGCACCAATGCCAATACTTTTTGGAGGGATTATTGCCGAATGTGCAGGAATGGCTAATGGCGACAAGTGGAGGAGAGCTAATGTCAAAAAGTGCATCAGAGATTTGGGAATTCTTCCAGCGACAAGCAGATAATTCCCAACAACGGAGTCGATCACTCAGGAATACCAGAAGGGTTAAGGGAGTGAATGAGGTTCACATTGGCGAATCCAATTCGGAAATCAAAGAAGTCAAAGCAATAATTGAAGGTCTCTCTCGACAAATAGCATCGTTATCGACTGCTAAATCAACAGAGCCACATGACCTTGACTCATATCCAGATCAAGCCAATGCCATAGGAGTAATGAGAAAACCATCAAATTACAACCCATACTCCAATACATATAACTCTGGATGGAGAGACCACCCCAATTTTTCATGGTCTCAAGGATTCCAACAAAATGAACCAGCAGCTCCAGCTCCGCCAATGCAACAAATTCCTCAAAATCCTCAAGCCTCTCAGCCACCATTCAGACCATACAATCAGAATCAGAACCAGAACTACTCTCAACCTAGACCATGGAAGGATGCATTCTAAAATCTTAGGAATGTTACTCACTCCACGATTGAGCAACAGAACCGCACCATTGATGGACTACGCAACGAATTGAGAGCGGGCTTCAACTCACAAGCTTAATCAGTTTCAAGCTTGGAGAAGATGGTGGGACAACTTGCTTCTTCAGTTCAGACCTTGGCAATGACTGTTGAGAAAGGTAAATTTCCAAGTCAACCAGTGCCTAACCCTAAAGGAGTGCATGAAGCAAGTAGCAGTTCACCACAGCAGCATGGAGAGGTAAAAGCTGTCATGACCTTACGGAAAGGAAAAGAAGTCGACAATAAAGTGGAAATGCCAGTGACAAAAGACAATCAAATTGTACCTGTGAACGTTGAGGACTCATCACCGGAGGAAAAAGAAGACACCAACCCAGGAGAATATGTTCCAAAAGCTCCATTTCCTCAGAGGTTAGCGAAAGGAAAGAAAGGAAAATCTACAGGTGAGATTCTCGAAATTTTCAAACAGGTAAGTGTTAACATCCCACTACTTGATGCTATTAAACAAGTTCCATCTTATGCCAAGTTTCTTAAAGATCTATGTACTAAAAAGAGAAATATGCATGTTCAAAAGAAGGCATTTTTAACAGAAAACGTTAGTTCTATACTCCAACATAAAATTCCTTTAAAATGCAAAGATCCAGGTTCCCCCACTATCTCATGTAGTATAGGGAACCACACAATTGAGAATGCTTTGTTGGATTTAGGAGCTAGTGTAAATTTGTTGCCTTATTCAGTTTTTGTGAAACTTGGACTGGGAGAATTACACCCAACTCCAGTGGTGTTACAACTTGCAGATCGGTCCACGAAAATACCTCGTGGTATTGTGGAGGACGTGCTTATCCAGGTAGACAAATTTTATTTTCCTGTTGACTTCATTGTAATTGACACTAAACCAATACAGGATTCAAGAAAGCACATCCCCATTATCCTAGGCCGACCTTTCTTGGCAACTGCGGATGCTCATATTCAATGCAGAACTGGAAATATGCAGTTGTCCTTCGGCAACATGACTATGGAGCTGAACATCTTCAATATTGCCAAACAACCTCACAACACAAATGATGGAATTGTTGATGTGGACTTAATTGAAGCATTAGTTGATAACTCTTTTGTTTCAAACCTTAGTGATGATCCTTTACAAACATGTTTAACACACTTTGGTTTGGATTTTGATATTGACAGATCGGTCGATGAGGTCAACGCCCTACTTGACTCAGCACCATCTATGGACACTAATAAATGGAAGCCACGAGTTGAACAACTAGCGCCATCAGAGAATAAACTCATTCCATCATCAGAATCACCACCGAAACTCGAGCTCAAACCATTGCCCAACACTTTGGAATATGCATTCTTGGGGGACGAAAGTACTTTACCGGTAATCATCTCATCATCCCTCAATGACGAACAAAAAAGTAAGTTGTTGGATGTTTTAAAAGAACACAAAGGAGCATTAGGATGGACCATAGCGGATATAAAAGGTATAAATCCAGTAGACTGCATGCATTACATTCACCTTGATGAAAATGCTAAATCTACTAGGGAAATGCAACGTCGGTTGAATCCTAATATGAAAGAAGTTGTTAGAACAGAAGTCCTTAAGTTATTAGATGCAGGTATCATTTACCCAATTTTTGATAGTTCATGGGTCAGTCCTGTACAAGTTGTCCCCAAAAAGTCAGGAGTCACTGTAGTTACGAATGCCGATAATGAATTGATACCAACTAGAGTAACTACAGGATGGCGTGTATGCATTGAATATAGAAAGTTGAATTCTGTCACACGTAAAGACCATTTTCATTTACCATTCATCGATCAAATGCTTGATAGGTTAGCAGGTCATGAATTTTATTGCTTTCTAGATGGCTACTCAGGATATAATCAGATTCCCATAGCACCAAAAGATCAAGAGAAGACCACTTTCACTTGCCCTTTTGGCACTTTTGCATATAGGAGAATGACATTTGGATTATGTAATGCACCTGCTACATTTCAACGATGCATGTTAAGCATTTTTTCTGATATGGTTGAACGATTCCTTGAGGTCTTTATGGATGACTTTTCTGTCTTTGGTGATTCATTTACGTCATCTAACACTAGTTCTGCAGAGATGTATCGAAAAGAACTTGGTCTTAAATTGGGAAAAGTGCCATTTTATGGTAACACAAGGTATTGTTCTTGGTCACATCATTTCAAGCAAAGGTATTGAGGTTGACAAAGCCAAGGTGGATCTCATTTCTAATCTTCCTCCACCCAAAACAGTCAGAGAAGTAAGATCTTTCCTTGGGCATGCTGGTTTTTACAGACGTTTCATTAAAGATTTTAGCAAAGTTTCTAGACCCTTATGCAATTTACTTGCTAAGGATGCACCTTTTATCTTTAATGATTCATGTCTTGTGGCTTTTGAAAAATTAAAGCAATTGTTGACAACATCACCCATCATTCAACCCCCAAACTGGAGCTTACCATTTGAGCTCATGTGTGATGCATCTGATTATGCAGTAGGAGCAGTATTAGGACAAAGAGTTGATCGAATTCCCCATGTTATTTATTATGCTAGTATGACATTGAATGATGCACAGTTGAACTATTCAACTACTGAAAAAGAAATACTAGCAGTAGTGTTTGCATTGGAAAAATTTCGATCTTATCTCATTGGTTGTAAAATAATTGTGTTCACAGATCATGCTGCTCTGAAATATCTTCTCACGAAGAAAGATGCAAAAGCTAGACTAATTCGTTGGGTGTTACTTTTGCAAGAATGTGACTTGGAATTCAAAGATAAGAAAGGCACAGAAAATGTTGTGGCGGACCATCTCTCTCGTCTTCATTTTGACACAATTACAGAGCCACTAACATTGAATGAGTCCTTTCCAGATGAACAATTAATGAGTGTGGAAGTCTTACCTTGGTATGCTGATATAGTTAATTATCTTGTTACAGGCAAACTTCCAGAGCATTGGACTAAGCAAGACAAGGCCAAATTCTTTTCAGAATATCCTTCCATTCTGCCATGAACAAGCTTGTGGAGGCCATTTCAGTGCTAAGAAAACAGCGACTAAAGTTTTACAATGTGGTTTCTATTGGCCAACTATATTTCGAGACGCTTATACTTTTGTTCTTCATGTGATAAGTGTCAACGAATGGGGAGCATTACACGAAGGAACATGATGCCACTAAATCCAATTTTAGTGGTTGAGATTTTTGACGTATGGGGTATCGACTTCATGGGACCCTTTCCCCCTTCTTTTGGCCATCAATACATCTTGGTAGCTGTTGATTACGTATTGAAATGGGTAGAAGCGATTCCATGCAGAACTAATGATCACAAAGTGGTGATAGGGTTTTTGAAAAGTAACATTGTTTCACGCTTTGGATTCCCTCGAGCGATAATCAGTGATGGTGGTGCCCACTTTTGCAATAAAGCATTCAAAGCTCTTTTGACAAAGTATTCAATCACTCATAAAGTGGCGACCCCGTATCATCCGCAAACCAGTGGCCAAGTGGAGATCTCCAATCGAGAACTAAAGCACATATTAGAAAAGACGGTGAGGCCGGACAGAAAAGATTGGTCATTAAGACTTGATGACGCATTATGGGCATATAGAACGGCTTTCAAGACCCCGATTGGGATGTCACCCTATAGGCTAGTGTATGGAAAAGCTTGCCACCTACCTGTAGAACTCGAGCATCGTGCATATTGGGCTATCAAGAAATTCAATTTTGACATGCATCAAGCCAGCTCAGAAAGAAGATTACAATTGGCAGAACTTGAAGAAATTCGTAATGACGCGTATGAAAATGCCAAAATTTACAAGCAACGAATGAAAGTCTTCCATGATAAGCATATTATGAGAAAATCTTTCACTCCAGGTCAGAAAGTACTTTTATTCAACTCTCGCTTGCACCTATTCCCAGGTAAGTTACGCTCTCGATGGTCTGGTCCATTTATTGTTCATACTGTTTTTCCACATGGGGCAATTGAAATTAAAGACCCAAAGAACGGTGTCACATTTAAAGTTATTGGTCAAAGATTAAAGCCATATCTAGAGTACCAACCACATGGAGAAGACACCGAAATAAATTTGAGTGACCCACCAGATTTGAATTGATTTTTTCTTTTCGGTGGTTTGATTTTTCTTTCTTTATTTATTTTTATTCTTTTGCTAATTGAATTTATTTTTGCATAAGTGTGTTTCTTTTGTCATTAACTTTTCTTTTATCATTGTTAATAATGAGTGCCACATGAAGATCGTTCCTCCTGAACATGCTTAAACCACTTTAACGTATCAAAACTCATCTCAAAAGGCAGATTCATTCTTGTAAAACACATCGCATTTGGGCTCTACAACCACCAGAGTTAGTAGCCTACGTTGAGGATTTAGAAGGCCAACTCAGAAATATTAAGAGAGATGTTTTCGACATCCAGTTGGAGCTTGAGGTAAATTCAATAAGAGGACGATTTTAATTTTCTTTGTGTGTTTCAATTTGTTTTTCTGTTTGTGTGCTTTAGTTTGTTACCCCGGTGAAGTGGCGGATAACGGTACTCCGTGACAATCAAGTCGGTTACTTCAGTTTCCCATAATAACTGATATTCTGAGGTGAAAGAATGGACAGAACCGAGATTCTAGCGAAGCTTCACAAGCGATTCCCTTCACTCCCTCAGAATGCCCTCCTTACGATCTACAAAACTCGGTCCGAACGCATGCGACTGCTCATGAGGAATAACATACCTGCTGACATCCGTTGGTTAATTGAAGCAAAAGTACGATTGGCAGGTGAGTTACCTCCAAAATTTATTGCATACATGCCTGGTTGTGGGAAAGGAAACTATGCAAGAAAACGACGAGCTCGAAGAATTTCTGTTGCTTGTCATAAGTGTGCCAGAATGAATTGCAATAAAAACCGATGTTCTTTAGGAATGGTATCTGATAACAGGGAAGATAAAATTCAATTCATTAGGGATGGCTTGAATAATGAGTCATTGGATGATATCCTTTTGTCTCTTGAAACGCATCCCAGTGGATATGTGCAAGGAGCGATTCTCCAGTTATGGCCATTATTCCAGAAAGAACATGCACGATATAGTCTCGGGAATCTGACTATAAAAGACCCTGTTTGCCAGTTTATAAGAAAATTGGATGGGAAGCCTATCCTCGACCCATAGAGGGCGTTCAAGCCGTTTCTGGACGTAAAACCAGAGGAAGATGTGAGCCACAGTCGCAACTACCTGTAAATATCCTTTTACTTTACTGTTATTTTATTTTATTTCACTATTGCTTTATCAATGCATTATTGTCTTTAATAATTTTCTTACTGTTTGTTTTTACTGTTTGCTTTTTGACTATCGAGCCATGTGCTTTACGCGTTTTTGACATTGACCCGCCACCTCATACACAGTTGTGATCCATTGTCACCAAGAATCTTAAATATGACTTTTTGTTAAGCACTCACAAATTGTTTTTGAGAAATATCCCAATGGCAGCTACTCCCAATAGACAATTCAAGAACATTTGTGTGCTTTCTGGATTTACCTATGGCAAACATAAAGAGTTCGTTGATGTAGCCATAGATCTTGGTCGAAACATAGCAGAGAGAAAATTACACTTAGTGTATGGAGGAGGTAACCGAGGGTTATCAAAATTGGTCTCAGAAGCTGCTCTTGTCAGAGGAAGCCAAGTGTTAGGCATCATCCCTAGAGTCCTAAAACCTTTGGGCAGTGTGTCTGACTCCACGACTGGAGAAGAATTAGTCGTCTCAGGTATGCAAGAACGGATAACTGAAATGCTCGATCATGCTGATGCTTTTATTTTCCTGCCAGGAGATCTTGCAACACTAGAGGTACTTATCACACTAGCATCTTGGGCCCAACTGCACATTCACCAGAAACCCATCGGTTTGTTAAATGTCAATAATTTTTATGATGGCTTTATCGCATTTTTTAACCATGCAATAAAAAACTACTTTATTCCTTCCAGTGCGAAAAAACTTTTTATTTGTGCTCACACTGCTAATGAGCTACTTGACATGTTACAAGCTTATAAACCAGAGCCCGACCCCTGGAGCTTTGTGTTGGAGCGTTCAAATGATGATGATAACAATAGCCGCAGTAAGAAGTACAAATTAGATTTAACTCTTCGCCTGTAAATATTTTCTTCTGTGTTGCACCAACCAGGTGATGTCTTCTAAACTCTACTTCTTTTCTTTAAAACATTGAGGACAATGTTTCGTTCTGGTTGGGGGGAGGGAATAATGGACAATTGTGGAATCTTGGTTAAGTTTTTACTAATTTTTTGTTGTAGAAACTAACTGTTGCTAACTTTTTGTGTTGAAGATGGCTGAATATGGAGTGTAGTGACTCTAGAAACGCATCTTCATCGTTTGAAAAAAAAAATTTAAAAAAAAAATTAGATATTTTCTTTTTCTTTGTTTTGATGTTCATTTTTCTTTTTCTTTTTAATTTCTCCTTTATAAATATACATTTTCAAACAAAAATTTTTGAGTCAAAGATGGCTGAATATAGAGTGTAGTTCCTCTAGAAACGCATCTTCTTTAAAAAAAAAATTTTTTTTTTCTGCATGCATATTTTCCTTTTACGTTTAGAATAAGTTGGGGGGTAGGGTGTTGTTTAAAAAAAAAAATTTTTTTTTGATTTGTTTTAACATTGGATAACATGATGATTTCAAATTTTAGTATTTGTATTATCTTTAGTCTGAAGTGATGTTACACTATGTTTGCTACTCTACATGTTGATGTCGGAGACAAAAAATGAGTTGCTTGAAGGAATGAACATGTCATAATAAATATCAAGTGAGTTTTTGAGCCTATTATTTTTCTTGGAGAGTAACCCTTTTACCCATTCTTTATATAACTTAGCAGTTTATTATTGTACACGATCTCTAGATTGCTTTTGAGTTAACCCTAAAAAAAAAAAGAAAAAAAAATTAAAAAAAAATTGAAAAAAAAAAGAGTGTGTTGTTACATTTGGAAGCCCATTTAATTAGTAGATATAGAAGATTATTTAGAGTCCTAAAAGATGATGGAAAGGCCCTCTTTGATCCGTTTGAGCCTTTGTAGCCATCCCTTTTATGAATATCCATAGTTAGCCCTTTTGAGCCTTTAAAAAAAAAAACTTTTATTTCTCAACTTATTATCTTGACCCACTCCGATTTGGAGTATTACCCAATATCTTACAAGATCCATCACCTTTTTATGTTTGAGAAAACTGTAAATAAATATTTTGTATATTAAAGTTATGCCTAGTTCAAAAAAAAAAAGAAACAAAAATTGTTTCTTAAAAAAAAAAACAACAATAATAGGTGAAATCCACCTTGCAACTTTAAAAAAAAAAAATTCTATGCATTTTTCTCAAACATACATTTTATCTTCCTTATTTCCCTTCTTTGTTAGCTATGTCCCTAGCCTACGTTACGTCCTAATAAAAGTCCTTCTTGATTTTAGGGAACTATAATCTGAAGTAGAAACTAGTTCCAGTGAGATTTTGGGGTTTAACATGTCATTCTTAAAGGTAGCTACAACAAAGTCTACTGGGCTGATTCATGTGGATGGTTGATGTGGGTGTGATGTTTCTTTAAACTTGAGATAATGCTTATACTTTTATTTGATTGTTATCATTAATCTGATTGAATAAAAAGAGGTTAAAAAAAATCATTTTTTTGAATTTTTGTTTTCGCTTTATTTGCTAGGGACTAGCAATAAGCTGGTTGGGGGGTGTGTTGAGTGTTAGAAAGTGCATATTTATAAAGGAGAAATTGTTATTTTATATATCAAGTATTGCTAACAACCGTTACTTTTATGTGTTTAAATTTCTTGTACTTTAATTATGTGTGTTTTATTTTAATTAAGTATTTGATGTATTTTAGGGGCATCATAGTCATTTCACAATAAACGAGAGATCAAATGGCAAAACGGACATCATTTTTTAACTCAGGACGGTCGAAAACCTTAGGAGGAGTATAAAAGGAAAAATGACATTGTTCACACGTACGGTACTGTTCACATATACGGTACTATTCACATATACGGGTACTGTTGACTGTACTGTGCAAATAGTGGCTGTTGACTGTACTGTGTAAATAGTGGCGGTTGACTGTACTGTGCAAATAGTGGCTGATGACGTGGCGAAATCCTGAGCGTCCAAACTGTTTTAATCCGATGGCCATGATTTACTCGATGTAACTATAAAAAGGGGGCCTCCCCCCCTAATTTAGCCCCTCTGAATCCATTTTTGGGATTCATTTTCTGTAATTCTCTCTCTATCTTGTATTTTCTTCATATTTTAATAAATTCCCATTTTGCCCCTAGTTCAACTATGAGTGACTAATTTTCTTTCAAGCTTGGGTTGAAGGTGAAGTCTCAATATGTGTCATGGGCTTGATTTGGTAAATTTATTTTCTCTTCCCCTCTAGTTTTTGTGGATGTTTTGACTTCTCGTCGACAAATAATACTAATCTTGTCTAGTACTGCCCTGGTTTCACCGGCTCCCTAGTATAAGATTATTATTATTTGGCACGATAAGCCCTTAGCACCATATTTATTAGAGCGTGGTTCATGAGGTGTGGATTTCCCTCTCATGATTTAATTAGTATTAATATGGAATATTTAGCCCATGATGCATGTTGATACGGATCCAGATACCCAAGTACGTCATTCAATAGATTTACACTTCAATTTATTTCTGCCATTTTATTTCCAATTTCAGAATTTAATCTTGCCATTTTAATTTAAGTTTTAACATATTTCAAATCATTTCCACCATAAATCCAACCATCCATTTACAGAATTAATTCTATAAATAATTAAAATCCACTTCCTCGTGGGATCGACACTCGCACCATTAAGCTATACTACAACAGATTCGTGCGCTTGCGAGTTCAATAAAATTTGCACAACAAGTTTTTGGCGCCGTTGCCGGGGAGGTAAGTAATTTTAATTCATAGAATTAATTTTTGTGAATATTTCCATTTAATTTTCTTTTGTATTTTTTTGAATCTACACTTAGAGGTTAGTATTTCTTTTCTTTTTCTCTACTTTAAATTATGTAATTTAATTTTCAAGTTAATTTTTATTTCTTCTTTGTCATTTTTATTTATCTTATTAATTTATTTTTAGTTAGTTTATTTCACGTATTTGTTCTTGTGTTTTTATAGTAAGTTTGTAATAGCGCAACAAGGTTAGTATCGTAATTTCTCCTTCTTCTTTATTTGTTTTGCTCTTATTTTTATTTTTATTTTATTTGTTTTGTTTTCCATTTATTCTTGTATTTCTTGTATGCATGGTCGTAGGTCATTATTACCCAATCTTGAACCTATAGACCTTGAATTAGAGAAAACACTTCGCATACACAAAAACATTAAAAACAAAATGGATTTACAAGCACCACATGAGAGGCCATTTAAGGACTACTTGCATTGTCCACTGTAATTGTGAACAACCTCTCAATCCCCCAATCAATCAAACATGTCTCAATTAGCTTCCCAATACCATCTCCTTTATGATTAGCTATAGGTGTGAAACTAAGAATCCTTTTGTGCAACACCCACTCCGCATCAATAAAATGAGCAGTGATGACCATGTAGTTAGACATTTGAATTGATGTCCATGTATCTGTGGTAATACACACCCTTTGCTTGCTTGCACCCAAGACACTTTTTAACAATCCTTTTTTATGCTGATATAATTCAAAAATATCCCTTGTAATTGTTCTTCGCGATGGCACATCAAATCTTGGGCAACAAGTTTGCATAAACTCTAAAAACCCTTCGGCCTCAACAAAGCTAAAAGGTAATTCATCCTTGACAATCATCTTCACAAGTGCCATTCTACAAGCCTCTTGACTAAATCCACCACTAACTTTAACAACTCCATCTTTATCTTTTCCCTTTTGACAGAAAAGTACTTGTTGCGTCGGATCCCCTTCAACCTTTACATCTTCATATGACCTACATCTTTCCAAATGATTCCTCAAATTAATGGTATTTCCTCTATTAGCTGCAAAGGTTTTACGGCAATGATGACATTTTCCTTTGTTTCCACAAGGTAGTTTGGTAAAATGAGCCCAAACATTTGATCTTAAAGGAATTTTCCTTTTTTTCCCATCATCAATCTCCACCTCTTGCACTTCCTCCTCATCATGATTTTTCATTCTTCACAAAAAACCAACATCACAGCAGCAACAAATCAACAAACAGCAGCAACAAATTTCATGAATTAAAAGTAGTGAACAAATCAACACAACAGCAGCAACAAATTTCAGCAGCAAAGAACTTTAATATGTAGTGGTTTTGCAAAAAAAATAGAAACAGCTGCTGTTTCTGTAATTTTGAACAGAAGAAACAGCAGTTGTTTCTACACTTCATAACAACAAAAAAGCTTGCTGTCTTTGGCAGAAAGATTTAACTTTTTCTGCAGTTTTGCAACAGCAAAAACAGCAAGCAAAAATAGCAAGCATATTTATCTATTTTCTCTAAAGTTTAATACATCAAAAACAGCAAAAAAAACAGCAAGCATATTTATCTATTTTCTCTAAAGTTTAATACATCAAAAATAGCAAAAACAGCAAGCATATTTATCTATTTTCTGTAAAGTTTAATACATCAAAAACAGCAAAAACAATAAGCAAAAACAGCAAGCATATTTATCTATTTTTTGTAAAGTTTAATACATCAAAAACAGCAAAAACAATAAGCAAAAACAGCAAGCATGTCGATCTAAACTCATAAATCAGACAACAAAGCGGGTAATTTTAAATTTTTAAAATTTAAAAACAGGGCATGAACTTAATTACATGTAACGACCAGCAGGCCAACAATGAAATGCAGCGACAGCAGCAGTGAACAGCAGTGGCAGCAGCAACAACCAGCAACGACTAGCAGCGGCAGCTGCAGCAACCAGCAGCGGTGAACCACCAGCAACCAGCAGCAGCAACCAACAGCAACCAACAGCAGCAACCAACAGTGGCAGCAGCAGCAAGCCAGCAACCAGCAGGTTTACGTTTAGGAATTAGGTTTAGAGATCACTAGGTCTAGGTTTACGTTTAGGAATTAGAAATTTTGGGGTTCGGTTTTTTTAAAATTGGTTCGGTTTTTCGGTTTTTTTTTAAAATCGAAAACCGAACCGAAATATTATACTATTATTACTATATTACTATTTCGGTTTTTTGAGTTAAAAAAACCGTAAAAAAAAGAACCGAACCATTAGGTTCGGTTCGGTTTTTAATTAATCAGCTACTTTTGCCCACACCTAATCTCATGAACCACATTCTAATTAATATGGTGCTAAAAACTTATCGTGCCAAATAATAACAACCTTGTACTAGAGAGCCGGTGAAACCAAGGAGGTATCTAGACAAGATTATTATTATTTGTTGACGAGAAGTCAAAATATCCACAAAAACTAGAGGGGGAGAGAAAATAAATTTACCAAATAAAGCCCATGACATATGTTGAGACATCACCTTCAACCCAAGCTTGAAAGAAAATTAGCTACTCATAATTGAATTAGGGACAAAAAGAGAATTTATTAAAATACGTAGAAAATATAAGATGGAATGGGAATTACAGAAAATGGAGTCCAAAAATGAATTCAGGGATATCAAATTGGGGGGGAGGCCTCCTTTTATCGATATACTGAGTCAATCGTGGCCATCGGATTAAAAGCAGTTTGGACGCTTAGGATTGCGCCACATCATCAATCAACAGTACGTCGTTTGACCATGCGGGTGAGTAGTAACACGGTTTGACCCGAGTTGAACAGTGACGCGGTTTGGTTGAAAATAATCTTATGTTATACATGTATCGTACGCGAGATTTTTGGTCCATTGATATGCTGCCACGTCATCAATCAACAGTGCATAAGAATTTTAGTCCAATAGGATCATGACACCTCATCAATCAATGCCACATCATCGGTCAATGCTATGTCATCGATCCGTCTATGTGAACAGTAACGTAGACAGTACCGTACATGTGAATAGTGCCATATTTTCTTTTATACTCTTTCTAAAGTTTTCGAACGTCCTGAGTTCAAAAGTGATGTCCGTTTTGTCGTCTGATCTCTCGTTCATTGTGAAATAACTATGATGCCCTTAAAATATATAAAATACTTAATTATAATACAACACACATAATTATATGACAATAAGTTTAAATACATAAAAGTAAGGGTTGTTAGTAAGGCTTGAAATGTAAAATGATGATTTTTTCCTTTATAAATATTCATTTTCTAACACTCAACACACTCTCCAACCAGTTTATTTCTAGTCTCTAGCAAATAAAGTGAAAACAAAATTCAAATCTAAAATGATTTTTTTTAACAATCATGTTTATTCAATCAGACTAATGATAGTAATCAAATAAAAGTATAAGCATTATCTCAAGTGTAAAGAAACATCACAACCACATCAACCATCCACATGAGTCAGCTCAGTAGACTTTGTCATAGCTACTTTCAAGAATGACATGTCAAACCCCAAAATCTCACTGGAAGTAGTGACACTCTCACAAAGAAATTAAACCTAATAAAAATAGTTACTCTAATGAATAGTAATTGAGAGAAAATAATAAAGAAGTGATATCACATGCTCTCACTAATATGAAAGAAATATGCCCTCAACTTAGAAACAATACGATCTCAAGTCAAATAAAAATGATGGTTAACACAATTTATTTATTATTATTATTTTTTTATGCACCACTATATCTTTTTAGCCTATATAACTAGCTTCTACTCCAGACTATAGTTCCCTAAAATCAAGAATGACTTTTATTAGGACGTAACATAGGCTAGGGATATGGCTAACAAAGGAGGGAAAATAAAAAAAATAAAGTGTATGTTTGAGAAAAATGTAGAATTTTTTTAGGAGTTGCAAGGTAGATTTTACATATTATTGTTTTTTTAAACAATAATTTTTTTTCTTTTTTCTCTTTTTTTTGTTTGGCACAATTTCACTGAATAAAATAATTATTTACATTTTTCTCAAACATAAATAGGTGATGAAACATGTAAGATATTGGGTAATATTCCAAATTGGGGTGGGTCAAGATGATAAGTTTGACAAAGAAAATATATATATATTCTTACATGTTTCATCACCTATTTATGTTTGAGAAAAATGTAAATAATTATTTATATATATTTAAAAGGCTCAAAAGGGTTAACTATGGATATTTCATAAGATGGATGGCTATAAAGGCTCAAACGGATTAAAGATGGTCATTCCATCGTCTTTTAGGGTTATAAATAATCTTCCATATCTACTAGTTAGATGAACCTCTAAATGTAGCAACACGCATTTTTTTTTAATTTTACAATTTTTTTAAGGGTTAACTCAAGAGAAATCTAGAGATTGTATATAAAATAATAAACTGCTAAGCTGTATAAAAAATGGGCAAAAACGTTACTCTCCAAGAAAAATAATAGGCTTAAAAACTCACTTGGTACTTATTATGATATGTTCATTCCTTCAAGCAACTCATATTTGTCTCCGACATCAACATGTAAAGTAGCAAATATAGCGTAACGTCACTTAAGACCAAAGATAATACAAATTCTAAAATTTGAAAGTAATCATGTCATCCAATGTTAAAACAAATTACCATTTTTTGTTTTTAAACAACATTCTATCCCCCCACCTATTCTAAACATGAAAGGAAAATATGCATGCAGAAATGTGAAAATGATGCAAAAAAATTAATTAGAAAAGTTACACTTAAAATGATAGAAAAATAAATATTTTTTATTTTTAACTAAGAATATGTGTTTCTAGAGGCACTACACTCCATATTCAGCCATCTTCGACTAAAAAAAAAATCAAAATGTATATTTATAAAGGAGAAATTAAAAAAAAGAAGAAAAATGAACATCAAAACATAATGAAAAAAAATGTCTGAATTTTTTTTAATTTTTTTAAACGATGAAGATGCGTTTCTAGAGTCACTACACTCCATATTCAGCCATCTTCAACACAAAAAGTTAGCAACAGTTAATTTTTACAACAAAAAAATCAGTAAAAACTTAACCAAGATTCCACAATTGTTGACCATTTCCTCTCCCCAACTAGAACGAAACATTATCCTCAATGTTTTAAAGGAAAGAACTAGAGTTTAGAAGACATCATCTGGGTGGTGCAACATAGAAGAAAATATTTGCAGGCAGAGAGTTAAATCTAATTTGTACTTCTTATTGCGGCTACTGTTACCGTCATTATTTGGACGCTCCAACACAAAGGTCCAAGGGTCTAGCTTCGGTTTATAAGCTTGTAACATATCAAGTAGCTCATTAGCAGTGTGAGCACAAATAAAAAGTTTTTTCGCATTGAAAGGAATAAAATAGTTTTTTATTGTGTGGTTAAGAAATGAGATGAAGCCATCATAAAAGTTATTGACATTTAACAAACCGATGGGTTTCTGGCGAATGTGCAGATGGGCCCAAGATGCTAGTGTGATAAGTGCCTATAGTGTTGCAAGATCTCCTAGAAGGAAAATAAAAGCATCAACATGATTAAGGATTTCAATTATTCTTTCTTGCATATCTGAGACGACTAACTTTTCTCCAATTACTGAGTTAGACACTGCCTAAAGGTTTTAGGGCTCTTGGGATGATGCCTAATATTTGACATTCTCTGACAAAAGTAGCTTCTGAGACCAATTTTGATAACCTTCGGTTACCTCTTCTATACACCAAGTGTAATTTTCTCTTTACTATGCTACGACCAAAATCTATGGCCGCCTCAACAAACTCTTTATGTTTGTCATAGTTAAATCCAGAAAATACACAAATGTTCTTGAATTGTCTATTGGGAGTAGCTGCCATTGAAATATTTCTCAAAAACAATTTGTGAGTGCTTAACAAAAAGTCAAATTTAACAATCTTGGTGACAGTAGATTACAACTGTGTATGAGGTGGCATGTTAGTATCAAATAACACGTAAAATAAATGGTTCACGAGTCAAAAAGGAAAAAGTAAAAAGAAAAAGAAACAATGATAAAATAAAATTATTAAAGACAATAATGCAAATGATAAAACAATAGTGAAATAAAATAACAGTGAAGTAAAAGTATATTTACAGGTAGTTGCGACTGTAGCTCAAATCATCCTCTGGTTTTACATCCAGAAACGGCTTGAACGCCCTCTATGGGTCGAGGATAGGCTTCCCATCCAGTTTTTTTATAAACTAGCAAACAGGGTCGTTTATAGTCAAATTCTCGAGACTCTATCGTGCATGCTCTTTTTGAAATAATGGTCATAACTGGAGAATCGCTCCTTGCACATATTCAATGAGATGCGTTTCAAGAGACAAAAAGATATCATCTAATGACTCCTTATTCAAGCCATCCCTAATGAATTGAATCTTATCTTTCCTATTATCAGACATCATTCCTAAAGAACATGGGTTTTTATCGCAACTCATTCTAGCACACTTATGACAAGCAGCAGAAATTCTTCGCGCTTGTCATTTTCTTGCATAATTTTCTTTACCACAACGAGGCATGTATGCAATAAATTTTGGAGGTAACTCACCTGCCAATTGTACTTTAGCCTCGATTAACCAACGGATGTCAGCAGGTATGTTATTCTTCATGAGTAATCGCATGCGTTTGGACCGAGCTTTATAGATTGTAAAGAGGGCATTCTGAGGAAGTGAAGGGAGTCGCTTGTGAAGCTTCGCTAGAATCTTCGCTAGAAGCTTTATAGATTGTAACCGACTTGATTGTCACGGAGTACCGTTATTCGCCACTTTACTAGGGTAACAAACTGAAGTACACCAACAGAAAAATAAATTAAAACACATAAAGAAAATTAAAATCGTCCTTTTATTGAATTTACCTCAAACTCCAACTGGATATCGTAAACACTTCTCTCAATGTCTCTGAGTTGGCTTTCTAAACCCTCAACATAGGCTACTAACTCTGGTGGTTGTAGAGCCCAAATGCGATGTGTTATACAAAATTGAATCTGCCTTTTGAGTTGAGTTTTGATACTTTGAAGTGGTTTAAGAATGTTCAGGAGGAATGATCTAAGTATGGTACTCATGATTAACAATGATAAGACAAAACTCAATGATAAACACACTTGTGTAAAAATAATTTCAATTAGCAAAAGAATAATAAAAAGAAAGAAAGAAAAATAAAATCACCGAAAAGAAAAAAATTAATTCAAATCTGGTGGGTCATTCAAATTTATTTCGGTGTTTTCTCCATGTAGTTGGTACTCTAGATATGGCTTTAATGCTTGAACATTAACTTTAAATGTGACACCGTTCTGTGGGTCCTTAATTTCAATTGCCCCATGTGAAAAAACAGTATGAACAGTAAAGGGGCCAAACCATTATTGAGTGTTAGAAAATGCATATTTATGAAGGAGAAAGCCGTTATTTTACAGTTAAAGACTTACTAACAACCTTTACTTTTATGTGTTTTAGCTTTTTGTAATTTAATTATGTGTGTTTTCTTTTAATTAAGTATTTTAGGGGCATCATAGTCATTTCATAATAAACGAGAGTTCAGATGGCAAAACAGACATCACTTTTGAACTCATGACGGTTGAAAACCTTAGGAGGAGTATAAAAGGAAAAATGACACATATACGATACTATTCACATGTACGGGTACTGTCTATGTTACTGTTCACATAGATAGATCGATGACGTGGCATTGACCGATGAGGTGTCAAGATCTTGTTGGAATAAAATTCTTATACACTGTTGATCGATGACGTGGCAGCGTATCAGTAGACCAAAAAATGCACGTATAGTACATGCAATACATGGGATTATTTTCAACCAAACCGCATTACTGTTCAAGCCGTGTGTAAACCGTGTCACTGTTCAAGCCGCATAGTCAAATCGCATACTGTTCACGCGTACTCTTGACGCGTACTGTTGATTGATGACGTGGCGCAATCCTGAGCGTCCAAACTGTTGTTAATCCGATGCCCATGATGTACTCGATGTATCTATTAAAAAGGGACCTCCCCTCTAATTTGGCACCCCTGAATCTATTTTTGGACTTCATTTTTTGAAATTTCTTCTCCATCTTATATTTTCTACGTATTTTATTAAATTCTCATTTTACCCCTAGTTAAATTCTGAGTGGCTAATTTTCTTTCAAGCTTGGGTTGAAGGTGAAGTCTCAACATGTGTCATGGGCTTTATTTGGTAAATTTATTTTCTCTTCCCCTCTAGTTTTTATGGATGTTTTGACTTCTCGTTGACAGATAATAATAATCTTGTCTAGTACCGCCCTGGTTTCACTGGCTTCCTAGTATAAGGTTATTATTATTTGGCACGATAAGCCCTTAGCACTATATTTATTAGAGCGTGGTTCATGAGGTGTGGATTCCCCCTTCATGATTTAATTGGTATTAATAAGGAATATTTAGCCCATGATGCATGTTAATACGGATGCAGATACCCAAGTATGTCATTTCAATAGAATTCTCTTCAATTTATTCTTACCATTTTAATTCTAATTTTAGAATTTATTCTCGCCATTTTAATTTAAGTTTTAGCATATTTCAAATTATTTCCACTACAAATTCAACCACCCAATTACAAAATTAATTCTATATATAATTAAAATCCACCTCCTCGTGAGATCGACACCCGTCACAATTAATCTATACTACAATAGATTCGTACGCTTGCGAGTTTAATAAAATTTGCACAATAAGTTTTTGGCACCGTTGCCGGGGAGTTAAGTAATTTTAATTTATAGAATTAATTTTTGTGAATATTTCCATTTAATTGTTTTCTTGAATTTTTTTTAAAAAAGGTGAATCTATATTTAAAGGTTAGTATTTCTTTTCTTTTTCTCTTCTTTCAAATTCTGTAATTTAATTTTCAATTTATTTTTCTTTGTAAATTTTTTTGGTTTATCTTCTTAATTTATTTTTAGTTAATTTATTTTATGTATTTATTTTTGTGTTTTTATAGTAAGGTTGTAATAGCGCAATAAGGTTAGTATCGTAATTTCTCCTTCTTCTTTATTTTTATTCGTTTTGTTCCTATTTATTTTTGTGTTTCTTGCATGTATGGTCGTAGGTTATTATTACATAATCTTGAACCTACAGACTTCGAACTTGAGAAAACACTTTGCATACACAAAAAAGTTAAAAATTAAATGGATTTACAAGCACCACAAGAGAGGCCATTTAAGGACTACTTCAGTCTTTTAGCCAATTTGAGCACATCATGCATACGATACCCAAATATAGCTACTAGGAGTTTTGAATTAAAAATTAGTGTGATAAATTATCTCCCAACATTCTATGGCTTAGAAAATGAGGATCCATATAATCATTTGAATGATTTTCATAATATTTGTCAAACCTTTAAATACGAGAATTTTTCAGACGATGATGTTAAACTTAGACTATTTTCATTTTCTTTAAAGGATAGAGCTCGTTCATGGCTTAATACATTGCATGCTAATAGCATTTCATCATGGGAACAAATGGTAACGAAATTTTTAAATAAATATTTCCCAGTGCATAAAACCAATGCTATTCACAGGGAAATCTCGGAGTTTACCCAGAGAGATGACAAGTAGTTTTTTAAAACATGGGAGCGGTTCAATGAGCTACTCTTGAAGTGTCCACATCATGGGTACGAGAAATGACACTAATGCCAATACTTTTTGGAGGGCTTATTGCCGAATGTGCAAGAATGACTAATGGCAACAAGTGGAGGAGAGTTAATGTCAAAAAGTGCATCAAAGATTTGGGAATTCTTCCAGCGACATGCGGATAATTCCCAACAACGGAGTCAATCATTCAGGAATACTAAAAGGATTAAGGAAGTAAATAAGGTTCACATTGGTGAGTCAAATTCAGAAATCAAAAAAGTCAATGAGATGGTTGAAGGTCTCGCTTGACAAATAGCATCGTTATCAACTGCTAAATCAACAAAGCCACATGACCATGACTCATACTCAGATCAAGCCAATGCTATAGGTGTGATGAGAAAACAATCGAATTACAACCCATACTCCAGCACATATAACCCTGGATGGAGAGACCACCCCAATTTTTCATGGTCTCAAGGATTCCAACAGAATGGACCAGCAGTTCCAGCTCCAGCTCCACCAATACAACAAATTCCTCAAAATCCTTAAGCCTCTTAGCCCCCATTTAGACCATTCAATCAGAATCAGAACTACTCTCAACCCAGACCATGGGAGGATTCATTCAAGAATCTCAAGAATCTTACTCACTCTACGATTGAGCAACAGAACCGCACCTTTGATGGACTACGAAATGAATTGAGACCGGGCTTCAACTCACAAGCCCAATTAGTTTCAAGCCTTGAGAAGATGGTGGGACAACTTGTTTCTTCAGTTCAGACCTTGGCAATGACTGTTGAGAAAGGTAAATTTCCAAGTCAACCAGTGCCTAACCCTAAAAAAATGCATGAAGCAAGTACCAGTTCACCACAGCAGCATGGAGAGCATAACTTACTTGGGAATAGGTGCAAGCGAGATTTAAATAAAAGCACATTTTGACATAGAGTGAATGATTTTCTCATAATTTGCTTGTCATAGAAGACTTTCATTTATTGCTTGTAAATCTTGGCATTTTCGTATGCATCATTGCGAATTTCTTCAAGTTCTGCCAACTATAATCTTCTTTCTGAGCTGGCTTGCTTCATGTCAAAGTTGAATTTCTTAATGGCCCAATATTTACGATGCTCGAGTTCCACAGGTAGGTGGCAAGCTTTTCCATACACTAGCCTATAGGGTGACATCCTAATTGAAGTTTTGAAAGCTGTTCTATATGCCCATAATGCATCATCAAGTCTTAATGAGCAATCTTTTTTGTCTGGCCTCATTGTCTTTTCTATTATGTGCTTTATTTCTCGATTGGAGATCTTACTTGGCCATTGGTTTGCGGATGATATGGGGTCCCCACTTTGTGAGTGATTGAATACTTTGTGAAAAAAGTTTTGAATGCTTTGTTACAAAAGTGGGCACCACCATCACTAATTATCGCTCGAGGGAATCCAAAGCGTGAAACAATGTTACTTTTCAAAAATCCTATCACCACCTTGTGATCATTGGTTCTGCATGGAATTGCTTCTACCCATTTTGATATATAGTTAAAAGCAACCAATATGTATTGATGGCCAAAAGACAAGGGAAAGTGTCCCATGAAGTCAATACCACATATATAAAAAATGTCAACCACTAAAATTGGATTTAGTGGCATCATGTTCCTTTGTGTAATGCTCCCCATTCGTTGACACCTATCACATGAAGAACAGAAAGTGTAAGCATTTCGAAATATAGTTGGCCAATAGAAACCACATTGCAAAACTTTAGTAGCTATTTTCTTAGCACTGAAATGACCTCCACAAGCTTGTTCATGGCAGAATGAAAGGATATTCTGAATTTCACTTTCTGGGACACATCGTCTAACAATTTGATCTGCACAATACTTGAACAAATAAAGGACATCCCAAAAGAAATTCTTTATTTTCGCAAAAAATTTGGCCTTGTCTTGCTTAGTCCAATGCTCTGGAAGTTGACCTATAACAAGATAATTCACGATGTCAGTATGCCATGGTAATACTTCCACACTCATCACTTGTTCATCTGGAAATGACGCATTCAATGTTAATGGCTTTGTAATTGTGTCAAAATGGAGACGAGAGAGATGGTCAGCTACAATATTTTCCATGTATTTCTTATCTTTAAATTTCAAGTCGAATTCTTGCAAAAGTAACACCCAACGAATTAGTCTAGCTTTCGCATATTTCTTTATAAGAAGATATTTAAGAGCAGCATGATCTGTGAATATAATTATTTTACAACTAATGAGATAAGATCGAAAATTTTCCAATACAAACAATACTGCTAGCATTTCTTTTTCAGTAGTTGAATAGTTCAACTGTGCATCATTCAATGTCATACTAGCATAGTAAATAATATGGGGAATTCGATGAACTCTTTGTCCTAACACTGCTCTTACTGTATAATCAGATGCATCACATATGAGTTCAAATGGTAATTATGTAATTAACTAATGTTGGACCTCAACAAGGCCCAAATTTTGACCTCAATCTTAACAAATTAGATTGATTAGTGTTAAAAATTGTATATTTATTAAGGGATAAAAATGTTATTTTGTACTTATAATATAATTTACATTTGTAATTATGTAATATATTATTAATTTCTAATTATTTTTTTAATTGTTTGATTTTGTGTGTTTTTGTGTATTTGTTAGGTAAAAATAATAATTTCAACCAATTCAGGGCTCCAGCACAAATGTATGGATATCAAGTTTGGATTTCGGAAGTTCGAGAAATTAGATCATGGTTGAGGAGGGTTCGCGACTTTTGTTGTAAAATTATAAGTTTTTACCACTGTAAATATGGTAATTGTGAAATTATAAGTTTTTATGTTAGGTATGGTAATCGTTAGTGAAATGTGTTAGATGTGTTTGAGTGAATTAAGTTAGGTTTATGTTTTGTTAGTAGGACAAATGTAAGGCTAAAATGTAATTAGTTTTATTTATTTGTGTGGTGTGAATTAATCTTGTATTAGTATAAATATAGAGGGAGAGAACACACCTCTCCACATCTTTCCCCTCAAATTCTTCTTCTCATCTCTCTTTATAATATATTTTCAATAAATAAAATTAATTTTATTTCAATTTTGAAACACTATTTTTTATGTATTTTTCAATTTTAATAATTTTCTTTATTTCAAATATGTTTAGTTAAAGACTAATAGTTAGGGTGAGGTGAAACTCTTAGTAGAAAAATATGATTTAATCAAATTATATTTTTAATTATATAAATTAAATTATTTTCTATTTAATTTTATCCAAATTTTATATTTTGAAATTTAATTTATTGTAGACAAACTAGGGAGTTTGGCACATTAAATTCTTAATAACTTAGTATAAAGTATGGTAAAATGATATTTTGGCTTATTGTAAACAAGTTAAGTTTTGGCACATTAAGTACTTAATCCATAATAAAATTAATTGAAAAAAAATTATAATTTATACAATTAATCTTTAGGGCAATGAAATAAAAATAAAATAAAATTTATTAAATTGTATTTTTATTATGAGTGTATCCATAACCCTAACTAATTTAATTTCATAGTTTTTCTCAAATTAAATTGCATAAATTTAATTTTTATTTTTATTTTTTAGATAAACTTAAAAAAAAAAAATTAAACCATTTCTCAATGGATCGATCTTGAACTCATCGAGATATAATATAATTAGACACAATTATAATTGAGAGTAAATTAAATACTTTTAAATCGTGCTAAGTTTTAGACACCATTGCTAGGGAGAGATATTTATTTTATTTTTTTTCTTTTTTTTTTACTTTTTGTGTAAATTTTCATTTACCCCCTTTTTCTTTTCTTAAATTCTGTTATGTCCTCCAAATATTTCTGAATTTTAGTTTCACCCCAAAGATCTTTGATTTAGGCCATTCTTCTCATAATTGTAGTTTGACCATAAAGTTATAAACGTTTTCGAACAAGTCCCCTGCCAAAATTTCCCATAATACTCCAATTCGGACCTACAACTTGAACTTCTTTGGACCATATTTGCATTTCTTTGGACCTAATTTGGATTCAATAAAAAGAATATTGACTTTAAAATTACTACGAAGGCCTATTAATTTGAATTAATCAACTTAATTTGTTGGTAATTTTTAAAATTTGAAAAAAAAAGACTCTACATTTTGATTTTATTATTTCTTTTATTTTTTATTTCTTTAACTTAATTTTACAGTTATTTTATTTTTCTTTTTGGCATTTACTTATTTACTTATTTTAATTTCATTTTTTTAATTTTTAGTTTATTATTTATTTTTATTTTGTATTTTTTCTTGTACATTATCTTGTTTAATTTTCATTTTGTTTTTAATTTGTGTAATTTTTTATTTTTTCTTATGTTATTCATTTGTTTGTGTATCATCTCTACAACATAATTTCACACACACATATCATCATCATTATTGCATGAGATATTGGTCTCGAACTTCAAGTGGCAGATTAATTAGTAAATCTCAAATACCACTACCAATCATGGATGAGATCCAAGACGAAAACATTTTGGGCCAACTTAAGCCTCCAATTGATTAGGGAGAGAACCAATCCCAACATGACCATAATCAACCAACAACTTTGAGAGACTACATAAATCCAATGAGAACCGAAGTACCGTCGTGTATAGTATTTCCTCCAGAAGCATCTCGATTCAACTTCAAACCATGTATTATCCAGTTTTTACCAACAATCCATGGTTTAGAATCTAAGAATTCATATTTGCATCTAAGAGATTTTGAGAAAGTTTGTAATACATACAAAGACCAAAATTGTAGTATGAACATAATTAGATTAAATTTTTTTCCTTTTTCATTAAAAGATAAAGCTAAAACTTGGCTACAAAACTTTAGATTTGGATCAATAAGAACTTAAAATAACATGTAAGAACGGTTTTTAAAAAATTCTTTTCACCTTATAAAACGAAGTCTTTTAAAAGGCAAATCACTTCTTTTACTAAAAAAAATAGAGAAACATTATACCAATGTCATGATAGATTTAAAGAGTATGTCCACACCATGGTTTTGAAACTTGGCAATTGGTCACTTATTTCTATGAGGGCTTAACAACCCAAAGTAGACAAGTTGTAAAAATGGTATGTAATGGTGAATTTAGAGATTAAAAATCCTGAAGATGCACTAGATTACCTTGACCAATTAGCTTACAATGCTCAACATTGAGGTACTATTGGCAATTTTGAATTGACAAATAAGCCACAACCAACTCTATCCAGTGGAGGAATCTATAACCTTAGAGAAGATCAAGATATACAAGTAAAATTTGCATCCTTAGTTAGGAAGGTTGAAGCTTTGGAGAATAAAAAAAGTGATCAGGTAAAATCTGTTCAAGAAATTACATGTGATGTTTGTAGTTCTAATGATCATTTTACTCAAGATTGTCCCACTTTGCCTGCATTTAAAGAATGTTTGCATGATCAAGCTAATGTTGTTAACACTTTTAACAACCCAAGCCCATTTTTATAGACTTATAATCCTGGTTCGAAAAATCATCCAGACTTTAGTTGGAGGAATAATAATAATGCAAAATCTTCACATGCACCACCTCCACAAAATTTTTAAAATGCTCAGCCTTATACAGCATAGGGTCCACCACCATGGAACAATTTGGAAGATACAATTTATTCATTCATTAGGAAGCCAGATGATATTAACAATTAAAATGCACAAACCTTTTTTTATTTGAAATATACTCTTGCTAAAATTACTTTTGCACTCACGATTCAAGAAAACGGGAAATTTCCAGCCAACCACAACCCAATCCTAAGATTCAATAAAAATCACTCATAGACGAAGTCAAGTTGGGTATAACTTTCGTAGTGGTAAGGTTATTAATAGACCTATTCTTGAACCTTGTGAAGATAAAGAAAATGCAAATTCAAAGGGTATGAATGGACTAATAAATTTACACCTAGTATAGAAATAACTATTGTTCCATCTGAACTACAATTTCCATATGCATTGAATAAACCAAGGAAATCAAAACACTATTTTGAAATTTATGAAATTTTTAAGTAAGTAAAAGTTAACATTCCTCTGTTAGATGCAATTAAGCAGGTGCCCTCATATGCCAAATTTTTAAAAAACTTATGCACTATCAAGAGGAAATTGAAGGCAAGAAAGAGTGCTTTCATGCTAAACAGGTAATTACCATTCTATTTACTAATAATAAGTTGAAATATAAAGATCTTAGTTATCCTACTATTTCTTGTATTATTGAAGATAAAAAAATTGAGCATGCTTTAATAGACCTTGGTGTCAGTGCTAATTTGCTTCCGTATTCAATTTGTCTTCACCTTAATCTTGGCTAGTTAAAATCAACTTCAACAACACTTTTGCTTGCTAATAGATTAGTTAAAACATCAAAAATGAATAATGGAAGATGTTTTAGTACAAGTTGATAAATTCATATACACTATGGATTTTATTGTCTTAGAAACTAAACCTATTGTGAATAATTATAAACCAATTCCTATAATTTTGGGTCGACTATTTTTAGTAACTGCTAATGTTTTGATTAATTATATGAATAGTTTAATGAATTCGTCATTTGAAAATATGACTCTGGAATTGAATGTTTTCAACATGTGTGGGCAACCTAATGAAGGAAATGAGAATGAAGATAAGATTGGTGAATAAAAGGAATTGCTTGAATCTTGTATAGAGGAGAATATTCAAAAGCAGAATTTTTCTAAGCTTATTGATATTTGTTTGGTTAATTCAATTGAATCAAATAAGCAACTTGAACATGATACTTCTAATATAAATTTGTTTCACGATTCTTGTCAGACTTTATAAAATGATGATGGGAAACCAAAATTTGACGAGGTCGG
The DNA here is from genome assembly GCA_029633175.1 of Citrus glauca. Classification (NCBI taxonomy): domain Eukaryota; kingdom Viridiplantae; phylum Streptophyta; class Magnoliopsida; order Sapindales; family Rutaceae; genus Citrus; species Citrus glauca. The sequence goes on along the minus strand of JAQOOD010000001.1, from coordinate 36,673,552 downwards.
AATCATTGAAAAGACTGAAAAATAAGAAATACCTAAATTAGAATTGAAACCTTTGCTGGAGGGATTCAAGTATGCTTATCTTGGAGAAGAACAAACTTATTCTGTTGTGATTTCTTCTACCCTATCAAGTGACCAGGAAGTTAAGTTGCTATTTGTTCTTAAAAAGTATAAAAACGCAATTGGATGAACTTTAAATGATATTAAAGGTATTAATCCTTTAATTTACACACATAGAATCAATTTAGAAGAAAATGCTAAAACATGTCAACAACCTCAAAGAAGATTAAACTCACACATAAAAGAAGTAGTAAAAATAAAAGTCCTTAAATTGCATGATGCAGGAATTATCTACCTTATCTTTGATAGTAAATGGGTAAGTTCTATACAAATAGTGCCTAAAAAATCTGGAATCACTATTGTTAAAAATAAAAAAGGTGAATTAACTCCAACACGAATTATATCTAGTTGGCGCACGCGCATTGATTATAGAAAGTTAAATGAACTCACTAGAAAATATGCTTTTCTATTACCATTTCTTGACCAAATCTTAGAAAGAGTACTTGGACATCCTTACTATTGCTTTTTAAATGGATATTTAGGTTATTATCAAATTTTTATAGTACTTGAAGACCAAGAAAAGACCACATTTATATACCCCTTTAGAACATTTGTGTTTAAAATAATGTTATTTGGACTTTGTAATGTTCCTGCAACATTTTAAAGATGCATGCTAAGTATTTCAGTGATATAGTTGAATATTATTTAAAGATTTTTATGGATGATTTGACTGTGTTTGAGAATTCTTTTGATGATTGCCTTGATAATTTAGAAAAGTTTTAAAAGATGCGTTGAAAAAAACTCGTGTTAAATTGAGAAAAATGTCATTACATGGTTACTTCTAGAACTATTTTGGGTAATGTTGCATTTGTTAAAGGAATTGAAGTTGACAAAGCAAAAATTGAAGTCATATCTAAATTGTCACAACAAAAAGTAATTGGAGATGTGCGATCATTTTAGGAAATGCAAGATTTTATAGGAGGTTTATAAAAACTTTAGTGTCATAACTAAACCACTTTGTAACCTCTTATTAAAATATGCACAATTTGAATGGACTGATGATTATCAAAAACCTTTTGAGAAAATAATTTATCTTTTGACATCTGCACCCATTGTACAATCTCCTAATTAGTCTTTACCTTTTGAATTAATGTGTAATGTGTGATGCAAGTAATTTTGCTGTTGGTATTGTTTTAGGACAAATAAAGGATAATAAGTCATTTGTAATTTATTATGTGAGTAATACTTTGGATAGTACTCAACTGAAAAAGATTTACTTGTTGTGGCGTTTGCATTAAACAAATTTCGTTCATATTTGCTTGGTTTTAAAACTATTTTTTTCATTGACCACACTGTTGTGAGATTCTGATAACTAAACAGGATGCCAAACCAAGACTAATTCTGGATTTGTTACTTCAAGAATTTGACCTCGCCATCAAATATAAAAAAAAAAAAAGGCCGGAAATGTAGTTGCTGATTATTCATCAAGACTCACATCTAAATTCTGAACTGACATAACACCCATCAATGACTTCTTCGCAGATGAATTTTTATTTTTTGTTTCTTCAATACCCTGGTATACTAACATTGTTTATTTCCTTATTACAAGTAATTTCCTTATTACAAGTAAAATGTCTTTGCAATGGAATACTCAAGAGGAGAAAAATTTTTTTGTTGAAGTAAAGAAATTTTATTCGAATGATCATTACTTGTTCCAATATTGCTCTGATCAGATTTTTCAGTAATGCATTCCTAATAATGAGGTAAGTAATGTCATTAATTTGTCATTCTAAAGCATGGGGTGGACACTTTTCTTCAAGAAAAAGTACAGTTAAAATTTTGCAATGTAGATTTTATTGGCCTACCATATTTAAAGACACATATCAATTTTACAAAACTTGTGAAAACTATCAAAAATTGTGGTCAATTACTAAAAGAAACATGATGCCCTTGAATCTCATACTTGAGATTGAGATATTTGACTATTGGTGAATTGATTTCATGGGTCCACTTCTACCATCTTTTGGATTTGTGTACATATTAGTGGTAGTTGATTATTTGATGGCTGGGATCAAAATGGATTGAAGCAATTCTTGTTGAAATAATGATAGCAAAACTATAGTTAAATTTTAAGAGAAAACATTTTTAGTCAATTTGGAATCCCTTGAGCCATTATCAGTAATGGAGATAAGTATTTTTGTAACAAGTCATTTGAGTCTTTAATGAAAAATATAAAATTACACATAAAATTGCTACCCCTTATCATCCTCAAATAAATGGTCATGTTGAATAAGCAAAAAGAGAGATAAAACAAATTTTAGAAAAGACAGCTAACCAAAACTACAAATACTTATCTCTTCAACTGATTGATTCACATTGGGCCTACCGTGCTGCATTTAAGACATCTTTAGGAATGTCACCCTATTGTCTGGTTTATGGTAAACCTTGTCACTTACCTGTTGAACTCGAGCATAAATCATTTTGGTCTATTAAGGTTTTTAATTCAAATTTGGATGATGCGGGTAATGCGTGAAAATTGCAATTGAATGAACTTTAGGAATTAAGGAATGATGCATATAAAAATTCAAGAATTATTAAGGTAAGAACAAAAACTTTTCATGATAAAAGAATTTTTTGAAAAACATTTGAGATTGATTAAAAAGTGTTGCTTTATAATTCTTATCTTCATTTGTTTCCAAGAAAGTTAAAGTCAAAGTGGAGTAGTCTATTTGTTGTAAAAAATGTAAACCCATATGGGGCAGTAGAAATTAAGAATCCAAAGGGCAATTCACATTAACGATGTTATGATAGGATCAAGCCTAAGGTTGCCAATTTACATATCGTACAATGTTTGCTTGAATAAAATTTCGACCGAGCTAGCCTCATCTATGAGAGCTCGATTCAACTCTTGCCCTACTAAGGTAAACTTCATTATAAGTGTGTCTTCATGTGGATGTGTGACCGCTTCTTCATCTTCGTTTGTGAACATAATTGGTGCTCTTTAAACCCATTATTTCTCTAATATTATAACATTAAAATTCACCTCATAATATTTCAGAGAGTATCTACTATAATTCTTTCTCAAAAGATTTGATTTGCCTCCTAGGGACGGTCCTCCCGTGATCATCACCACCATATTGTCTTCGATATCCCTTCTTCTCCCATCTCTTATTTGGTTACTCACGTACTCCTTTAGATAGTAATTTTACTCTAGCCTCAATATGCTCTTTGAAGTCTATACAATCAGCGATCCTATATACGTACACCTTGGTAAGCATTTTCACCCAGACCTCTCATTATAGGCTTTGGCAGGCTCAATAGCCCTTATATTTTATGTAGCAAATACTTTTGCTCTGCTCATGTTCAAAGGTGTAAATCTCCTACACAGCTCTATTAGGCTCACCTTGTGATATGATATTAATCCTTTTCAGTTTATAAATGACGACAATATGTTATACTCTCATGGTTGGTTTTCTTGTTGGCTCTTCCCGTACTTATTTCTTCTGCTTCAGTCGCAACCCATTAGTAAGACTTTCATTTTTTCACGATTTCTTTCCCAACCTTGAATTGGCCTCTCCAGTTTTCTACCTCTGTCATAATGACGCTTATTATCCAAGTTCCTCCTCGAGCTATACCCGAGATTATCTCATCCCCTTTTTGGTTCCCCTTCGCACCAGACCCATTGTATGTTCCTTTATTTTTCTTTTTTTCTTCCTCTATATTTTCAATTTTCAAATCCAGTTTCACCTGATCATGTGCTTTAATGAAAGTTGAAATTCCCTTACTATAAAAACTACTCTACACTCGATTGATTCTCTGCCCCTTTATTAGCCTTCCAGAGAATCTAGGTAATCAAAGGCCCCTAAATCAATAACTTCTTTCTAACATCTTGTCATAAAGCTTCTCAAACTTTCAAACTCCCTTTGGATAAGCTTTTTCAACCTACTTGTATCCGGCTCAGGTATGCAAGAACCTTTGAAATGCAGGGCAAAGAGTTCACACAACTCTTTGAAAATTCTTATGCTTTCTTTCTTTAATCTCTGGCACCACTCCTCGCATCTAACTTTCTAGAGTTAAGGGGAAAACACAACACTTTTGTAGATCACTCAAGCTGTGAATTCATATCAACTTATTAAGCATCTCCACATGGTAGTTAGGATCGGTTTCCCTTCATAAACTAAAGTTGGAACCACATACTTGGGCGGTAAAGCCACATCCATCACTTCAGGTATTAGAGGAGATTCATTGTCGAGCAATAATCTTTCTACCACTTTCTTGTCCTCTACCTTGACCTTTAATGCTTTTGGAATTTTTTAAAATTGAAGCATTTATTGCTCAAGCTCATTTGCCCGTTGGGGTTTCTTAACTCTTCCCTCTGCCTCTTACGATCCAGGTCATCAGTTCGCCTCCTCAACTTATTCACTTGCTCTCTTGCACTTATACTCTCTTGTTGTACCTTGGTTTAAGGTGGCCTTATTCCGCTCTATCGTTCACCACTGAGCTCCTCTCTCTATATGGTCCTCTATTATTCTTTGGATCGTCACTCTAAACCTGAGTCCCTCTGACTTGGTCATCAACCAACCCCTTGGTCATCTTCTCAAACCTTGCCATATGTCTGTCCACCATTTCTCTCCATCTTTTATTTACAACGACATTCATTTCGTTTGCCATTTGGCATAAAGTTTGCTTATCTATGTCATCACCGTCCACCACCATTTTATAGTTCTATAGCCTCCTCTCATCGAATTTTCAAATGTATAGCTTTTCATACCGTTCTCCATAGATGGCACCAAGATATTGATACCGAAGAACAACCTCAACAACTAATTTTTTTTTTTTTGGAGAATGACAGCACGAATCCAAACTCAAACGTCAATTTAACTGCAACTTTCCACACCCGCCAATCACAAGACATGGTTAACACATGCCAATGGGGGCTCATGCGTTGATCCTTTGATGGTTACGTTAGATGTTTGTATATAAGGAAAATAGAAATGAAAATAAGGAACCAAAAAAATTTTAAATAAAGGAATTTTCTAATGATGGTGTTGTAGATCCTATAGAAAGTATAAGAGTTTTAAGATTGGGAACTTGTAACGTTTTTAGTTATTTTGTTAACCCCCTCCCCTGATGCCCTCTTTAGCATAAATAGACTCTTCGTTGTGAGTAGTTACCTCTTTGGTTTTAGCCCACTCTCTTCAGTAATTGCAAGTAGTTGTCAGTTGAAAGTGGTTTAAAAGGTTGTGGCACATAACTTCCCTAAAAAGTAGGCCACATTATCTTGACAAATAATTTTCCATATCAAGCTAGCACATTCTTAGGTCAAACAAATGAATTTCCAAGTTAGACTACTTCACTTTCGGATTGGACTGGTGGATTTTTTAGTAGCTCACATAGACTTAAGGTTGTAATTTTTAAATCAAGTTATCTACATAACTTCAGGTTGTACTTGTAAACGAGGTCGTCCACATATACTTTAGATCTTACCTATAAATTAGGTTGCCAATATAGGCTCTAGGTTGTATGTATAAACCGAGTCACCAACATAGGCTCCAGGTTATACTTACGAGGTCAGCTCAATGGCAATAGGTTTAAAGTAGGTTAAGGTCAACTGTATTTTTTGGTGCTATTAGAAAAATCCAACCCGACAAACATCGACCACTTATGAGCATGAGTTTTTGGATTTAAAAAAAAATACTTCAAGACATCTTTATTGATAATTACATTATAATTATACCCTTACTTTTTCTTACTTTTACAAGAATAATGTTGCAACAATATTCTCAGAGTTATTAATGAAAAAAATATAAATATCTAATTAGCCTTAAAAATACAAATAAATTAGTTGTTATTTTACTTTTAGGTTTGACTTGATAAATTAATTTTTTACAAAAAAAATTATTAGTAAGATTGTTATAAGGATATTAAACATTACTTTAAATTAGGTAATATTAATTTATTTATAAATAATAATTTGCAAGATTGAAAAATGCCGATTGTTGCATAATGATATCTATTTCTTAATTTGCTAATAAGTCATTATTGTTTATTTGCTAATTAATTTTTTTATAGACTAAAAAATTAATGTCAAAAATATTGTTGTAAGGGTATTATTATAAAGGTAAAAAAAAAGTAAGAATAAGAGTATAATATATTTAATAATAAAAGTATTTTAAAATAAAAAACTAAATAAATACTTAAATTAAAATATAAGCACTAATTGAGCGCGAGCTTACAGAATACTTGTAATTTGATCAAAGCTTAATTGTTGGCCATCTATGCATGCATGTCTTTCGTGAAACAAAGACTTGGGTCGTGTTGGAGTGTGGTCGGGTACTTTGGCTGTAGATAGCTTTCAAATTCGATGCATGTATATGTAATCGTTGTGATTTCCAATGCTAGCTTAAACTAATTTGTTTCTCAACAGCTTCCCCCCCCCCCCCCCTTCCTTTTCTGTTAATCGATGTTTACAAGTTTTAGCATTGGATACGATTGTTATCAATTCATTGTCATTTTCAATAGAATATCTTGCCTAATTCATACGTTTGTGAGCAAGTGGGGCATAAATTTATGCCCCATCGATTTCAATTTTGTCAAATATTAATTGACGCATATATATCAATTTCGATTTCAGTTTTTGTTACTTCAAATTGACCTTTCAGTATTGTCACTCACAGTTCTCTAGATGAACGTGATATTTAGCCAACCACTAGAGATGGTCAATGGACCAAATGGCTCGTGGCACGATATGGGCACAATATGAGAACACATAGCATGGCACGCACGTTTCGGTGGAGTACGCGGCACGGCACAACAAGCACGTGAATCGTGTTGGGTTTAGAATTTTAGACACGCAGACCTTAAAAGCACGGCATGATAAAAAACCCGCAATAAATACATTTTATTTTTTAATAATACTAAACTCAAAATTTTATAATTTTATAAATAATTTGAAATTGAATTTTTTAAATTCATTTAATTCTTAGTTTAAAAAATCGATAATTGATTTATATTTATAATTTATTAAATAAATAATTGATATCATGATTTTAATGAATTAAATTATAAATATCATGATTTTATAAATATGCATTACTATTATTGTGAATTATGATTTATAACTCTATGTAAGTCCAAGTTAACAATTAAGTTGACTCATAAGAAATATTTATTATTATTATTGTTGTTGTTAAGTATTAAAAAATTCTAATATTATAAGGTCAAATTTAATACTTAATATTATATTTTCTTACTATTATTAGTTTATTATTATTAAATATGGACTTGAGTTTTGAATTTTTGATTTTCTTAAATTTAAATAAAGGTATAAACCTAAGAAAAGTATATAAACTTGAAAAAAATATACCAACAACTTAGCATGCGCTCTTAATTTTTTTTTTAAAAAAAAATTATTAGCTTTTTTTTAAGTACGGTACGGCCCACAGACGACATGACCTAAGTAAAACAATGTAGGTACGACACAGCACGGGCATGAGCAGGCATAAACCTTACCGGTACAGCCCATTGGCCATCTCTACCAGCCACATATCTTATGTGCCTCACCTTAACGAAAAAACGACATTATATAGTTTAATTCCTTGACGCACCAAGAGTCTGAACGTACAATTTGCAACATTAAGTACTGCAATGTTATTCAGCGTGAAATTAATTATGAAAAACAAGAAAAAAGAGTATTGGTTCATCGATTTCTATATGATATATCAAATTTAAATTCCTTTATGAGTAGATTATGTGATAAGAATCAGACAAAAGGATTTATTTGCACATAAGGGAAGATTGAATGAGATAATCCTACTGTTTGGGGATATGTCGATGAGATCAAACATGACTAACAGGAACCTGGTTGTAGGATGTGTTTCAATAAGGATCAGTGGAGACGAGCAGAACTTTGCAGCAGGGGAGCAGGAGCAGAAACCCCCTGCCACTGCCCAAGCACACTGTCCGCGGGGCTAACCTGCCAAGGAAGGCATGTGCTCGTTACCGTTAAGGCTTGAACCGAGAAGACCTGGCCAATGCCAGTTGAAGTGACGTGCTCACCAACCCGAGACTTAAAGCCACGCAAGATACGCAACCACCTGCCACCGCAGTAATGGGGATATACGCAACCACCTGCCACCGCAGTAATGGGGGTATACGCAACCACCTGTCATCACAGTAATGATGATATACGCAACCGACCGTTACTGCAATAAGAGAGGATCCTCGGGAGGCCTATAAAAGGGGCGGCCGACGAAGGTAAAAAGGTTGGATTTTTTATCACTCTAAGAGGCTAAAAGGGAAATAATTCGTAACCGATAAAAAACCCAAGGCCAAGAGATTTACGGCCAATCTTTTCCTAAAAATCTTCTTATCTGACTTGAGCGTCGGAGGGTTTACGTCGGGAAAATACCCGGCGCACTCTGACTTGTTCTGTGAATGCAGGGAATAGGGAAGAGCAATTGAACGAGGAAGAATCCTGGTCGAGATTTGGTTGAACGAGCAGAGGTTCTGATCAAAAAAACAGCGACCAGAATTCTGCATCAACATTTTGGTGCCGTCTGTGGGGAACCGAATCGAAAAGCTTAAGTCGACAATAGGGACAGGGATAGAATAGGGGGAGAAAGAGGATGGAGATCGGGGGGAGTATCGCGCAAGGGGGTGACACGACGATAAATGACTCCGTGTTTGGTCGGATGGAAAGGATAGAAAGGCAGATGGAAGCCCTAACGTCCATTCTCCATGAGTTGCACAATGAACGAAGGGATAATCGGGAAGAAAAGGTGAGAACTGATAGACCAGCACCAGGCTATGATGCTGTGAGGAGGAATGACACTACCAGGAGATGTGGTTAGGGATGGCAATGGGCACCGCCCGCAGCGGGTTTGCCATTACTAAACCCAAACCCGCATAAAATTTAAATTACCAAACCCACCCGCAACCCGCAACGGGTTTTAATTTTTTTAAGAAAACCCACCCGCAGTGGGTTTGGACAATTACCAAACCCGCAGTGGTACCCAACGGGTTTTTTGCGGGTTTTTACATTTAAAATTACTAATATTTAATATATAAATTTATAATAATAACCTCAATTTCTACATAACATACTCAATTTTATATTTAACTAATGCAAATGAAAAATTAAAATTTCAACATTAATCCAACACATTCTCAAATTTAAGTATAAATTATACAAATTCATTTAAAAAATATAAATTAGTATCTAAAAATAACAATTACATCATCATGTAAAATAAACTCCAAGAGAAGATACTTCATTTCATTCATCACAACAAGCACCCATCCAACACGATGCCTACAATAATAATTAGTATTATTATTTTCAAATACTAATTCGGAGAAAAAAATTATATTAATAAATAATCCATGTATTAAGTTAAAGAAAAATAATACATACAAAATTATAATAAATATATAACAATCCATGAATTAAGTTAAAGAAACTTAATTCTTTTATTTATATGTTTTAAATTAAAATTTTGAATAATTGTATAATTTTTATATATGTTTTAAATTAAAAAAATTTTAATTAAAATTAAATTAAAAATATTTAAAAAAAATAGTGCGGGTTTGACGAATATCCATGCGGGTATCCGTCGGGTTTAAAATCATTACCAAACCCACCCGCATCCATGTGCGGGTTTTAATTTATAACATTAAACCCACCCGCAACGGATAAAATTACCCGCAGCGGGCGGGTTTTAGCGGGTGGATTTGGGCGGGTTTGCGGGTTTACGGGTATAATTGCCATCCCTAGATGTGGTGGTGAGGGAGGTTATTGCTCTATACGGAGAGATGTTCATAGAAGGGAAGGACAATCCCTAGGAAGACCCAGTTTCGATTACACGATGTCGAGCAGGGGCGGGGTGAGGTCACAGCTCGAGCCCTTGGTCGGGAAATGCAATTGGAAGAAGAAGTGCGCAGGCTTGCGCAGGTGATCGATGACATGCAAGGAAAGAGCAGAACTCCTGGTTGGAGAATAATGTTGGACGGAGAATCACCACTCGCGGCGGAGATCATGAGAGCAATCATCTCGAGAGACTTTCGCCTCCCCGACCTTAGATACTCAGGGCGAACTGATCCATTAATACACGTCGAGTGTTTCAACGACATAACAGGGGTGCAAGGGCTATCTCCAGCCCAGAGGTGCAGGGTGTTCCCGTTATCCCTGGAGGGACGTGCACGCGAGTGGTACAGGAAGCTTCCTCGCGGGAGCATCAGAACTTTCGAGCAGATGTGCCAGGAGTTTGCAGAGCAATTCCAAGGAGCAATGGCACCGGAAAACGATATGATGGAGTTACGGGGTATGAAGCAAGGGGAGCAGGAAACCCTGCGAGACTTCATCAAAAGGTATCACTGGGCTGTCCTAGATTTGGGCGCCTTCAACAACCCTCAGGCGTTAAGGGGATTGAGAGAGGGGGTGAAGATAGGAAGGCTGTGGTATAACTTGAGAAGCCCGCTCATTCAGACCTATGCGGCCGCTTACGAGCAGGCCAAGCGAGATATGGAGATCGAGGAGGAGAAGGCCGCACGGATCAAAACAGACCAGCTAGAGGGACTGGGGAAAGAGAAGAGGGCGGTACCAGGAAGTGGACAGATAAAAAGGAAGGATCAAACGATACCTGGTAGTAACGCAGCAGGCCGGGCTACCGCTTACCAACCCCATCAGAGACCACCACAACACCAGCGCAGCAGAGCACCACCTCCTCGGTCACTAATTAGGGAACCTTTGAGACGACACGATTCAACATATGACAATCGTCATCCCCAGCCCTACAGTCATAGGGGGAGCAGATTAGAAGCGCTGCCACCACCACCAACTCAGAGTAGTGCCAATGCGGAGAGGGCAGTACATATGATTGGCCAGAATCAGGATTACGGTCGATACACCGCTTTGAAGATTCCCCTGGACGAGGTGTACGAGGCCATAAAGGATTGAGGATTGCTGCATCCCCCTGCTCCCATAACCAAGTTGGCCAGCAGAAGAGATAGGGGGCGCTATTGTAAGTTCCATGAGACCCACGGGCATACAACCGCGGAATGCAGAGATCTCAAGACCCAGGTCGAGGATTTAGTAAGAAATCACTACCTGGATGAGTTCATAGATGGGGATTTCCCCAGGGAGGCCTCGACATATGAGGAAGAGCAGAGTGGCAGAAGTTTGAGGAGTGAGCAGCCTCACGTGAGAGTGATAGCTGGGGGGCCGACATTGGCTGGAGATTCTAACAGAGCAAGGAAGAACTATGCGAGATAAGCCATGACTAACAAAGAAGTGTTCTTCAATACCCTGGCGGCGAAACGGACAAGAGTCAGGCAGGTTCCGATCATGTGGACTGATGAAGACGAAGAAGGGATTTTGTACCCTCACGAGGATGCTTGGTCATCAACGCTACTGTTGCAAGCAAGAGGTTTGATCGGATATTGGTGGACACGGGAAGTTCAGTAGATGTGTTGTTCAAGTCGACTCTGGAGGAAATAGGGTTAACAGACCTAAAAGTAGAATACACCAACACATCTCTAAAGGGGTTTGGAGGAGGGAAGCTGGTCCCTTTGGGTATGGTTGAGCTGCCGGTCGCGATTGGGAACTCTCCGACAGAGTTGACGGCGATGCTGGACTTCGTGGTAGTGGACGAGGAAGGTCCTTACCAGATGATTCTGGGCCGACCGTTTCTGAGGATGACCAAAGCTGTACTGTCCAACCATTACCTAGCCTTGAAGTATCGGGTAAATGGGCTCATAGGAATGGTGCGAGGAGACCAGAGAATTGCGCGGAGCTGTTACTCTTCAGCGGCAAAGGAAGCCATGCAGATAACGTCCCTTGATAACCGAGTAGATAGTAGGAAAGGCAGACAAGAGCCTGTCGAGGAGTTGGAGACGGTAACACTGGGACCAGAGAATCCAGGCAAAACAATCAAGATTGGGTCGAGGCTACAGGGGGAACAGAAGAAGGAGTTGGTGCAATGCCTACAGGCTTATGCATATGTCTTTGCATGGACGCATGAAGACATGCCAGGGATTGATCCAAACCTCGCATGCCACAAATTGGCGATAAAGAAAGGGGCGAAGGCAGTAAGGCAAAAGAGGAGATGCTTCAACCAGGAAAGATATGACGCCATAAATGGCGAAGTTGAGAAGCTCCTAAAGGCAGGTTTCATCCGGGAAGTCAACTATCCCGAGTGGATATCCAACGTAGTGTTGGTAAAAAAGGCAAATGGCAAGTGGAGGATGTGTGTGGATTTCACAGACTTGAATAAGGCATGCCCGAAAGATAGCTTCCCCTTGCCAAAGATCGACCAGCTTGTAGACTCAACAGCCGGACATGGTCTCCTCAGCTTCATGAATGCATTCTTGGGATATAATCAAATTCCAATGTTTGGGCAGGACGAGGAGAGCACGACATTTATCACCAACCAGGGGTTGTTCTACTACAAAGTAATGCCGTTCGGTTTGAAGAATGCAGGTGCTACATACCAGAGGCTGGTAAACAAGATTTTCAAGCCGCTAATTGGGAAAACAATGGAGGTATATGTAGACGACATGATTACAAAGTCGAAACTCTCAGAAGAACATGTCAAGCACCTCGAGGAGACATTTTTACTCCTGAGGAAGTACAAGATGAAGCTCAACCCGGAGAAATGTGCTTTTAGGGTCGAATCTGGGAAATTCCTCGGGTTCATGGTCAGTCACAGGGGGATCGAGGCGAATCCCGAGAAAATCCAAGTGATCATTCAGATGAAGTCTCCCTGTAACCTTAAGGAAATGCAGAGCTTAACGGGGAAGATCGTAGTCTTGAACCAGTTCATATCCAAAGCCACAGATAAATGTCAGTCATTCTTTCAAGTAATAAAGAAAGGGAAGAAAACAGAGTGGACCCAAGAATGCGAGGAGGCCTTTCAAAACTTAAAGCTGTACCTACAACGAGCACCTCTGTTATCTACACCAAGAGAGGGGGACAAGTTATCATTGTATTTGGCGGTATCTAACCATGCCACAAGCTCTGTCCTAGTAAGAGAGGAAGATGGGGTTCAATACCCAATTTACTATACCAGCAAGGCCTTGCTCGACGCCGAGACCCGATATCCGCAGTTGGTGAAGTGGGCTATGGAGCTGAGCGAGTTCGACATTGACTATAGACCTCGAGCAACAATTAAGGCGCAGGCAATGGCTGATATCATAGCAGAGTTTGCGGAGCCTGAGGTTTATTCGGAGCAGCTTGATAAGGCCCCAGACAGTAGTGAAACCCAAGTATGGCAGATGTTTGTTGATGGTTCGTCGGGGGAACAGGAATCAGGAGCCGGAATTGTCCTGGAAGGACCTGAGGGGGAAGAGGTTTCTTATGCTGTGAAGTTGGATTTTACAGCCACAAACAATCAGGCTGAGTACAAAGCCTTGATAGCAAGGTTGGAATTAGCCAAGGCCATGAAATCAGAAAGAGTGAGGATTAAAACTGACTCGTAGCTGGTCGCGAATCACGTCAGCGAAAGATTCCAACCGAGGGAGGAGAAGATGGAACGGTATCTGAGGATAGTGAAGCGGATGATGGGGAGATTTGAAGCAGTAGAGGTGGTACAGATTCCCAGAGAGCAAAACAGCCGAGCAAACATCTTAGCTCGGATGGCAGCGGTAACAGACCCTAAAATGCCCAAGTCAGTCCCTCTGGAAGTGAAATCCTGCCCGAGCATCGAGCAGAAGTGGGAAGTGTTGAGGCTAGAGCAGAATAACTCGTGGATGGACCCTTTGATTGCATATCTTAGAGATGGGATATTACCGCCAGACAAGCTGCGGTCTCGGAAGATCAGAGCCCAGGCCTCAAGGTACACATTGATTGATGGGGTGCTATATCGACGAGGATATACACTCCCTTTCCTTCGATGCTTGGGTGAGGACGACGCGGATTATGTGATGAGAGAAGTGCATGAGGGGATTTGCGGGAACCATTTTGGTGGGAGATCCCTGGCCCATAAAGTTCTGAGGCAGGGGTATTTTTGGCCAACAATGCATCGGGATGCGCAAGAGAAGACTAGGAGCTACACAAGTTGTCAAAGTTTTGCGAGCTTCTCCAACCAGCCACCAAAGAAGCTCACTTCAATGGCATCCCCTTGGTCGTTTGCCCAGTGGGGAATAGACCTAATTAGCCCAATGCCAAAGGGACGAGAAGCAGCGACGCATGCAATAGTTGCAATTGATTACTTCACGAAGTGGATAAAAGTAGAAGCCCTCAGCAACACCACGGAGAAAAAGACAACCGATTTTGTGTGGAGGAATCTAATATGTTGGTATGGAATCCCTCACACCTTGATAACGGATAATGGCAGATAATTTGACAACCACAGCTTCAGAGATTTTTGTCAGAACCTCGGAATAGAGTTGAAGTATTGTTCGCCTGCTCATCCACAGTCCAATGGGCAAGTAGAAGCAGCCAATAAGACGATCAAGAGGCTTATCAAAACCAGACTAGGAGCACAGAAGGGAGCTTGGGTTGATGAATTGCCAGGGGTACTATGGGCATACAGAACAACCCATAAGACAGCAACTGGGGAAACCCCGTTTGCCTTGGCCTTCGGACACGAAGCAGTTGTGCCAGCCGAGATAGGGACAGCCACGCATCGAACAGAATATTTCAACGAGCAAGAAAACGACGACCAGATGTGCTTAAATCTGGACATGCTAGAGGAGAAGAGGGAGCGAGCATCGAGGCGGACAGATATTTACCAGCAAAGGATTGCCCGGTATTACAACCAGAAGGTTAATCTTCGGCAATTCAAAGTTGGAGATTGGGTACTGAGGAGAGTGAACCAAAATACAAAAGATTGGACTCAAGGGGTACTCGGTTCAAACTGGGAAGGGTCGTATAGGGTCAAGCAGCTAGTTGGACCTGGAGCTTACAAGCTGGTTCGGGCAGATGGCCGCGAGGTGAAGCGCCCATGGAATGCGGTGCACCTTAGGAAATATTTTCAATAAGATTTATAAGCACTCCAAAAAATATTTTCGTTCGTAATTGTTGCTTCATCTTCATTCTTTATTCATTTTACTTCAAGCAATACCATGTAATGAGATATCAACGAATGAGAAAATTCAGTCTACCGTACTGCTCAAAAATTATAGAAGGCGTGTAAAGGCTCAAGTCTCAAAGCCTGTACTATGGCGAGACCGAAGCCAAGCATGCCAGGATCTGCTCGACCAAGAGAAAGAGAGCAGAGTCCCAAATTTCAAAAAAATTATAGAAGGCATGTAAAGGCTCAAGTCTCAAAGCCTGTACTATGGCGAGGCCGAAGCCAAGCATGCCAGGATCTGCTTGACCAAGAGAATGCGAGCAAAGTCCCAAATTTCGAAAAATTATAGAAGGCGTGTAAAGGCTCAAGTCTCAAAGCCGGTACTATGACGAGGCCGAAGCCAAGCATGCCAAGATCTGCTCGACAAAGAGAAGGCGAGCAGAGTCCCAAATTTCAAAAAATTATAGAAGGCGTATAAAGGCTCAAGTCTCAAAGCCTGTACTATGGCGAGGCCAAAGCCAAGCATGCCAGGATCTGCTCGACCAAGAGAAGGCGAGCAGAATCCCAAATCACGAAAAGTTATATAAGGCCTGTAAAGGCTCAAGTCTCAGAGCCTGTTCTATGGCGAGGCCGAAGCCAAGCATGCCGGGATCTGCGTGGTCGAGCAGAATCAAGTGTCGAAAAATTTCCCTAAGGCATACAACAGCTCACTAAGTTTCAAAGCCTGTCTTACGGCAAGACCAGACGCTAATCGTGCCAAGATTTTCTCGGCCTGACAAGTCGAGCAAACATCCAGAGAAATGAAAATTTTACTAAGGCATGGAAAAGTAACGGAAGGAGAAAGCGAGCAACAATATATTTTATTAAGTTTAAGATAAGTAACGGAGTTACTACATTTAACATTCAAAAATAAGAGTGATTACAACACAAGCCCAAATTTAAATAGGGGGTGGGTCAGTAGGTCGAGTAGTCTCCTCTGAGGGCTGGTCTGCGCCAGGTGCGGGTGGAGCAGCATCAGTAGCGTCTGGAGGGGCATTCACCTCACCAACTACAGCAGGGTCAGCACGAGGGGGGAATTTCCTCGACCACGATTGGTTCCGCCTCCTCGGCGTCCTCTTTAGCATCCTCCTCGTCCATGTGCTGAGAAACAGCTTCTGCAAAACCATCCATATTGAGATCTGGATGCTGCTTTTCAAGGACGGCCATGATGCTGCGGTAGGAATGTCGAAGCTCTTGGTTGTATCTAAGCTCAGCTTCATTCTCCAGGTTCTCGAGCTGAGCTTGATGAGACTCATGGAGAGATTCGAGCTGAGCTTTATACGTTGCTTTCTGCCTTTCCAGGTCCTCTCGTACCCTGGTCAGCTCCTCGTCGAGAGTGGCGGCTTTAGCCTTAGCAAGAGCTTCCCTCTCTTGCAGCTTCAAATTCTTGAGGTTCAGATCCCCAGCTTTCTTCTCGGCCTTGTCGGCTCTAGTGACTACTGCCTTCTTCTCGTTTTGCATCTTTTTCTCAAAGCGGTTAGACTTGGCCTGGTAGTAAGTGAGCATGCAGCTGAGATGGATGGCGCTAAACTGCATGGCATCCATCAGGTCGGGTAGGGCCAAGCGGGAAAACTCCTCCAAATCCTTCTTGCTTACATGCCTAAAAAGGTCGGTCATGTAGGAGACCAGGTGGTCTGGAATACGAGATGTAGGCTTATTTGAAGCAGAGGAGGAAGCTGCATCGGTAGCCACACCGCTACTCTCCACGGCGATAGCAGGAGGAGGTGGCAAGGTTCTTAGGGGAGAAGTCTACTCTGCTACGTTGGCTCGCTTCGCAGCAGGATCCTCCTTTTCTTTACCCTTCTTGTTAGTCTGAGAACGGGTACGTTTCCTGGTCAAGGCTGCAATCACGGCATCTTCCATCCTGTGGCTAGAAGTTACTAAGCCAGATGCGACCAGGTTCTCTAGAGCCAGCAGCTCTTTATGGGAATAAGACTTCGCTAGTACAGACTCTACTATCTTAAGCGGTTCGGGTTCGAGCGGGAAGTGAACGCCCCAAGAGCCTGCAATGCGAGCAGAAATTTGATTAGCATCAAAGCAAAGAAAATAGGCGCTACTATGGAGTTAATACACCTAAAGCGAGCGGGCAACCTAGGACCACGAATCGGGATGGGACGCGATAGTTCGTCCCATCAATCTGTGCAATTTGACCCCAGGGACCCCTAGCACAAAAGAACTTCTTCTTCCAAGCCCCACCACCCCCTTGAAATATAAATGTGCAACCCAAGAGGGGGGTGAATTGGAAATTTAAAAACTATTCTAGCAAATCCACACAACAAGCAATCTAATGTCTTAATAAAATTCGAAAATGATAAATTCAATAAAAGCACAATAATTAAAGAGCAAGGGAGAAGAAAAACAAACACACGAATTGTACGTGGTTCGGCAATCCCCGCCTACGTCCACGCCTCCAAGCGATCCAAGCTTGAGGATTTCACTATCCAAGCCCTTCCAAGGCTTCAACCAATTACAATTGACTTCAAGGTGTCAATAAACCTTTACAATAGAGAGATATCTCACAATCTCTTCACTCAAGTGTCTCACACACTCAAACTCTCACAAATGAGATAAATAAATGAAGAGTACAATGAAACTCACTTCAATGAGTAGATATATAAAAATGAAGAACAAGAAAATGATTCAATGTTTGTAGTTTTGAAGCTTTGAAGACTCAAGATATCACGTGTGCTTTTTGTTTTTGCTTGGTGGAGAGCTTCAAAATGAGTTGGATTTGAGTTTTTATAGTTTGAGCTTGAAAACTAGCCGTTATGTTCAATTCTGGACGGAACCGGATTGCCGGATGTGGAAACCAGATAGCCGGTTGATGTTACCGTTACAGCACAAATTTGAATTTCTGAAAAACCGAATTACCGTTTATTGGAATCGGAATTCCAGTTGCGTTTTGGTTACATTCTGCCTCGAACCGGATTGCCGGATTCCAAGAACCGGAATGCCGCTTGCATTTTGGTGACATTCTGCTCGAAACCGGATTTCCGGATTTACACAACCGGATTGCCGGTTGCTACAGTAACTGCTACAGTACGGCTACAGTGAAATATTTTTCTAAAATTATAGTTTGACCCTATAAAGTTTATAAAAATATATTATGACCCAAAACGTCAGAAAAACTTTGCAAATAGGTCTAGTTTCAGAATTTCTAAAAATTAATTTGCTAATCCAAGAAATTTCTGAAATTATGATTTGGCCCTTACGATTTTATTATTGTTGCACAAAAGTCCTTTTCAACATAATAACCATATTTTTCAAAGTTCTAAAAAACCTTTCACTTTAGTCCAAAATATTCATAACTTATAGTATATCCCAAAACATATAAATTGTTTCAATTAGGTCCGAATCCGAAATTCAAAACAATAGTAAAGGTTTTAAAACATGTTCATTTTAGTCCAAGACACTTTGATTTTATAACCTCATTTTCTTATTTATAAAACACAATTTATAAATCTTTGTTTAATTAATACATGTGGTTTGTTATCATCAAAATCAATATGTATAGCTAAAAAAGCTAACAATCTCCCCCTTTTTGATGATGACAAAACACATTACAAAAAAAATTTAATCTAGTTATAAAAAGCTCCCCCTAAATTAATGTAAGGTTTAAGAAAAAAATTATTTGAAACAAACTCCCCCTGCATACATGCATACTCCCCCTGGATACATGCACATTTTTAAAACACTTTTTATAACACAAATAGAATAATTCTCCCCCTTCATCATCAAAAAGAATAGAGGAAGTAAAGAGCTCCCACTATCAATCATTAATTATCACAATATAAGCACATTATTCCAAAAAATGAACATAAGTACAATGAAATCCATAAAATCCATAACAAACAATCAAACCAAATTCATATCAGTCAAAACAAATACATATAATTGAAAACAAGTACAAATCATCCAAAAGCATAATAATCATCCACATAGTTGAAAATACAATAACATGATGCAGTAAATGAAATGTAGGTGTGTCCAAGTACAAGCATAAGAAAACTACTGAGGTGGTGAAGATGGTGGCGATGGAGCTGGATACGAATATGTAAGGCTGAAATGCTCAAAGAGAAGTCGCTGTCCATGAAAGAGCTGCTGCTGAAGCTCAGCCTGCCGCACCGAGAGCGTCCGCACCTCATCCATAACCTGTTGAAGCGTAACCTCTGTAGAGGGTAGAGGCTGTGGAGGTGAGGAAGCTGATGCAGAGACACCAGGAGTTGGAGCAATCATAGTAGGATCTCGATGTCTACGCTGCCCTCGAAAAGAGAGTGAGAAAATGGGTAGCTGATTGGCTGGAACCACATCATTAAGTGGCCGATCATCACTTGGAACCACGCAAAGCCTAAACCAAGAATAGCGTCCTCCCCTATACTTTTGGACGGTCTACATGAAGGTTCTTTAATAGGTACTTTAAAGATTTTCAGGATTCGGGTAATGAGAGAACCATAAGGAAGTGAGCGGGTAAGCAGTTTAGGAATGCTGAGCATGTTTCGGATAACGAGATATCCTAGGTTGACTGGACGTTGTCTAAGAATACAATCAAGCAGAACAACATCCATATTAGAGACCTCATCCAAATGGCCGGATCTCGGAAAGACAATACCCTGAATAAAACGGAGTAAAATCCGGGATTGAAGACAAAGACATGGAGTGCGAAGATGAACAGTACAGTCTTCATCGGAAAGGTCGATACGACGACAAATATTCTTAACAGCATCTATATAAACATAGTCATCAATATCAGGAACTTTCCTAGGAGAAAAAATGCATAGGCCATTATTGGAAGATCTTAGAATGGAGTTCAAAAGCAAAACATCAAATTCAATCGAAACTCCTCCAACTGTGGTGATTACTCGATTTTCTTTCTCTGCGGAACAATCCATATTCGAGTAAAAAACTTTCACCAAGTCGGGATAAACACTCTCCTCAACAACAAGGGCATCAAACCAACCAACAATTTTCAACAATTGCACTAATGAACAATTACTAATATAGAGATGATATAAACTGTCCGGTAAAATAAAAAAGCTTGGGAGTACCTCACGAGCCATGAATTGTTGACGAAAACGTTTGGCAAGATGTTTTTGATTCTGAAAGTGTGTGGACTCGAAAAGAGATAGATTGGACGTGCCCCGTGCTTCTTGTGGCCGGTCGGTTTGTTGAACCGGGTCCTTGCCCTTTCTTCGAACCGGTCGAGAGCTTGACATGATAAAATGGCCGATTTGAAGTTAAATACTATGAGGAAAAGGAAGATGAGGAGGATTGAAAGAAGTTTGGTAAAGAAATTTGATCAAGAATCGGCTTGAGGAGAAGAATTTTAGAGAGATAAAATATGAAGATAAACCCTAGGTGGAGATTCGGATCTAATGATTTGGATGTTAAAGACAAGTTTGGAGAGTGAGTTTAGGTACAAGAACACATGGGAAGTAAGATTTAGAGCAAGATTTGCAATAAAACAAGGTTGAAATGGTGGATTTTGATGAGAAAAGAGAGAGATGAGAATCGGTTTTTAGAGAGAGAGAATAAACCGGAATGCCGAAAGAGAGAAGAAGATGAACATCATATATATCTTGCGAAACCGGCTTGCCGGTTGTCACTAACCGAAAATCCGGTTGTGACCAGAAACAACACAATTCGAAACCGGCTTGCCGGTTGAGGGTAACCGGAAATCCGGTTTGATCTAGTAAGGAGTTCAATCGATTTTGGTGTTCCGGATGTTTTGAACCGGAAATCCGGTTTGTTCCAGTAAGTAAGCATTCAAATCCGGTTTGCCGAATGTGTCTAACCGGTAGACCGGTTTGAGACAGAGAGAAGCCTTATCGAATCCGAATTTCCGGATGAAAAATCCGGTCATCCGAAAGATGTCCCGAGAGCAATCTAAGTTAATCCGGTTTTCCGGATTGAAAAACCGGTTATCCGGAATTTGTTCCGAGAGGATTCAATAAAAAAAATGGATTTCCGGATGAGTAGAAAGGAAAAGTTTGTTAGTTTTTATACTTGTACTACACACACCATTTTTATTTTTGGCTTTAAAAATTGATTAATTTTAAACCATTTTGAGATTTAAAACTTTTCAATTAGCCTTGTAATGCATGTAACATAGAATCGTAAAATCATAAAATCACAAGCATATCACGCAATCTAGCTCAAGAAGTGTAAATCCATATAATAACAAACATATCAAGCCATGTAATAAAACATAAATCAAGATGCAACATTCATCATACCAAGCCCATGTCTTATTTTTATAAAATGCTCTTCGCTAAGAGGTTTTGTAAAGATATCCGCAAGCTGATTTTCAGTAGAAACAAATTTGATTACAACATCCCCTTTTTTAACATGATCTCTAAGAAAATGATGTCTAATTTCTATATGCTTAGTCCTAGAATGTTGAATGGGATTTTTGGAAAGATTTATAACACTAGTATTGTCACATAAAATAGGAATTTGATCAAGCTTAATACCATAGTCTCTAAGGGTTTGTTTCATCCAAAGACTTTGCGCACAACAACTGCCTGCGGCAATATATTCTGCCGCGGTGGTTGAAAGCGCAACTGAGTTTTGTTTCTTACTAAACCAAGAGACAAGAGAATGACCTAGAAAGTGACATGTTCCACTAGTACTCTTTCTATCAACCTTATACCCAGCAAAATCGGCATCCGAATAACAAGTCAAATCAATATGAGTTCCTCTAGGATACCAAAGGCCAAGATTAATAATGCCAATTAAATATCGAAAAATACGTTTCACAGCAAGCATGTGAGACTCTTTAGGACAAGATTGAAATCTAGCACATAAGCATACACTAAACATAATATCAGGTCTACTAGCAGTCAAATAGAGCAAGGATCCGATCATACCTCGATATGTCTTGATATCAACTTCCTTACCTTTCTCATCTTTGTACAGCTTTATAGGGGTGCTCATGGGAGTGCTTTTTGCCGTTCCATTATCATAGCCAAATCTTTTGAGAAGATCTTTTACGTATTTGGCTTGGTTTATGAAAATTTCTTCCTCGTTTTGTTTGATTTGAAGTCCAAGGAAGTACTTCAACTCCCCCATCATACTCATCTCAAATTCTTGGCTCATACATGATGAAAAATCTTTACACAACAACTCATTAGTAGAACCAAAAATAATATCATCAACATAAATTTGAGCAATAAGTATGTCTTGGTTCTTATGCTTAACAAAAAGAGTTATATCCGCTTTTCCCATCAAAAAATCGTTATCCAACAAGAAGTTTTTAAGCCTATCATACCAAGCTCTAGGTGCTTGTTTTAAACCATACAAAGCCTTGGATAACTTATATACATGATTAGGAAATTTTTCATTTTCAAAACCAGGAGGTTGTTTCACATAAACTTCCTCCGTAATATATTCATTCAAGAAAGCACTCTTGACATCCATTTGATATAAAATAAAATCCTTATGACATGCATATGCTAATAACATCCTAATAGATTCTAATCTTGCTACAGGTGCAAAAGTTTCATCAAAATCAATTCCTTCTTCTTGGTTGTAACCTTGAGCTACTAATCTAGCTTTATTTCTTACAACCACACCGGATTCATCCATTTTATTTCTAAATACCCACTTAGTGCCTATAATGGATTGATGTTCCGGATTAGAAACTAACTCCCACACATTGTTTCTCTCAAATTGATTCAACTCCTCTTGCATTGCCATAATCCAAGATTCATCATTTTCCGCATCCGCAAAGGATTTTGGTTCAATTTGAGAAATGAATGCAGCATGCTCACATGTGTTCCTAAGTGATGATCTAGTGGTAACACCTCGTGAGGGATCTCCTAAAATCACATCTTTAGGATGAGAGGAAACATACCTCCACTCCTTGGGGAGTGTTTGAGAAGTACCTTCATTTTGTTCCTCATTTGGTTCTTCATGATGCTCCTCTTGAATTCCATTTGTTGTGTCTTCTTGGTTGTCATTTGATGCTTTTTCTTGTGGTTCTTCTTCTGCATTATCATCAACAATGACTTTCTCCATAGAGGAGGGGTTAGACTCATCAAAAGTAACATGCATAGATTCCTCCACAACCAAAGTTCTTTTGTTATAAACTCTATAAGCTTTGCTTGAATTTGAATATCCAAGAAAAATACCAACATCGAATTTTGGATCAAATTTACCAAGATTATCTTTTGTGTTCAAAACAAAACATTTGCATCTAAAAACTTTAAAATAACCAATGTTGGGTTTTCTATTTTTCCAAAGCTCATATGGAGTTTTATTAAGATTAGGCCTAATCAACACTCGATTTAAAACATAGCAAGCGGTATTGACGGCTTCGGCCCAAAAGTACTTAGGCAAAGAGTTCTCATTTAACATGGTCCTAGCCATTTCTTGAATTGACCTATTCTTTCTTTCTACTACTCCATTTTGTTGTGGAGTCCTAGGTGATGAAAATTGATATTCAATACCAAAGTCATTACAAAAATTTTCAAATGCATGATTTTCAAACTCTCCACCATGATCACTTCTAATACAAGTAATGGAATAACCTTTTTCATTTTGAACCTTTTTATGGAAAGTTCGAAATGCATCAATGGCATCATCCTTATTAGCTAAGAACAATACCCATGTGAATCTAGAGTAATCATCCACAATCACAAATGCATAATATTTGCCACTCAAGCTAGCATATCTAGAAGGTCCAAACAAATCTATATGGAGCATTTGAAGTGGTTTTGAAGTAGAGATATGATTCTTGCTTTTGAAAGAAGTCTTGATTTGTTTTCTAAATTGGCATGCTTCACAAATGCTATCTCTTTGAAAATTGATTTTTGGAAGACCTTTAACTAAACCATTTTTCACGATTTTTGAAATCAAATCCATGCTTGCATGACCTAATCTTCTATGCCACAACCAATCATCATCATGCAATGCGGAGAGACATTTATCATGTAATGATGCACAATCTATATTAATAGTATAGACATTAACACATCTATTTCCCACAAACAAGACTTTCCCATTGCATGCATTCTCAATAACACACTTTGATTCATCAAAGATAACTCTATATCCCTTGTCGCATAATTGACTAATGCTAAGCAAATTGTGTTTCAAGTTTTCAACTAAACACACATTTTCAATAAGAGTAGAGGATACATTACCGACATTTCCAATCCCAATAATTTTTCCTTTTGAATTATCTCCAAATGACACATCTCCACCATTTTCGATCTTAGTGAAGCTTGAAAACCAAGAATAATTCCCTGTCATGTGTCTTGAACAACCGCTGTCCAAGTACCACTTATTCTTCTTCTTCTTCTTCAAGCCCTGTAGAGAAAATTTTAAATTTTAGGTACCCAAATCTTTTTGGGTCCTTGAGAGTTAGAAATGGTTCCTTTCGGAACCCAAACACATTTCATACCATAATGTGCATTTCTCTTCACTACACATCTATTTTTCATATGGCCATCTTGATTACAATAATGACATACAATTTGATTGTTAATAGATGTATTCTTAACAAAATAGCTTTTGTAAGATTTTTGTTTCAAATTTGGTTTATAACCAATGCCACTTTTGTCGAATACACATTTTTGTGAGTTTAGCAAATTATCCAACATCTTTTGTCCGTTTGTGAATTTTAGCACAATTTCATTTAATTTATTGCTCTTCTTCCTAAGCATTTCATTTTCATTTTTCAAGTCATTCATGTGTGACTCTAAGTGCTTATTTGAAGTGCTGGAATTTTCAAATAAAGCCATGCTATCATGCAATGTCTTATTTTCTAATTCTAGGCATGTGATCTTTGCACTAAATGATTCATTTTCATTTTTAAGCTCTATCATCTTCTTTTTAAGACATATATTCTTTTTACCAATCTTCATCAACTCATCATGCAAATCCTTAAAGGCATCATGCAATTCATCATATGTAGGAAGAACACTTACCTCATCAAGTTCATCACATGATTCTTCCCCAACGGCCATGAGAGCTAAGTTTGTCATTTCTTGTTGCTCATCCTCATCACTTGTTTCCTCTTCGCTATCATCCCAAGTGGCCACCATAGCTTTCTTCTTGAGTTTTTTGAGAAGAGGGCATTCCGGTCGTATGTGTCCGGGTTTCTTGCATTCATAACAAGTGATTGGCTCCTTCTTCTCCTTCTTATTCTTGTTGCCTCTGAACTTTCTCAGCTCATTATTCTCCTTATAAAATTTTCTGAATCTTCTAGCCAATATAGCCAACTCCTCATCATCCATTTCGTTTTCCTCATCACTCTCACGTTTTGAAGCCTTGAGAGCAATGTTTTTCTTCTTTTCCTCATGCCCTTTCTCAGCTGCCAAACCCTCTTCATAAGAGATTAGAGAACCAATTAAATCATCAATAGGTAATACATTTAAATCCTTTGCTTCCTCAATGGCAGTCCTTTTTGGTCTCCATTCCTTAGATAGTGACCTAATGATTTTCTTGATTTTTTCGCTATTTGAAAAAGTCTTCCCTAGAGCTCCTAGAGTGTTTACTATGTCCGTAAATCTAGTATACATAGAGTACACATTTTCATTTTGTTCCATTTGGAACAATTCATATTGTCGAGTGTACCTACTTATTTTAGATTCCTTCACTTGGTTTGTCCCTTCACAGACAACCTCAAGTTTGTGCCAAATCTCATTAGCACTTTCATAACTAGACACTCTATGAAACTCTTTCTTATCTAGAGCACAAAACAGGGCATTCATGGCTTTGGAGTTTAGAGAGGCTTTTCTCTTTTCAAACTCATTCCAATCCCGTGACGATTTTGGAATATCTTCTCCGACTTCATTTTTAGTCAAAGGCATAAAAGGACCATCATTAACAATTTCCCATATCTCATAATCTAAAGCTTGCAAGTAAATTCTCATCCTAGTTTTCCAATATGGGTAATCATTTCCGTCAAAGTAAGGTGGCCTAGTGGTGGACTGACCTTCTCTAAATGTGGAATCGTTTTGAGTTGCCATTGATCTTTAACTCAAGACGGTTAAGTCTAAATAATAACACCTCGCTCTGATACCAAATGAAATATAAATGTGCAACCCAAGAGGGGGGGTGAATTGGAAATTTAAAAACTATTCTAGCAAATCCACACAACAAGCAATCTAATGTCTTAATAAAATTCGAAAATGATAAATTCAATAAAAGCACAATAATTAAAGAGCAAGGGAGAAGAAAAACAAACACACGAATTGTACGTGGTTCGGCAATCCCCGCCTACGTCCACGCCTCCAAGCGATCTAAGCTTGAGGATTTCACTATCCAAGCCCTTCCAAGGCTTCAACCAATTACAATTGACTTCAAGGTGTCAATAAACCTTTACAATAGAGAGATATCTCCCAATCTCTTCACTCAAGTGTCTCACACACTCAAACTCTCACAAATGAGATAAATAAATGAAGAGTACAATGAAACTCACTTCAATGAGTAGATATACAAAAATGAAGAACAAGAAAATGATTCAATGTTTGTAGTTTTCAAGCTTTGAAGACTCAAGATATCACGTGTGCTTTTTGTTTTTGCTTGGTGGAGAGCTTCAAAATGAGTTGGATTTGAGTTTTTATAGTTTGAGCTTGAAAACTAGCCGTTATGTTCAATTCTGGACGGAACCGGATAGCCGGATGTGGAAACTGGATAGCCGGTTGATGTTACCGTTACAGCACAAATTTGAATTTCTGAAAAAAAAGATTACCGTTTGTTGGAATCGGAATTCCGGTTGCGTTTTGGTTACATTCTGCCTCGAACCGGATTGCCGGATTCCAAGAACCGGAATGCCGATTGCATTTTGGTGACATTCTGCTTCAAACCGGATTTCCAGATTTACACAACCGGATTGCCGGTTGCTACAGTACGGCTATAGTGAAATATTTTTCTAAAATTACAGTTTGACCCTATAAGTTTATAAAAACTATATTATGACCCAAAACGTCAGAAAACTTTGCAAATAGGTCTAGTTTCAGAATTTCTAAAAATTACTTTGCTAATCCAAGAAATTTCTGAAATTATGATTTGGCCCTTACGATTTTATTATTATTGCACAAAAGTCCTTTTCAACATAATAACCATATTTTTCAAAGTTCTCAAAAACCTTTCACTTTAGTCCAAAATATTCATAACTTATAGTATATCCCAAAACATATAAATTGTTTCAAATAGGTCCGAATCCGAAATTCAAAACAATATTAAAGGTTTTAAAACATGTTCATTTTAATCCAAGACACTTTGATTTTATAACCTCATTTTCTTATTTATAAAACACAATTTATAAATCTTTGTTTAATTAATACATGTGGTTTGTTATCATCAAAATCAATATGTATAGCTAAAAAAGCTAACACCCCTGTTGGAAGCTCAGTTACAGGTTTCCTGCTCTTAGCGTTGGATTGGAAGTAGTATCAGCCAGCATCCTTGGGACTGCTCTTTAGTTGATACAGGTGTCTCACGTCATTAATTGTGGGCTCACTCTGACAACATCTGTCCCATAGAACGAACAGACCAGAAAGCACCCTCCATCCGTTGGGATTCAACTGACCAGGGGATAAGTTCAGCCCGCTAAATATCCGAGCAAAGTATGGTTGTATGGGACACCTCAATCCATATTTAAAGCTTTCCAGAAACAAGGTGACGAAACCTTTGGGAGGCCGGCTAGGGGTATCTTCTTGCCCGGGACCCTAAGAGTTATGTTATCGGGAATCTCATACCGATCCCGAAAGGAAGTAAGCTCGCCTACTGTGGTCGTGCAAGTGATTAGATCAATAGCGTAATGATGTGACAATGCTCTACCCCCTGCCATACTCCTCACTTCTAGTCGTGATGATTCTGGTAAAAGTTTCCCACCCGAATCACCTCTCCGTTCATCACTTAGGGTGTCTGACGAGCCGGATGTTCCCACTTCACCGCTATTCCGGCTCAAAGTGGTCGTTTCTAGGGACATTCTTCTAGCCCTAGTTGCGATATTAGGGTTACTGGGCCCTAAGGGGATACTGTGGTCAAAGACGGCGTCGGCGAGCAGACTAGGTAAGAAGTCTGACTCCTCGTCGTCGTCGTCTATCTCGATAATTTTTTCCTTGCCCTTCGACATTTCTCAATCTATAACCCTAACACCACCACCAACTAATACCTGAGTGAAGTAAAGAGAAAAAGAAATGTGTATAACTATTGAAGACCGAGGAAATAGTGGTAGTACCTGAAGAATCGGCCGTCGGAGAGGAAGGCGCAGTCCGAGAGAATGGTTCAATCGGAGAGAATCAAAGGTGGAAGTGTATTTACCGAAAATCATTCACCGGAAAACTGAGGGAACGATGAGTGTTTTGGGTAAAAATTCTGAAGTATCCAAAGGAGAGAGGACATTTGGGGCTGCAAGCATTTAAATGGCACCAGATCCTGAGGATTTGCGACTCTTGGTTTGAAATTCAAACGGAGTGCCAGATTTCCACCACGTCACCTCATCCGCAATTAAATGCGACACGACTCTTGGCAGCTTTTCCTGCCCCACGCAACCAAGACTGTTGAGTTTCTACTGTCGATTCATTTTGTTACCCAACACCAGAAACTGGGGGACTTGTGTTTGGGGATATGTCGACGAGATCAAACATGACTAACAGGAACCTGGTCGTCGGATGTGTTTCAATAAGGATCAGTGGAGACGAGCAGAACCTTGCAGCAGGGGAGCAGGAGCAGAAACCCCCTGCCACTGCCCAGGCACACTGTCCGTGGGGCTAACCTACCGAGGAAGGCACTGTGCTCGTTACCGTTAAGGCTTGGACCGAGGAGACCCGGCCAATGCCAGTTGAAGTGACGTGCTTACCAACCCGAGACTTAAAGCCACGCAAGATACGCAACCACCTGCCACCGCAGTAATGGGGATATACGGAACCACCTGCCACCGCAGTAATGGGGGTATACGCAACCACCTGTCATCACAGTAATGAAGATATACGCAACCGATCGTTACTGCTATAAGAGAGGATCCTCGGGAGGCCTATAAAAGGGGCGGCCGGCGAAGGTAAAAAGGTTGGATTTTTTATCACTCTAAGAGGCTAAAAGGGAAATAACTCGTAGCCGATAAAAAACTCAAGGCCAAGAGATTTACGGCCAATCTTTTCCTAAAAACCTTCTTATCTGACTTGAGTGTCGGAGGGTTTACGTCGGGAAAATACCCGGCGCACTCTGACTTGTTCTGTGAATGCAGGGAATAGGGAAGAGCAATTGAACGAGGAAGAATCCTGGTCGAGATTTGGTTGAACGAGCAAAGGTTCTGATCACAAAAACAGCGACCAGAATTCTGTATCAACACCTACATTAATTATGGTTTATTTTATCAACAATCTTTACTACACTAATATTGTGGTTGCCTAATACAGAGTTAATTATTTTTCTGGTCAAAATTAGGTGAATGGTTAAAGATAAAACGTTTTAAAAAATTACTGTTTAAGATATAATTGTTTTACCATTAAGGATAAATGTCTGTTTAATATCTATATTTAAAAAAAGTCTTAAAACACCCTTGATGTTATATTTGTTATACTCCTACACTTACTTTTTTTTATAATAATACCCTTACAACAATATGCTTGGGGATGTTAATGAAAAGAAAAAAAATTATCAAAATAACCTTAAAAGTAACATAAAAATTTATCCAAATTTTTATATTATTATTTTATTTTTAGGATTAGTTTGATAAATTAAATTTTTATAAAGTAATTATTAGTAAGATTATTGCAAGTATATTTAACGTTACTTTAAGTTGACGGGGATTAATTTATTCATAAATAATTATTAGCAAAATTATTACACGGGTACAAAAAATACTAGTTTTTTCGTACTAATATTTATTAGTTAATTTACTAAAATTAACATTTTTAAAAAATAAATAAATTAATTTCAAGAATATGGTGGCAAGGATATTTTTGTAAAAGCTTAGAATAATACATATTTAACTATAAGGATATTTTGAGGCATTTTTGAAATATAGGGATTAAACGAGCACTTAAATTAAAATATAGAAACTAAATAAATATGTACCCTAAGATGAATTTATAAGTTATTTAGAACAAAATCAATATATACTTCAAAATTATGAGCTATAAAGTCCAATCCCTTTTAATTTATAACAAAAAGTAATTTATTGGGGGCTTAGGAGTTAATTTACTTAGACAATTTCAAGAAATTTCTTTTGTTTGGAGGATTTGAGTCTCAAGCGTTTCAAGAATCCTTCGCACTTGCTTAAGGTAATCTTCAACTCATGGTTTTCTATTACTATAAATTAACATTGACCGCTTAACAACATGAATTTTTATAAATCAATTTCATATAAAAGTAAATACACACGTGAAGGCGAAAGCCGTCATGAGTTTACAGACCAATTGTAAGTTGATCAAAACTTGTTGGCCATGCATGCATGTCTTTCGTGAAGCAAAGACTTGGGTCATGTTGAGGTATGGTCGGCTTCTTTGTTTGTAGACGGCTTTAATTAATTTGTTTCCCATCAAGGTTTTTGATCGATGATTACAAGTTTTAGCATCGGATACGATTGCGATGAAACCCATTGTCCTTTTCAATAGCAAATCTTGCCTAATTCATACGATTTTGTTACAGACAAGTCGACAATAAAATTCTTGGTTTGAACAAATATGCCAACCTCTAAATTACTTTGATCGTTTCATGTTTTTCCTTTTCTAATTCTTTTTTCAGGGTGATCGAATTGATTATTCTACAGGATTAGTTTTTAAGACTTAACACATTTGGAATTATTATTATTATTATTTTTGCTGACGATATGGTGAATTTACCAATTAAATTATCCGGTAATTATTTTTTTTTACAGATTATTATAAGCTAGTTAGGTTTTTTGAGTATGAATTAGGTTAACAAAAATCTAAAATCTATATATATGACCCAAATTTTCATTCTTAAAATAGAATCATAATAATATCTGCATGTGGTAGCGGATAATTTAATTAATCATGTTTCTAGTATTGTTATTAATTAGGAGGATTGTCATTTTCCTTCCTACAGTAATCAATAGATACCATTTATCTCCCTACTGTTTTTATAATAGCCAAAAACCCCCATGACAGTATAAGTTTACAATATTATCCTTATTTTCAACTACTCTTTTGTTTACATTTATTACAAATTAAATAAATTACATGAATAGAAATTAAATAAAAAACTAAGTATTAAAAATAAGAAATATATGTTTTGATGTGAGTAAAAAAAATTAATAACAAATTTTTTTCTTATAATTATTTATTTT
Source organism: Citrus glauca (assembly GCA_029633175.1). Classification (NCBI taxonomy): domain Eukaryota; kingdom Viridiplantae; phylum Streptophyta; class Magnoliopsida; order Sapindales; family Rutaceae; genus Citrus; species Citrus glauca. Next base: position 36,642,181 of record JAQOOD010000001.1, on the reverse strand, counting down.
GTAAATATTTTCTTATAATAAATATTTTGTAATATTTTAAAATTTAATGTAAAAAGTATAGGCAAAATATTTTATTATTTATCTTTTAATAAATTTTTATTTATCATTCAAGTTTTCTTATAATAATTTTTTATCATTTTATAATAATTTTTTTATATTTTTATTATAAGAAAATTTTCACAAAATAAATAAGTACAAGAAAAAAAAATTATTATTAATTTTTTTGTTCATATCAAAATATGTTTTCTTATTTTTAATGCTTAATTTTTTATTTAGTTTCTATTCATGAGATTTATTTAATTTATAATAAATATAAATAAAAGATTAGTTGAAAATAAAGGTAATATTATAAACTTATGCTATCATGGGGGTTTTTGGCCATTATAAAAATAGTAAAGGGGAAAGTGGTATATGTTAATTACTGTATAGGGAAAAGTGGCAATCTCCCTTATTAGTTATTACACAATATCACAACATCTAGCTAATAAAATTTACCAAACTTATGCATGCACCTATTTTGCAATTCATCTTAGCACTGTTAAAAAAAATTTATCAAAAACCTAATTATTTTTTAATACTGATAATTAATTAGTGGGAGACTACCAGTTTTCTCCTACCAAAATCAATACATACCATTCATAATACTCAATAACTCCCTAACGCTAAAAATTAAAGAAAAGAGGGGTAAATGAATTATTTTCTTGAATTTGATTTTACAAATATAAAATACGTATTTATTATAAGAAAAAATTTAAAATTAATAAAAAGTAAAATAAAAATCTTATTATTAATTTTTTATTCACATCAAAATATATATTTCTTAATTTTGGTGTTCATTAATTTATTTTTATTTTAATTTATATTAATTTATTTATGCCCCATAAGTTATGTATACTACCCCATTTCAATCAACATTTTTTTTAATTTAAAGTAAAGAAAAAAGTTTAAATAATTAATTAATTATACCCTTTTCTTTACATAAGTCTATTGTTAATCACTGTAGATGCAATATTTCAAAGATAGCTAATTACGCCACGTGCCTACTCTTCTAAGTAACAAGAAATTTTTGTGAAGGAAGCGACAACTAAGATAAAAAGGAATTATTCCAAGAGAAATAACACCCAAGATAAAATTTCCTAGGAACTTGTAAAAGCGGCAAGAGGGGGAATTAAACTCATTTCAAATTCAATGGCCTAAGGAAACCACGCCAAAAGTCATATGTAGGGAAACATGCATGTAGGAAATAAATATGTTTGTTTCCCTACAATCAAATTCATATCCACGTATATAAAAATGATAGGTGACACGTGTCATTAGAAAGAGAGCTTAAGGTAAAATCCTAAATTCACATCACCCATCATCTATAAATAGAGGCCACCTCTATAAGAAAGGGGTATTTTGGCCTCTGAAGAACAATGTTCATCCTAGAGAAAACCTATTTTCTTCTCCATTCTTCCTTCTATCAACCTTACTCAAGCACTAATTCGGGCATTAGAGTGTCTTTTTTAGGTATTTCCCTCGTTGGATTCAAGGCCAACTAATCTTTACAAGTTTTCCACAACTACAAATTCGTGTGAAGGTAAAAATATATCCCTTCAATCACTAATGTTGTTTCAACTAAAGGGCAGAGCTATTTAAACTCACAAATTTCCTCTCTAAACCCTCTTTTTAATTAAGTATTTATTATTTAAATAATTTTTGAAAATATTAGTTGATCAACCATTTCTTTTCTTTCTCTTCTCAATTTCACAAATTCTCATCAGTTCATTCATATATTTTCTTTTATCTGCAAATAATTGATATATCAAACTAAAAGAAAAAACTTACTATTTAAAAATCAACACCAACAACTTTTTAACAATCATGAAAGTTAATGAATATTAAGAAATTAATTTTTACCAAACACAAAAGCTGTTATCAAATTCTTACATACAGAAAACATTGAAATATAAATCATGATATATTAAGAAAGGAAAAAATAAAAGAAAAAAGTGAAATTGAGTGTTTAATTCGCAGAATATAAGAGTAGAGAGATTATGCAATCATAAGATAGAGAGAAAAAAAGATTAGTGAAGGATAATTTTGAGATTTTTAAATTTTAAAAATTTTTAATAATTAATTTATTTTTTAAAACGGGTGTGGAGAGGAATTTAGTAGATTCAAATAGCCCCACCCTTAACTTAATTTAATTTGACTATTTTATCCTTATAATATAAAATGGCTAAATTATTTAAATCATGTGCTTTTTGTTTGTAAGTTAAAAAGATTAATGAAGATTTACTTGTTAAAATTTCTTCTTTATTTAAAATTGTTAAATATTATATGAATTTTCTATAATTATTTTGTTGGAGTGGGTTGGGTTTAAATAATTTGAGGGGTGAAAATATCACCACCCATAATTTATTACCTATGAAAAGAGTAAAAAAAAAATTGAAACATTTTATTGGATACCCTTACTGTTTAAATTAATGACAAAGTAATTGCGCGAAAAAGTTACTTTAATGAAGTTGGGGTTCATTAGGAAGGTGAGTATCATTTTTTTCTTTTAAAATCTATAAGTCAAAATAAGCATCCTCATTCAGTTTTTGAGTATTGATATTTGAATTTAAAGATGGCTAACAAGCCGTGCCGGCAAACCAAGGCCCGTGAGGGCTGAGGGTTGGCATAGCATAGTCCACCAAATTGGCGGGTTGTGCCGTGCTGTGCCCTATACTTGTGCCGTACCCAAAAAAGGATCATCAATTTTTTTTCCTTCAAACCTGCATGTTTTTTTAAGTCCACGTGCCAAATATGCTTTTACTAGCCTATTAGTCCATCTAATAATAATAATTTTTATTAACTATTAAGAGAATAATTAACATTTTATTATAAGTTTATCACAATTTCGTAACTATATATTTAAATATTTAATTTCACAATTACCAATTCAATTATAGCACAACAATATTATTTAAACTACAGTGAAGCAAATTACATATAATTTTTATTTGAACAATTAATATTATAATTGGACTTGAACTCCATTGAATAAAAATGCTACTTTTAATTTATCATAAAAAATAAAAGAAATATTTCGTTCATAATTTTATTTTGTGCTTTCCCTCTATCAGACAGCATGAACCTTTCAAATTATTTGGTATGACTCATACTCTTTTTCGGGATAATTCATTACCACCACCACAACCTAGTGGAATGAGGACCACACCATTGCTGTCACTACATTAAAGCAGATTGCACAAAATCCGCCTCCACTCTTCCTAATAAGGATATCTTGTTAGGTTTTGACATCTTGTACCAGATCAAACACCTTCATATCATTCCCACTGGAATCCGAGTCAAATCCATGTTTAAATCTTTCACAGACATATCTCCGTTAACTAAGTTATGATTTTATAAATGAAATGTTAATTCTCGTAATGTTTTGACATATCGTTTATAAAATCGTGATATTTATAATTTTATTTATAAAATTTTGATATTTATTTATTCATTTAATAAATGATAAACATAAAACAATTAGAATTTTTCTAAAACTAAGACTTAAATTAATTTAATTTTAAAATATTTATAAAATCATAATATTTTATTTTTATTTTTATTAAAAAAATTTACTTTAATATACTTTAACTCACGAGCCAAGTGCTAACCCACCAATAAATCATATTTATTACGTGTCCTTTCGTGTGTTGTACTTTAATCCATTATTGATTATACCATACTTTTAAGGCTTACATTCTCATAAATTTAAGCCCACGTATCTTGTTAAAATATGTCACATGCCGCCGGACCCGTTTGCGCTCCTTTATTTGAACTGAAGATTATTACACAATGACCACAAAACAGTTGTAAAATTATATGGTATTACTGATGCCGTACGATTTGATCGCAATTATATCACCGTTAGAGTTGTTTATCATTTTCCATCATCTCTTTTCATCAAATTTTGTCAATCGAATCTTATACAATTATCAGCTCTCTCATTTATTTCGGATTTTTATTTTTTAACGATATCTTTCTTTTTCCTCTGTCCAAATGTAGACAAGTTGATGCTCGAACGAGTTGACTTCCCATCATTCATTGCATCTAATTGCCACACAGAAAAGGAAGCCACGCATTAAAACATTGAACAATTTGTGCTGTGAAAGGTACATATACTGTCAGAAACCTCAATTAATTTCATCCATCCGAAATCCAAACCCTAACCTTACTAGAGTTTCATTTCAATATCATTTTCACAGAGAGTTGGCCCAGATGGCCATAAGCCTACAACGTATAACAAACCCTAACCCTACTAGAGTTTCATTTCAATATCATTTTCACAGAGAGTTGGCCCAGATGGCTATAAGCCTACAACTCATAACGCGATATCACCAGTATTCTCAAGTCGCAGGTGCATGAATTAATTAGGGGCCAGCTTCAACGACCATTTAATGGTGACCCCCAATGTGGGGAAGCATTGTAAACCCTCCAAACAGCACAATGACAATGATGTAACCCCATGCAATTTTCATATTTTTGTGTTAATCCATCATATGTAACAACTGTAGCTGACTAGCTGTTTTAGCTTTTGGGACACAAACAATATAGAAGTTGAATTTTGGTGCAACTTAATTCAAAAGCCTTAACAGGTTTTTTGCCTTCTTGTTGCAAATTGGACCTAGGCGGCTCTGCATACATGCACTTGGTTGCAAGTTATCAAGACTTTGAATAATTAAATGAAAGCGGTAGTTGCATCAGATAACATATTTAATATTTGTCTTGGACAAAAACTCATATTTATTAATAAACATATGGTATTCATTAATTGGTTACATGGCATTTAAGATACCAATTTTCTGTAACTTTGAAAGTGTATTGTTACTGCAAGACATTGGGTCAAAGGCTTGAGTGAAGGAGAAAAAATCTCAATAAAGTTGATTTCTAATAAAAAAAAAAAGATTTCAATGTATAACGTGTGTTAAAATTGTGGAGGGTATAATTGCCTTTGAATGTTATAGGTAATAGGAATAAGATGAGGATCCTTAAGGTCATGACACCAATCAAATCAGACGACCATCGTTCACAATTAAAGTAGATATAACCAACAGCGATATTATAATGACACGTCGAGAATGATATTTATTTCATTCTTATCACTATCTTAAAATCTTCACTTAATTTCAACAGTTAAATATTTAATATCTCGGAGGGCTGTTTGAGATTATTGAAGATGAAAGGTTTAAAAGTGATTTTATAAAATTAAAAAAAAAATTAAATAATTTTACCAAAATTTTTTATAATATATTTTTAAAAAAGAAAAAAGAATAATTTTTAAAATTTAATTTTGAGACATAATTTTATAATTGATATAATTTTATATATCCTCACATTTATTATAAAAATTTAAAATTATCCTTACTCAATTAGGAAATAAAATTATTAAATTTAATGATATTATTATTATTACTAATTATATTAAGATAAAAAATAAAAATAACAAAAAAAATTATTTTAGTTATCAATTATTATATATACAAAATAAAAAAATATTATATGTATACACACACATATTCAACATTATGTCTATTTTAGTCATTTATATTCTTACAACAGTTCAACATTAAGATTTACTAAACACATACGACTACTTTTAAAAGTCATAGCATTTTTAAAAATAAATTTTACCAAACGTTTAATTAATCCGCTTACAATTGATTACTTCTATAGTACAACTAACAACACTTCTGGTGCATTTACTAATCAAGTTAATCGGAAAGGGTTGAATTGTAATGGAGTGAAATCGGAGTGGGCTGAAATCGGAATGAGAAATAAAAATTAAAATAAGTTGTTCATTTTAACCATAAGAATCAAAATCGAAATGAACAACATTGCCATTGATGTATTTACTTTATTTTGGAATCGGAATGGATTGTAATAAGTTACTAAATTGACTTTAGTTGATTATTATCATTATTTATTATAATAATCGTGATTAATAATAATAATAACAACAAGAGATGACAAAATGAGAATTTTAAAATTTGAGCAAAGGTAATATGATTAGTTTAAGGAATAAGATTTTTATTTCTACCTCCCCTATGAGAGTAAAAACTTTAGTAATAATTCTCAATGTTAACTGAGATCCATCACTTTGATTTCCATTTCACCTTTCATTTAAATAAGTAAACAAATCATTTATTCTCATTCCTTAATTTTTATTTCGATTTCTAATAGGTAAATATATCATTATTTAAAAGTTAAAATATTACCAAACCAACCCTAACTATTACACTTCTGAAATTTGTCTGTCAACTTTAACTGCTTCTGATTTTCAAACTAGCACAACAAAATAGAAAGTAGAAGGGGATGGTCAAACGAATTAAACTTGGGGTCAAATTCAACAAGGGCGCAGCTGTCTTGTTCAAAAGTCATCGCCCAATTTTTTGTCCAACTTATAAATGTAGCAAGTTGGCCAAGTAAGACGAGACATTGCCCTTTTTCTAACTTTCCAATATACATCCACTTTCAAGGGTAAATAATAGAAATTATTGATTAATCTAATATGTAATTAATTATCAGTTTATCGTTTGAATTATGTAATATTATTGGTTAAAATTATTTAGTTAGACAGACCCTAATATTATTATATCATGATTGTCATAAATTCATTGTAACAAACCAATATTGATAATATTTAATACTTACAAGTCATGTAACTCACAAAACAGAGAACATGATCATGTCTGAATTCATTTCTTTTTCTAGATATTCTTCTCTTTGACTTATTTTGAGCTGCAAGTTGCAACTTATTTGTTGAAGATAATATTTCGAAAATTACAAAATATACTTAGCGAACTGGTAGGACATAGAGATTGATTGATCAATATGAATCTTCACTTGGTTTCATTGATATTGATAAAATTTAGAACTGAATATTTTGTACGGACGTTTTAGGTCACTGTTATAAATTTATATTACGAATTATATAATTTAAATTTTTTTATGTATTATTAAAGTGCTTTTTTAATATTTATGATTTTAAATATGAAAATCCATAAAAAATTTGCTGTAGTTTATGGATGGATTTAATAATTTAAATTTTTTATAAGCGTAGGTTTGGTAATGACAAATCTAGAGCGTGTGGGGATTTATCACCAACCTAATGAAGAGGAATTGTTTATTGGGAAAAAGGGCAGTGAACCCCCTAACATTTGGGGAAAAAAACATAAAATCCTTTAACGTTTAAAAAAAACACACATAATCCAATTTTTATTATGAAATTCCATTTGTTTTAATAAGAAATTTATTTTTAATTTACAATTACTATTATATCCCTATAATAAATAATTCAATATATTGACTTAGGACATGTCATTGATAACATGTATAATGAAATCAACAACTTTTTATTTAAAACTTAAAATTGAGTTGTAATTACCTTTTACCCAAATTATTCACTCTAAATTGTTAATATACCCTTCCTAATGATATGATGATAAAAAATGATGAATAATTGGTAAAATTAAAATAAAATTTATTATTGGAAAGGGTGTGTTTGTAACTTATAGTGAATAACTTGCGCAAAAGATAATTACATCTTAATTTTAAGTTTTAATAAAAAGTTGTTAATTTCATTATACCCATGACATGTCTTAAGTTAATATATTGAATTATTTATTATAAAGAAATAATAATAATTATAAATTAAAAATAAATTTACTATTAAAATAAATAAAATTTAATAATAAAAAATAAGAATTATATGTCTTTTTTAACATGTTAAGAAATTTTATATCCTTTTTCTCAAACTTTTTCTCAAACGTGAAGGCCTCATTATCATTTTCCCTTATTTAATTATATATGAGAAATTAATAAAGTGGGGGCCAACTTCACCTGCATAGACCACACTCATGCATGACTATCATTCAACTATCTCAGCGTCATTACTATTGTAACAGTGTTATCCTACAATTTTATTCGAACTCAGCTGATTAGTTAAATAAAAATCATTTTTAGAGCACTATTGTCTTACACTTTTATTCGAATTCAGCTAATCAGATAAATAAAAGTTATTTGAAGACACTTGACGATGCCTTTGGAAACTTATCAACCATTTGATGAACATCGCATCACATACCACATTATTTGTAATAAAAATTTGAGATAAAATTTAAAATATTTATTGTTGTTACACTTTCTATTTAGCCATCTCAATCTCCCTCTCTCTCATGGAAAACGACAAAGTAAGATTCACTATTTCTCTCAAAAAAATTCTCCCATTGGTAGGGCACTAGGGCCCTTCGTCTTAACTCTACATGACTTAATCCCTTGAAAATTTTTCAGATAAGGAAAGTCGAAAAGAGTTATATAAAGCCACAAATATCGTAACCCAAATGCTTCATCCACCAAACATTCTCTTCTCACATATCTCTCTAAAAGACTGAAACTTAGAAACAAAAACCAAAAAGGATTATATGGATATCGCTGACACCCAGCAAAACCAAAAACACCCACCACCTAATAAATTAAACACCAAAAAGAGGCTAAATCAAGAGCAGGTGAGGGTGCTTGAGAGAAGCTTCACCACCAAAAAGAAACTTGACACACAGCTGAAGCTGAAGCTGGCAAATCAGCTTGGCGTGCCGGCGCGACAGGTGGCGGTTTGGTATCAAAACAAGAGGGCAAGGTGGAAGACACAGAGCTTGGAGCTTGATTACAACACAATTCAAGTGAAGCTGGAGAATGCATTGGCTGATAAAAGGAGGCTTGAGAAAGATGTGAAGCTGCTTAAGGAAGAGTTAAGGCAGGCTCAAGAGATTTTGTTTGCTAAGTTGATGACTAGTAATAACAATAATAATCAGGAAGCAGTGGAAGCAATAACTTGCAATAATAACAGGAACTATTCAAGTGGTACTTCTTGTAGTGCTGAGAAAGCCGGTAGCTGCTCCAGCTTTAGCTTAGTGCATGAGGAATACCATGTACATGGTGATGATCATGACCATGATCAGGGGCTGCAAATTGATCATGAGCTTTTTGCTTGTTTGATTGGCAATGGTGGGTCTGCATGGGGCTCAAATGAGTGAGATGATTGAAGAGGCATGTTTTGATGTAAGCTAAAGACAAGCCATATGAAGGGTGACCTGTAATTAGGATAGCGTGTTGATAATGATATTAAATAATTACGTTAAGAAGCCGGCTAAGTTACGTTCCAGACACAGCAACAGTGCGGGTGGGAACGTAACTTAGCCCGAGCCTTAAGTTAAATGTCTTCACTCTTCAGCGTATTACAAGTACTATTACATATGCTACGTACATTGCTACATATCATGAAAAGTGATGGCTCATATGAAATTAATAATTAGATTAGATTTTTTAATCATCCTTTTTTCTTTTCTAAAGCTAAAACATGACTGAATAAAAGAGCCAGATGGCAACCCCAACTCCAGAGCCTATGGTTAGGCAAGTTACAACAAGAGCTAGCCAGGCAGGCACGACATAATTCACTCTAATGCATTGGGGGTAAGCACTTCGGGCCACCACGCTCACCTCAACACCAAACACCGGTTTAGAGTTACCACAATAAATTTGATTATTTAAGACGATTTTTATTTTTTTCACCACATTTATAAACTTGTTCGGAATAATAGTTATTGCATCGAGAAATTTTGAAATCGTAGTCAATAATCACACATCCTCATTTACGTTTTAGCTGCTTTTGCAAGTCAACATGTTAACACCCAACCAAACGGAAGTAAAATTAATGCATTGTTTGGGGAGAAACAGAAAAATTGTAATAAAACGCCATGTGTCGATGAGGGGTGCCATGATGTTAAGCATGTACGCACCCGAGGCACCTGACTTACTCCACAAGTTCGGATACCCAAGGTACCTGACCTACACCATAAATTCAGATATTCAATGTGCCTTACCTACACCACAAATTCGGATGCCTGAGACACCTGACCTATACCATAAGTATAGATATCCGAGGTACCCAACATACACCACGTACACTTGGAGATTAAAAAGATACGAGAGGTACCACAAACCATATGCGAAATAGTCAAGAAAAAACCCCTAAAAAGTCAGTCACGAGAAACGTCTCCATCACCTAAAAGATAATATTTGATTTTGAAAAAATAAATATTAAAAATATCCTGTTGAAAAAGCGGCAATAGTCGACTGTCACCTTTGTCAAAAAGTAAAGGACATTGTACCAAGGACAGTGGTCCTTAGCAGCCATACTAGACAACCTCTGCTAAGGTATCTTAGACCACCCTCCAATGTACACTACATGTCCAAAAAGATAAATTACACCATGAATGCCTTCTTTCTCCCTAACCATGTTCCTAATGGCTCAAAAATCATGAAAAATGGGAAAAAGATAGAAAAAGCCTGGAACAAAGACAACCAATAACCATTAAAAATATGCCACGTGATAACTGGAGTACTCCATATATAAAGAAATCCAGGTTCTGTTTTCATCATTCAACACCACACATACACTCATGAAAAGGCAGAGGTCTTCTTCCACCTCAGACCACCATTTGAGAGGGTTGGTAAGCTCTCACCACAGTAAAATGCTTGAGCAACTGACTTGAGTGTCGGAGTGTGGATGCCAAGCTACCTCGACTCTAACTCTAACCTCTTTTTCATTATTTTGCAGTTAAATGCTCATCTCAAATGACTTAAATTCCAGATTTCAACCTCTCGCTGTAATCACCATCCTCCCACTCTCCTTACCTCTTTTGAATCCTAAAAATATTGCATGCACCAATCAAGTGAGGTCCCTTGTTTCCGTAAAAAAACAAAATATATTATTCTAGATAGGTTTTCTTCTTTTCTTTTGCACCCAAAATATATTTAAAACATGCATCAATAACAACAAAAAATTATTTGAAACTTCTTTTTAAAATAAGTTGGAAAAAAAGAAGATAAATTAAATGAGTCTACAACTCACAATGTATAAGATGTAGCAATCAAAGTTAATTCCTATATTTAAAATGCAAAAAGAATAATCACAAGTTCAATGTTGTTTTATGTAATTCCTTTTTTAATTTAAAATTAGTTTATGAAATGAAAATGAAAAAATTTTGAATTTATGATTTTGATATCTTTTTAAGTGTTTTTAAAGGTGCTGGACTTTTACCTTCATACATATTTGTAACTTCAGGTAGAGCGTGTACTTGAAAAAGACACTTCGATGCCCAAGTTAGTGTTTGTTTTCTAAGGATGAACATTGTTCTTAAAGGCAATAAACCTCACTCTTTTAGAGATGGACCTTTATTTACATAAATATATAACATAAAATTAAGGTTTAGAATACATGAAAGTTTTCCTTTAGATTATCGTTGTGTTGTGTTGTATCAAGACAATGACCTTTCTAGAATGGGACTGTTAAGCCAGTTCCTTCGAGTAATGGATACTACTATAAGAAAATAAGGTATAAGGTATAAGTTATAGAAACTAACTGTCATAAAAGGTAGTGAATGACAAACAATTTTTCTGTCATCTATGTCACTATCATTAATTTATGAAAGAATAATTTACATCATGCATTCATGATGGTTTTTTGTTGTTATATATCTCACACACAATATTTTAATGTAAAAAATATTTTAAATTTAAATTTAAATTTATTTAAATTTTTGTGACTTTTTTTTAATTTTGGCGTGAAATTTAATTATTATTTGTAAATTTATTATTCACTTTTGGCTGGAAATTACTTATTACAAAATTTATGATTGATATTTCCCATCATTAATTAATATAATTTTTTAAAAAATTATTACAATTATAATTTGTTGATAAATTCCTATATATTAATAAAACAAATATAATAAAAAACCAGAAAACAATTATTACTTAACATTCATTCAATCCAACAAATTAATTTCAAAAGAAATACATAAAATGTTCAATGTGATACATAATAAAACATCTCAAATTGGAGAAAACTATCTCAAAATATAAAACAACGGTTAAATTCCAATGCAACTACAACAAAAGCAACTAAAATTCCAGTCACCAAACCTAATTTCTCAACAAAACTTCCAAATATTAATGCAAGACTTCTAGGACTTCCAGCACTCTAACTCCAGCCACAAAGCCAAGTTTCCCAACACTCTAATTCCAACCACGTACCCAGCAACACTCCAACTCATATCTAGCAACCCACCATCTTCCAACAACACTCTAATCCTAGCCATATACCCAGCAACAATCCAACCCAAACCCATCAAACCATTCTATGCAAAATCAATCAAAATACGCAGTGTTATCAAATGCATTACATCTACATTACAATCCTTAATAGCAACCATTATAATTCGACACTACAACTTCAACCTCAACAATTTGTAACAATTAATATTTATAGTTTCATACTCATGTTGACTATTATGTTAATGTGACAAAGATGTTGGAAAGATGGTTAGCCCACTCCAAACAAACATCATCTAATTCATCTTAAGTGTATGCTTTACTTCCATTAAACTATTAATCATAAGATTAATATCGTCAAACTTCAAAAATAATGTCACATATAGGGAATAAAAGAACGTTAAAATATCTCATCATCAACTTACATTGTTTATAAACAAACTAACATCTACTATTATTTCCTTCATGTACTTTAACACATAATAGACACACTCTAATTTTGTGATGTTTTGTTTTGGAGCATGTTCATGAAAAAGAAAAAAGAAAAATTTTCTTAGAGAACCTATCCATTTTAGTTAAAGTACGTAATCGATAGGTACATATATTTTTTATAGAATTATTTCTTCTTTTTTTTTTACCTTCACAATTCTTGTCTTAGTATTATAATTCCATTTTTCCTTACAATCTTTAGTTGTGAAAAGTGTCATGGCACTATATGAAAAACTAAACTATTATCTTTTAATCATATTGAAGAAACTTAAACTATCAGTTGTAGGAAATGGATTGACATAGATACATTTTAAGGAGTTATTCTAAATTAGTTTCAAGACTGGACTGCATAGGATCCACAAAAAACACTTCTTTTTTTACCACATTAAACACAACTAATACCCAATGGTAGCTACAATAGGAGAAGGCAGGAAAAAAAAAGCCAAAAGCAAAACCATGAATTAAGAAACAATTGTCTATTTTTGGCCTCTTTCAAGTGGTCGTGAATATGCTCAACTCTCTCTGAGCAAAATCTTTCTGTAGCCCTTGGATTTGTTGGGCAAACCAAACTTAAACACATGAATCCAAATGGTCATATTCATTTTCTGGTTAGTAGAATGGTACAATCCAACATCCTGACAAGAAAATTAATGCATCAATAAAAAAGTATACCAGATTAATGTAAAATAGTATAAAGAAAAAACATAAAACCACTTATACCATATATACTTTAGTAGCATTTACTCTTAGCGCTTGCATTGAACAACAGATCATTGCAATCTTTCTTCACAGTATAAGCATAAACATCTCTTTAGAATACATTATTATTAATCATATATGTTAAAACACCATCATTTTCACCAGGCACGTATTTCTCATGCAATTTCCCAAATAACTGTAGCATCGGATGGTTGTTTTAGTGCTTGACTATTGTACTCCTTGTATTCCTCATCAGCTGCACTATAATATTTTTAGCTTTATCCTTATTCAAAAGTGTCTTTTTTGTTAGGTTGAAACAATAATAACGATTACTAGTTTTGAAACAATAGTAATGACCACCCAACAATAATAAAGACTTTAACTCTAAATTTTGGTCTATCTAAAATTTTCCATGTCAAAGGGAAATTCCTTTTTTCTTTAAAAGTGGTTAGATTATTTTATATATCACTAGATACACGGCAAAAACTCTGACATAAAATCTCTTCTCAATCTTTTTAATTTTAAGCAAATCCAAAAAAATCTTTTTAATTTTAAGATTATGAGATGTTGGAAGTATAAACTCACAAACAAAATGAATAAATAAACAAATAACAAAAAGTGGAGTGCACATTAAAAAAAAAAACAAAACATTAGCTACTAAGGGGGAGATATCTTACTTCAAAAAGAGAATTGGGTTTCAAAAGAAAACGCCAAACATAATTAAATATATAAAGAAGTTAGCTTAAAATTTAATAGCTTAATAGTTAATATGTCGTTGTCGATTTGCTCAATTTCAGTATGAGATTTTAGAATTGAAAATAATGGAATTAATTGGTTTCCATTTATTTTGTTTAATTTATATTTTACTAACACGTCATTTTAAATTTGTTCTTGACTCATGGATAAACCATACTCAAACCATTATGAAATGGTTTTTTATATAAAAACCTAAATTTTACCCATTTCATAATTTATCCAACCTAAATCATTTTATTTGGTTTGGGTTTAGTTAAACCCATGGGTTGTGGGTTTGTGCCCACCTATAATCTGAATGGTGAGGTGTCCTCTTCAATTCTTTGTAAATTTCTTGCAAACTAATTATCAATTGATTTTTTTCCAAGCATCCAGCTCCTTCTCTCTCTCACTTATGATGGGTCCACGAATGGTGTGAAAGTACGTAAAAGCAGATATAAATTTGCCCAGACCTTGCATATGACCAGTTGGAAGAAGCTTTCCCAATGTTTGTGCAAGTCAATTTTTTGCATCCAAATTCAAGAAGTTTTTTTTTGTCCTCTTTAGTTTTTCCTAACACCTCACCATAAAAAATATTATTATTATTATTATTATTATTATTATTATTATTATTATTATTATTATTATTATTATTATTATTATTATTAAATGAGCATAGATCTAATATCAAAACAGTTTTTGCTTTAGTTAAACTTGATTACTAATTTCTTGATGACTTGTTTAATTTTAAGGTCGTATCCTCTATTCTTTAGCATTCGAGCTCTCTTTCATATCTCACTCTTGTCTGTTAAGTCTTTAGAAAGATCTGATTCTATGTACTGTTTCGATAAAGAAATTAGAACAGTTAATTAGTAAAAAATTTAACAGTTAAAAATACCTTTTATATTGATTTATATAAACTTACAATTTCTTTCATTAATCCAATGTATCCTTTTTAACTAAGGCGGTGATTGGACTTATTCAAAGCTCTCATATTCTTATTGACACGACTGATTTTCTGCATAAAAAGAAACATCTTCTTAACACAAGGTAACTATGATGTAACTATTAACATGTTACTTGTCCTAACTTTAATATACTTACTTCAAATGATTCAGACAAACATTCGCCGACAAGCTTTATACAAACATACCACTTTATTTAGGGGTAATCAATTAGGGGTGTATGCAATTTCTTTTTATCATTTATGAACTTCTAGATATAGTTCTTTGTCAGCACATACTAAAAGTTTCGACATGTTGCTCCAACTGATTGTATTACTTACTAGGACGAACAATGAAACGGCCTTAAATATGGAGGGAAAATTGTTTAAGTGTCAGTTAATAAAAATCCAAAATAATATAACTAATAAATGAAAAATGACAAGAAAAGGTTTAAATAAAATGCAATAGGTTTTTCAAGAATTACCAAAACAGATTTTCACAAACGCTCCTATGTCTTTGGAGGAAGATTGGAAATTGACGTACGAGCCAATACCCCAAGAAAAGAAGCCAACTTAATGGCTTCATCCCTTGCAAGAACACCCATTTCATTGTATTGCACCCTATCCTTCCCTTTTTTGTTTTAAGTCTTTTATTTTGCCTAGGACTCATATTCGTACCTCTCCTAGAGTTACTACTTTTAGGAACACCAACATCAAGAGCAGCCAAATTAGCACCATCTCTCTTAGTACCATCCAAATTAACTCCACCCAAATCAGCACCATCAAAATAACTTCCATCAAACTCAACTCTATTCATCTCAAAACCATCCAAGTTAGCAATACCATCCAAATCAATCTCATCTTCTTTATCTTCTAAATCAGTGTTATCGGCAAATAAGTTATGATAATCATCTTCCAAATTAGGGTCCTCATGAGAAGTACCATTAGCCAAAGTGTGTTTTCCCTTAGCCATATTACTACCTCTGAAGCAAACAAATGAATAATATTAGTTAAATGATTTTATCAACCCATATAACAATCAATCAGCTGTAGGAACAAAAAGCTAATCAATTTAATATCATATCAATTTGTAACCCAAAAATAACATAGATAGTAAATAATTTACTGCAAGAAGTTAATCAATTTATAACCAAATTCCCCCTTTATTGTTACGTGCATAGATCACTCGATAGCCATTAGCGGAATATAACAAAACATTAGTCGATAATTCTTTGGTGAATTGAGGATATTCTATTATATTATTAACTTCATGTTCATTTATTTGATTGGGATTACTTTTAGTAGGCATATGACATAAAATATACCACTTTGTTTGAATATAATCATTTACATAAAATACTTGTTTGGCTTGAGAAGCCAATGTAAACGGATCATATTGATATCCTAATTTGTTTAAGTCTACTAAGATGAATCCAAGCTCATGCTTCTTGACGCAACTATTTTGAAACCAATCAAACTTCAAAACATGAATATTTAACAAATGATAGTCAAGTACCTAAATCTCATCTATAACTTAATAATATGTGATGTCACATATTTCACAATCAACTACATTAACTTTACTGTTTTGAGTTACTCGACTTGAGTCTCGATCTCGTGTAACAATATAGAAACCATTGATGTCGTAACCATTATGTTTAATTACAAAAGAAAGAGGCCTCTGTGCTAAGTAACGCAAGGTATATGATAAATGATCACCCTTTCCAATTAACCAATAAAATTAGATAAAACATAAACTAAACATAGTTTTAACACATCTTAAACATCAAGACATCAAATTAATCAAACAAAAATAGAAAAAAATATATCAATAAAGCTCTCACCTATTGTCCTAAAGCTCTTACCTATCCACTTTTTTCACCTCATGACCTAATCCAAGCTTTGTGTGATTTGAATTACTGCATGGATTTGGCAGCAAATTGTTCAAACAATAACATAAATTGAAAGACAAAGAGCTTCATATATATTATAGTATATGCAATTTTTTATAAAACACTACTAATGAAAGATAACCGCTAATAGACTATAGAAAAACACAAGCTTGGAGAAAAAATAAAAAATGGGAGAAATTATTGAATACCTTGATGGCGAATGAGCATGGTTTCCTTAGAGATCTGGTTGACTTTTGTTTGCTTGGCTGGTGTTTTCTATGCTATGATGACAACAATGTACAGTTTCAAAATGAAGAGACAATAATTTAATTGGGAAATTTCAAATCGAAGTGAGAGAGATAAAAGTATTAGGGGTCAAAGCAAAACTGAAGAGGTTGATGGGTGAAACGACCCGCCCCGCACTCCCAGGGCGAGTCTGTCTGATAGAAGCTGAAGCTTAAAAAAATAAAAAAATAATATCTAAGGATTCTACCGAAAATCCAGCAGCATCACCCCTATAAATACAACATTTTTAAAACTACAATTTACAAAACAATACTCCCAATAATATCTCAATAACCATCCAAACTTCAAATCCAACTTCTCCAGTTAACAGCTTAAATATCACACAGATCACTCCAATATAAAAACAAATACAATGGTTATCCTTAAATACAAAACATAACCATAAATACAACTCATAAATCCCAAATATCAAAATAATAAATCTATGACTCATAGCACCATCACGTGGCCACAATTTCAAATCTAACTACTGATACTAGATCGACGGATATACCTGCAAATCTCCTGTGGGGGGGAAATAATATAATAAAAAAATAGAATGAGTATAAAATTCAGTGAGTGGAGACTAGTGTCTGAAAAATAAATTTATTTAAAAGAATTACTCTTTTTCAAATCAATTAATATCATTCTATCTTTCTCAAACTTTCACATTCTCTTTCAAATCATGTACTTGAGTTACCTTCATTCGATTACCACTTAGTAGGACACTCTCTTAACTTTCATAACTTTCATACTATTTCATACTCTTTGGGCTTCTCGCAATGCGTCCTTCGCCCACTTATCTCATAATTATATAAACATCTCGAGAGTCCTCCACTAAGCCAGTAACGAATTCAAGCATCTAACCTAAAACTGTAAAACAATCTTTCTTTCTTTTCAAATCTTGTTTGCTAAAATCAACTTTCTCATTTTCCAGAAATCATAATGCATTTTCGTGCTCATGCCAATGAAATATTCACACATACATATGCCCATGTCCATAAACACATATTAACATATCATATCAATACATCACATAAACACATGGGCAAAACATATAAATCAATATTCGTACATATCTCAAAATAGACTTTTCAAACATGTCAAACATATATATTGTTTATTGTGATTCGTTTGGAAATCTAGTTTACTTACATAAACATATTTAATTTAAATCAGTCACTGAAATACTATATTACATAAATCTGCGTAAAATCGATGGAATCATAATACTTGTAATATCAAATATTGTCTATGAAAAGTTATCATCAAACAAGTACCCAGGGGAATGATCTCATCATATCTGAACCTCAACGGACATGCAATGACGTACTATCTGGGTACCGCCACGTCCCGGAGCTACACGAATAGATAGGAAAAATCTCATATCTCATCATATCAATCTAGTCCTCAAAGGACAAAAGCGCCCAAGCACACGGCCTAAAGCCTCTGTGTGTACTCAGACGGCCTCAAAGGCCTGTATATCATCTGTATCATCTGTATCATTTGTATCTCAACAGCTGTCTGTATCTCATATCAGTATATCTGTACTCATTATACTGCATGCATATGCCCCAAAAAGACAAAAGCGCCCAAACACATGGCCCAAAGCCTCTATGTGTGTTCGGACGGCCCCAAAGGCCTTTATCTCATCTCATATGTATCTCTGTATTTATCTCATATTATCTATTTCTCTGTATTTGGAGGGGAGGGTACTGTTTAATAATTTCTCAAATAACATTTAATGCACATGTACATGAACATATAATCTCATCTGAAATCTCATTTTTTTTCCTCAACATATCTCAAATCCACTCAATTCTAATATCATGCTTTTACTTAAATGCGACAATAAAATCATTATTCAAACTCATTTTAATAACAATAAATCTCAACACATAGATAAATCTCAATTTTTTAGAAAATCATTAAATTAAAGTATCAAATACTTATTTTTCAAACATATTGCACTGTATCATAAAATCAACATATACTTATAAAAATAAGTTTTGTATATTCCACTCACAGTGACAACGTCCAGACTCGGTATCAACTAATCTTACATAATACTTCTCGAAACGAATATCTATCAACAATAATTATTCCCGCATGTACAAAATTACCAAAATACCCCGACATGCCAAAATTACCAAAATGCCCTCAACATCAATATTTTACCAAAATGTCTGTAAAATCTTCAATTACCAAATTGTTCTCAATTCGGATCACGGGAATAATCACAATGTCTGAAATTACAAAATTACCCTCGGAGCGTAAAATTATCAAAATATCCTTAACAACTTAAATTACCGAATTATCCTCGAAATCACAAATTACCTTACTGCCCTAACCTCAAATTACCAAATTACGCACTGATTTCATAAATTACAAAATCACCCCAAAGTTTTATGAAATTACCAAATTGCCCCTGCCGGTCAACGGTGACCGGACTTCAGTCAACGACGACGGGGAGCTTAGGTCTGATAGTTCCGTCCACGCTGAGTCCAATGGTGGCGGAGGTGACCTCACACGCGCAGCGACGGCGGCGGATCGAGCTCTCCAAACCCTTGACTTTCCAAGAGCTAATCGGCGGCAATCCGGCCGATTCAGGTGACGGGTTCGATCGGAAATAATGCTGGTGAGCTAAGGAACAAGATCCAAGTCGTGGCGTGCCAAAAATCCGGCGAAATCGATGGCGACGGAAACGGGTCTTGGCCGTGGGTTTCAAGCTCCAACCGGCAGCGTTTCAGGCGTTTTACGGCGATGAGGACGGCAGGGATACGACGGCCGGCTTCCAAGCTTCAGATCGGTACCAAGCACGGCCGGTGATGTGGCCGGAGATGGGAGATCCGATCGGGTCAATTCGCGGGTTCGGGTCGGGTCAACGGGTCAAAATCGGGTCAAACCTCTCTCTCTCTTGTCTCCCTCTCTCCTCATTTCCAAAAATAAAAACAGTTCCCCCCGTCCGAAATTATAGAATCCAGCTTTTTTGTTTTATCAAGCTTAATACAAATTAAGCTTATACCGGATTCGTAACGGAGCTAAAATCCGACCATTCGAGCTCTTAATCGTTCTCAATTAATCTTGATTCGAAGCGAAAAAATTAAATTATACACTTGATTAAGAAAATCAAAGTGCAAATGTTACATTGGGTTACGAGGAAAAAGACTAATAGCTGAACAAGAAGAATAAAACAAGTATGACGACATCGGTAGTATGTGAATGGTGGAAGAACAACAAGAATTAGGGTTCCAGATAAAGGGCTTGTGAAGGAACAAGAGAAACAATTTGCATTTAGGGATTTCAATTATTTTAAATGTGTGAATGTTTGACACTTAGAAAAAAAAACAAGGAAAGAAAGTTAAAAGTACCCAAAACGGTACAGTTTTGGTAGCACTTTCTTTTTCTTTTTTAATTATTAAAGTGACTTTTTTAAATAAAATAATACATCAAATTTGGTCAAACATGGTGAAACTCATTTTTCTATCACAACTTCTTGATAGATTAAATTTCTATTATGATTTTATCATAAATTCATGATAGAAAATATTTCTATCACAAGACCATAATTAATCTATGATAGATTGAAAATTATATCGTGAGTCTATTTGAATTTTGTGATATAAATTATTTTGCCTATAATCAGTCACAAACTATCTGTCACTTATTGCATGTTTTCTGGTAGTATTACAATTTCCCACCTTTAATACTCCCCATTCGTGTAGACTACCCATCAAGCTTCTTGTCTTAATACTATGGTGTCCGACCAATCCAATGAGAAAAAAATCAATCTTCTCCTTTTAAGGTAAGCTATCGAGGAATCTATTTCCCATCCCTTTGATTGTGTAAGGTGAAGACCACTTTTGCCCTTTTCCCAAAGAGTACAAGAATGATACCTATTCTATTTTTTGTGCTACTACCTTAACTGACCTGATCATCCCAATCCTTAATAAAAATAGATAGATCTCATATCTTTATTGAATATACCTTTCGAGTGTATTTGGCTTCTCATTCAGACGCAGTAGTGCCCAAACTAATAAGCCTAATAAGTAGAGTGAAACAATAAAAGCAAGCATGGTCTTATTATACATTAGATAATGCCACCCCTAACTTGACTTTAGTCCCTGTGGCATGGCCGCATTTTTCAAAGCCATAGTGGATAGCCCATTTGGCGTGTGTTCTACCCCTTTGTTTAAGATCAGTAAAAGTCTTTGAGCAACTTACCTTCTTTTTCCCACTGAATGAAGCACAACAACACATCCGAGTAAAAAAAGAGTCTTTCTCTAAAGGCAGCTACTGATTTAACAAATTAAGTTGAGTCAAACGTGATTATTATTGTTCTACTATAAATGGTCTTGTGATCGTATAAAGTCTTTTTATTGGCTTCATTGCCTTTTTGGCCTTTAGCTTTCACTGGATTCACTACTCTAAGTGAAGGAACCCCAGAGGAATCCAATCTTTCAAGGGGAATGAAAAAAAAAAAAAAAGAGTGGATTGGAAAAGCTAAGGAAGACGGGTTAGATCAAGAGGCAATGCCTATGCTTCTTATTTATCAATAGGATTTCTGTCATTTGTAGTCTCCATCAAAGGGCGAGGTTAATGTCAGTTATACTCAACCTTTATCTACCATTAGTAATCTCAGTGTGCTTTTCCTATTCACTAGAACATTACGAAGTAGGTTGATATTGGTTCAAATCAAATTGTGAGCAGGAGTATCAAATGATTTGGATAGTTATTGCACTGGCAGAGCAGGGAGCCTACAAGGAAGATTGGGGCAATGAAGAGCTTGACTAGCACCTCCTACCCCTATAAGATTAGTTTAGTCATAAAAGAACTTAAATTTTGCCCTTTGACAACTTTACTAAAAAAGGGGAAAGTAGTTTCACTCAAAAAACAAAATTGATCTTGATTTAAGAAAAATGAACTGAGTGCCAAAAAAATGTTAAGGCTTCATAAAACTAGTCATTAAGACTATTAAAAAAAAGTCAGTAATTTTCTTAACTTGGCCCACGGTAGTCCATTTAAGCAAGAGGGGTGGGTGCCCTATCTATACTTAACTAAGCCAAAAACAAAAGTGTAATGCAAAGTCGTAGGTGCCTCAATGTTGGTTGTTCCTTTCTGAGGCAGTAAGTGAAGGAAGCAATACCAATGGAAGAAGATTAGTGCGAGGTAAAGTAGAGGAGAGTAAAGCAACGAACTGAACTAACTTTACTAAAACTCTCATGCCTTTCTTGGTTGGACCATCGCAATTTGTATCTTCCTGAATTGGGATAGTAAGAGCCAGTCTCCCTTTTTTTGGAGGGAGCAGAGCAATCAAAAAATAAAACAAAGCAAATTGTTCATTTACTAGAATGATTATTCCTTACAATTGCTCCATGTCATGCTGCGGAACCATGGCAATTAGGATTTCAACACCAGAGTTGAGGAAAACTCTCTATAGTCTAGAAGTATGTCCCCGCTCTTTTATGTGTCAAAGCTTGGTGGCAGGTTTTGCTTTGTTTACGAATTAAAAATTGGTGACAGCAATACCTAGTATTATAAAGTAAACTTGTTGCTTAACTTATATATATGTGTGTGTGTGTGTGTGTGTCCAACGGAGCTTCCTCAATCCAAAATAAAAGGCATCGTCTCAGGGGAACATAAGTTTTCTCGGCATATATGAGTTGTAATCTCTAATTCCACAAAGAGAGGCATTTATAAAGCCAGCTTCGTTGGGCTAAGCTAATAGTCAATACTGTCGTAGCTTCACCAACCCACTATTTCTCTTCTCTTCTGTATACCATGCCGAGATGCGAGCGGAGAAAAAGCCATGATTCAAATATGGCAAAAAATTACTAAGACTAACATAACAATACGGATTGCAAGTAGCTAGCGAGTAGAAACATGAACAGATACGGTGGGAACTAATAATATACTTACACGATTTTCCACGTGGGTATAAAAAAGAGTTGCAAACATACATAAATAGATTAGAATTAGATAGATCATCGTCAAGCTTCATAGTCTCATCAGGTGTTTGATCCAAATCATGTTGGACCTAATTCCTCCTTTTATTCTTGTTTTCCTTTGTGACTAAAGAGCTTTATTTTAGATGTCATCTTATCTAGAATGATTTTTGCTAAGTTAATGCTTCTGATCATAGTTTCTTTAGATGATAGGTCCACAACCATATTGAACCTAGTTCCTATTAATTTTATCCCGGATGTCATTTTGTTTGGAATAATCTTTCCTTAGTTAAAAGGTACATATTGCAAGATCTGGCTCCTAGAAAATTGGATACTTATACTTTTTAAAATATAATAAAATAAAGGCAATCCCTAAGTTGTGTTTAACGTAACGTGCAATCCGGAAAATTTTGACCGTTCAAAGTGTTAAAATCTAATCCAACGATTGATCTTTAATTCATCCAAAAGTTGTAAAGGACGGGAAACCGGCTGAATTGGTTTGCCCATTTGACAATCTTCTCTGCCTCTCCAATGACCTTTTCTTGCTCCTCCATTGCGTTCTACAGTATCTTTTCCTATTTTTTAACAAAAAAAGTACTCAAATCCGACAAGAACTCATCGTTCTTTATACCCCAATTAAGATCATCACCAAGTAATTGGACTTCCCTGCTCTTTTTCTTTGAAGCACTCTATAGAGAACATCAAAAATAGCCCTTTCCCTGCGGCGGAGACGAAGAAGAAGGCGAAAAACTCAACGACAAAAGGAACTTAAGCAAAAACAGACCCATATATAGAATTTTCTTTAGAATCAATTTCTCGATCTGGGTTATATTTGGACTCCAAGAAAATGGCAAGGGAGGAGAAGAATCACAACTAAAAACTAATTTTGCAGTCTCCAAGCCAGGTTTCCCATCTAGGTTTTATTTGGAATTAAAAAAAAAAAAACTCTTACTTTGAAGTTGGATTTGAAATGATGATGATGAAGAGATTGTGTGTGTTTTTTAGTGTGATGATGATTATTATCATTGATATGGGTTTTGGGTTTGGTAGTAGCCGGGAAAGATTTGAGTTTGCAAAATCGTGATTCTAACTCAATGAAAAGGACTGAGTTGTCGGAGAAACCAGAACAGTTGACAGCAGAGACAACCGCCTGTAGAAGGATGTCTCCTGCGTTGATTTCTTTTAGTGATCGGCTTCCAACTGCGTAAATCAGTTTCATTTTATTATTATTATGTTTACCTGATATATACTTATTGGTCAATTAATTATATCACCAACTGTATATTACGTCAAACGTAACTTCAAGAAATCCTAAAATAAATTATTTTATAAAAATTAGTATAGCATAATTTTATTAGTTAGGTTATTTTGTAAAAATTAGTATAGCATAATTTTATTAGTTAGGTGAAAACAAAAAAATATTAAAAATAATTAGTGTAGGCCTGGCCAGTAACCTCGAACTGGGTGCATATACACTGATTTTGTTAGCTTTCGCCTTCCGGTAGAGTCTACATTAATTTTTGTTAAAAAAATTAATATCTTTTTAATTTTATTATTACCGAATATACGACAAGTGTCCTAAGTCCTGACGAAACGAAAGCGTTTTGCCTAAGGATTTTCCCTCTTCAACAATCCCAAACTCCCTCGCCCTCCCTCCAAAACGAACCCCAAGACAGCTGAAACAAAGGAGAGATTTATCAATTCGACTCCCCAAAACGCAGCGTTTTTGCGGAAGATGGCATCAACCTCGGCTTCTCGGCACGACGCCGTCACCGGAAGAATCCGAAACGCCGCTACAACTCTCTATAACGACAATCATACTGTCATCGGTGTATGCCTTCTTCTGTTCTCCTTCAATTTCAGAATCAGTTTTCTTTTTGTAAACTTAAAAAGAAAAAAGAAAAAAAGAAATTTTGAAAATCTTTTTTATTTTTTCAAAAATTAAAATAGTAATAACTTCAGTTTAAGATTGTGAAATTAATCGGTAGATAATGATTACTCCTCTAATTCAAAGACTAAGGCTGTGTTCGGGAAGCAACATATCTGAAGTGATAGACTA
Organism: Citrus glauca; assembly: GCA_029633175.1. Taxonomy (NCBI): domain Eukaryota; kingdom Viridiplantae; phylum Streptophyta; class Magnoliopsida; order Sapindales; family Rutaceae; genus Citrus; species Citrus glauca. The sequence goes on along the minus strand of JAQOOD010000001.1, from coordinate 36,616,996 downwards.
AGGCTGTGTTAGTCTCATTGTGTTGATCTGTTTTCTTGTATCTTATTGAAGTGCATTTTAAATTTTAAGAGTTATTAGGTCTATTTAAAAGTGCTTTTGTGAAAAGTGCTTTTATGTATTAAGTGTTTTCTACCAATTGAAAAGCACTTACAAAGCATATTGAAGAGTGCTTGTAATGTTGCCAATGGGCATTCCAAATGCATCATTCGTGTAAGTGTTACTGTATTTTTGCTAAGTCAAAAACATATTTAAAACTTAATATTAACGTTTACATGTTACTATTTAAACCAAATCAATCATGATATGTTGCTGCAATGAAGCAAGAAGAAAGTTATAACTAAATAGTTTCTAGTGAATGTCAACCCTAATATTGGCTGTTCTTTCATTTGGAATTTTTACTTTTTGTTGTAGGAAATCCGAAGGGCTTTGGGTATGATAAAGGAAATCGCTGTTGATTTGGAAAAGGACAATCAGTCTCAAATGGTATTTTCATTGATATTCTGAAGGGCTACGTGTTTGGTTGTATATGTACGTGAGTTCACATGATTCTGGTTGTCAGAAGATTTGGAATGTTGAAATAACACCAAAGTTTTTGGATTTTTTTATTTTTGTGCTCCTAAGCAGTTTTTGGATTTTTCCATTTTCTTCTGAACAATAATCCTGTTATATTATTTTGGATTTATTATATGTTTCACTTGATATACTGCAATTCAGAATTATGCAATGTGATCTGTAGTTTTTTTTTTACATGTTTAATTAATTGATATTTGTACACTATTGCAGGTGAAGGAGCTAGAAGATGCTACTATTCAGTTGATGGAAGCTTTTGGAGACTGTACACACCATTCAGCGGCCATTCAATCAATTGGGAATACATACCAGCCTGGGACAGAGGTGATTGAATTTCTTTGTTCAATTGACAATTCCGTACACATGCTTTTCTCTCTAATAGACTTTATTGGTTTTATTTTTGAACTGCAGTTAACTGATTTTAAGAAGTTGCTTGTGGATGAGGATGCAAAGTCCAGGGCTGCTTCTTCTTCTGTTCCACAGAATGACCCACTACATAAATTCAGAGAAGCAGTTTGGGTATGCATCCTGAGATCTTGGACAAAACTATGAATATTATCCTTGGATGTTGCCATAAAGATTGAGTTATTTTTTATTATTGGGGTCACCATTTTAGTCTTTAGATAGAATACGTGTGTGCAGAGTGAACAATTAGACATTTCTCTGCAACTGACAGAAACTTTAAAATTATATGTATGAAGTGAAAATGGATTAAGATGTGTATTCAGCAAGAATAAATACTTCAAAAATGATCTTAAGTTTAGATAATTAACATTCTATGATCTGCTTGACTTGCTTTAACTCTTGTTGCAGCAGTCAATGCAAATTTTTTCTGACTTCTTGAAAATAAAACATAATTTGAGTATATCATTTTCCATATTTATTGGTGATACATTCTATTGGCTGTCAGTGACTCCTTGGGTTTGTTTCGTCTAATTATATATCTGGCGTTTTTCTCACTGTCTTTGTGCAGAATGTTCATCATGCTGGTGAACCAATGCCAGGTGAGGAGCAGGAAGACATTGTAATGACCAGTACCCAATCCAATATTTTGAATATCAGTTGCCCATTGAGTGGAAAACCCATCACTGAATTAGCAGAACCAGTTCGCAGGTACCAAATCCTTCAAATATATCCTAGTTTTCTTTTCTTCCTTTTTATTCTTTAGATTGTTATTTTCCGAGATGTAACCATTTTGGCTGGCAATTATATTTTAACTGGAAAAAGTGTGTGTTAAAATACCACCTGAAAGGGCATATGCTTTTCATGCAAGTTCTGGAATATGACGGGGATATAAACCTCCTTGGACTGGCAAGTGGGACTTCACTTTGCCCACTATATGAATGAGATAATATATGTAAGTGTAAATTGGTGGGGATAATATTTTCAAGGGAATGATAGAATTAAGATATTATTAGATAATAAGAAAGCCAAATTTTTGGAAGCAACTGTGCCTTCCCAAGCTGTGAAGGGCTTTTTAAATTAGTTGAATACCAGAATGAAGAGTGGCCAATGTTGATAGCAACAAATAACAATGTTGGATGTTATGGACATAGATACATCTAGTCTACAAGCAGAGGTGTTGCTTACTTGATGGTAGGTTAAGTATGCATGTATTATTTTCCTGCGGCAGTTAAGAAGTTGAAGAGGCCTGGATTAAATTATTCCATCAAAACTTGGGAAAGATATGCTGAGAATTATAACCCATAGACAGCGGACTTTCTAAGTCTCCAACATGACCTCTTTCGTTCTTGTATATTCTCCTTTGCAGTGTAGAATGCAAGCATATATATGAAAAGAATGCAATCCAGGCCTACATAAAATCCAAGAATGCCAATGCTCGATGCCCAGTGGCAGGTATCTTGTTTGCTTTGTTTTTTGGATTATGTAGTTAGTTGTTATCTGCTTCATCTTTGACAATTGACTTTTCTTCTCAGGCTGCCCTAGGAAACTGCAGGTTTCAAAAGTTGTTTGTGACCCGTTATTACTTGTCGATATTGATGAAATGCGAAGAACGAGTAAGGAAACAGCTAGAACTGACATGATTGAAGACTTCACTGCAGTTGATGAAGAACACAGCCAGTGATGAAATTAAAAGCTAACTGAACTCCATAAATGCCATCTCCAGAACAGAAGAGTGCAAATTACACTTTCTTAGTATACCTTTCATATTCGCTTTTGGGGGGAAAAGATTAGTAACTGATGCTAGATTGGCTTTGTAACTGTTACCGATCAATTTCTCTTGAGCATCAATTGACTGGCCCAACGATTTTTCTCAAACATCTAAATCTATCAATTTTTGTCTAAAATGAAATTACTAGCATTGTCCTTATTGAGTGAAACAAATATTTGAATTACACTGCTGGGGCCATGACAGGGTGGTTTCAAGCAGTTTTATTTAACTGGCCACCCAAATTTAAATTTTAAAAAAGGTAAGATATTAAACAATAAATTTGTGTTTTGTTTATTTCCTTATCTTATAAAAAAGAAAAATAACAAGATAGAAAAATGTATAATTGAAGGATTTTTTTATAATGCCGAAGGAGTTTTTACAACATTGATAATGGGATTGTCACGAACTCTTGAATTTTAGTAATTTAACCTCTACAATTTATTTGATATAATGGATAAAAAATTAATTATTTAAACAATAACAGGTAGCTTTTAGGTTGCAAGTTAATGAAGATTTTTATTTATTTTTAATTAATTGATAAAAGAAATTTTCTATTATGTTGGGATAAAAGTCCAATAATAAAAAATCGGATGATTAGATTTAGATTAGAAACTTCACCCTTAATTTAATTTTAATGGATAAGTAATTATGTTTTAGGTAATTTGTAAGTTGTGATAATTCTTCATACTTTAAATTATTTTTAGTTACTCAATGGATAAATATTTTTAAGTCACCAAAAAAATGAAAAAAATACAAATAATTTTTTAATTAAAATTATTATGTACTATCTATCACTTTACAATTTTTTTACTTTTACATTTAGTATTAGAAATTAATATATATAATAACCTTAAAATAAATGTAATTAACAAGTAATGTTATTTCAATAATACTTTATATAAAGATATTTCAAAGTCTTATAATAATTTGTATTGTATGAATTTAATTACAAAACTATTAATACTTAAATGAAAGACATTTTAATAAAATAATTTTTATATACTTTATTAATGATACTATATGAATCACAGCAAATGAAAGACATTTTATTCGACAATTATTATTGAAAAATATATATGTCTATATAACTACATCATCAAAAACATTTTGATTTAAATAACATTATAAAATATTGTTTTGGCTTTTAATATCAACTATTAGACCGTGAGAGATTAATAACTCAACTTTTGTGTTAAAATTTTAAGTTAAAATATCCAACCATATTGTTTTTACAATGGAAATATAAAAACATACAATGAATTTTTTTTTTCGCATTTTGCCCGTTAAATATTATTGGACGTAATATTTTATTTATTTTCTCCATTAATTATCAAAATAAAATTAATGACTCTTAGTAACAAAAACATATTATAATTACAATCGAAGAATATCAATAAAATAGTTTTTCATGATTCATAAACTAAAGGTAATTAGGAATATATGTTAAATTTAACTATTATGAAATTAACAAAGTGATATTCAAAATAAAAAAATGAAAATAGACTTGTGAAACTTAAATTTTATAAGACTTAGATAATTTCCTACCACGTAAATAAAAATATAAAAATATATTAAAGAATTTCTTACTCATTCTTTCCCATGTAAATATTATTGGAGATAATATTTTATTTATTGCCACTATTAATTACCATAATAAAAGTAATAACTCTAAGTAACATAAAATTTTATAATTACAATTAAAGGCTATCAATAAAATAATCTTTCATGATTATATGTTAGATTTGACTTTTATGAAATTATCAAAGTGATATTCGAAAATAAAATGAAAATATATAGGCTTGTAAAATTTAAATTTATTATCATGTAAGAATATTAATTGTAACATAAACTATAAATTCATGTGGAACAGGTATGACAAATAGGTGTTAAAAATAATATACAGTTCATAATCAATTATATAATGGTCTTTAATAGTATATAAAATAATAAGTCTTTTACTATGTGATGTTAAATTTTATTAAAACATGGGTGATGAAATATTTCTTAGGTTACTAGCACTCTTACCCATGAATTTATTAATGTAATTATGACATTCAGTTCAATATACGTGCTTAGTTGTATCGTTTAAGGTATTTGATTATCTATAAATTTTACAATTGCAACTTATTTGATTTGTTTTAGATAACCTACTAGATTTTATATCTTATACTTAAATAGTAATAGAATTAGAAACATTTATTTAAAAAAATTATCACATTACAAATTTAAAGGAGGATTGAAATATAATTTTTAAATAAAATATGTTATCTAAGTGAAATTATTTTAAACTTTAAAGGTTGTCACGGTTGTTTTACAAAAATTCTCCACCCTTAAACGGATGACAAACAAGTTACAAGTATTTTTTAAATATTAATATTTCCTTAATATAAATATTATTTACCATTAATTAAATTTAGTGGTACACAATTAACATATTATTGATACACTAAAAAAAATTATGGCAGCATAAAAGAACAATCATATTGTTAATAGATTAATTTTATGATAGGAATCAGCCATAAGCACGTTGTTGGATTGGTGCCCTCAATAATGTTGAGTCCTTGAGGCCACTGGTTCGTGTTCTAACAATTAATGATATGGGTAAGGCCAGGATTAAAACATTCTAAACGAAATAGCCGCCAATTTTAACCAAATCCCCCACTTCTGACTTGCATCTGAAAAAGCCCATTAAAAACCGAAACGTCGAATTCGTCAAAACTCGAAAACGACAATGTCGTTCTCAAAAATTTGTCTCTCCAGATTTGCTCCCCCTCGCTCTCCCAACTCTCTTTCTGCATTTTCATTTTCTCTTCCCGTTCCTCTCACTCGTGCCCATAAACTCACTTGTGCCCAGCACATATCTTGTTCATGTTCAGCTTCTTCTTCTTCATCTTCTTCTTCGACTCATCAGAAGGGTGCAAGTACTCGATGGAGACCAATGTGTTTGTACTTCACGCAAGGAAAGTGTACAATGGTAACTTTTTGTGCTGACCCTTTATTGCTTTTTGCCAGGATAAGCTATTTTGTCAAATTTCGTATTGCATATCACATGTTCGATCAAATGTTTCAATGAATGTACACGAACCTCGTTCTTGCTTTGGTGTAAGGTTTGGCTCTCACAAATGAAAGCATTTATTTGTATATAATAACGATTCACATTAAACATAGGCCGAGAGAGATTTAGGATCAAAGGGATGTTTGTAACTGCTATGGTTCTGCTTTATTTGCAAAGCTAATTTGGAAAGTACATCTCCAGACACCCTTGCTGGTGTTTACTTATGCTTAAGTTTGAAAGCACAATGGCTAAAGTGTGTGGTACCTACTTGGCCTTCTATTGTTAGCACTTTACTTACCACGCTCCTGTGTATACTTAACAGCTAGGTATTTCATCCTACGGTGGATTTGGATTAAAAGAATTTTTCACTCATGTCCTTTCATAATTGACAGCCACCTTAAGGCATACTTTGTTGGGTAACTTTTTAATTCGTATCTTTCAATAACTTTTCTAAAATGTTCCAGTTTACAAATTCAACCACATTTGTTTCTAGAAGTTGGGATGCTTGTGTAATCTGTGTTTTTTATTACATTTTCTCTCAAAATGTTGTTTTGAATTGTGTTCCAGAATCTATTTTCTTCTTTGCATTTTGAAATGTGGTTTGTAACTGGAATTATGCCCTCTTCATTTTAGATGGATGATGTTATGCATCTGGAGAAGTTTAATCACGATATCTCTAGGGATCTTCAAGTTGATGCAGCTGCCTTTCAACACAAGTGCTCTCAAGATTTAGATTTTTTCTTGGTGCTCGATTTGGAGGGCAAAATTGAGATTCTTGAGTTTCCTGTTCTGATGATAGATGCAAAAACCATGGCTTTTGTAGATTTGTTCCACAGGTTGCTGCTCTTTTTTTATTAATGACATACTCATATGGTGGGTAAATTATTAACTGCATTTCCCTGTTGGTTCTTTGCATTTGGTCAATTGAATATGTGCTCAGTGGTGCATTGTATTGTATATTTTCCTTTCGTTGTAATTTCTTCAAATCAGGCATCTTCATGGCCTTAAATTTATTGGAAATAATATATAGTGAGAACTTGTGCACCTACTGTTTACAAGCATTTGCAGCTATCATAGTTCTGTCATAAAAAGATGAGGTCATCTTAGGCTGTAAGAACTGGGATAAGATTGGACTAGTTCATTTTCAGTTCTCTATGATTATTAGGTTCATTTCCAGTTCTCTATGATTATTAGAGTAAACTATATCATTTGACATTTTTGCATGCCTATGAAGGCGTCAGCATGTTGAACCTTTATGCGAGCATGTTTGCTTGTGGTGTCTGAGTTATGGAATTCACCATTAAGTTAGTCTTTAATTGGTTTGGAACTATGCAAGTATCATGTCAGCTGAATAAACAAATAAATACTTTTTTTACTTTTTCTACAGGTTTGTGAGGCCCTCAAAAATGAGCGAACAACACATAACCAAGTACATTGAAGGAAAATATGGAAAATTTGGAGTTGATCGGTATGCAGCTTATCAGTCATTCATCCTAATAAAACTAGTATTTTGTTTATGGTTACAGTATTATTAGTAGATCTTTCCCTTGTTCTCATATTTGACACCATTACGCCAATTTCAGAATGCATTGTAGTCTATACTGCTTCTGTATTTTCAGATACTTTAATAGCGTTCTTTATGTGATTATATGATATATTCTATAGACAGGAAGCAAATTTTGTATGGCATATATCTTTTCCTCACTGAAGTTGTTGAGTTTAAGTCTCTTTTTTGTCCTAATTTATGTACTTTGAACTTTTTGTGACAAATTGATATAGCAAATTGTTTAAATTTGCAGTGTTTGGCATGATACTGCTCTGCCATTTAAGGAAGTTATTCAACAATTTGAAGCTTGGTTAATTCAGCATCACTTGTGGTAAAAGGGGCGAGGTGGTCATCTTAAGCGAGCAGCATTTGTTACTTGGTGAATCCCTCTTTATTTATAGATGGACATATTAATTTACCTTTATGCAAAGCAAGTCATTTGCATCTCTCCTTTTCTGTTCCTAGTGTTGAGAGAGGTGCTCTTGCTTGCCTTATCGACTTCAGCAAGGCACTTTCCTTTGCCTTGGGACTATAGTGCCTGAGCTGAGTCAAGGTGCTTCAGGCAATTGCTTCAATAAATAAACCGTCTTTTCATAAGAATATACTCAGTCAGTTCACCTTCAGTTAGGCAGCCCACCATTTGATGTTTATAAAGTGTTTTATAAATGATATTTTTCCTTCTTGAAACAAATGAATGATTAATTATTACTCGTAAGTTTTTTAATTGCAAAGTTCTCTTTGCCTCGTGTACACTTATGATACTTTTTTTTTCCTCTCTTGAAAATACATTCGACTTCTGACAATTCAAATGGTCAAATTTTTCTAAATTACTTGAATGGTATTCAACTTGGTTAAAATTTGAACTTGTCCAACTTGGTTTTTTGAATTATTTTTTTCTACTGCTATTATAGTGGAAACTGGGATTTGAAGACAAAGGTCCCGGATCAGTGCAAAGTCTCACAGATCAAACTTCCTCCATATTTCATGGAGTGGATCAATCTGAAGGATGTTTTCTACAATTTTTATAAGCCTAGAAAGAGTGAGGTAAGACTGCTCGAGAATTTAGCTTTCCAATTTCACTTAACAAGTTGTCCTTTTTCCCTCTATGTATCATCATAGTATGAATTGTTCGAGAAAAATAGTGGGACTTTCTTCCTGTGTGTGTGACTTAGTTTCTGTTGTTGCTCAGTTAACATATGTATCAAGGTAATATGCTTTAAATGTTGATTCAATGCTCTATTTCTCGAACCACTAATAGACTGACCAATTTGTAATTGTACTGAACCCAGATGCACTATTTGTCTTCATTTTTTATAAAAGGAAAAAAGAATTGATGCTTTTGCATAACTATGTAACACAGGCCACGGGAATGATGGGAATGATGAAGAACCGCCAAATGCCAATGTTCGGAAGTCACCATCTTGGCATTGATGACACAAAGAACATAGCCAGAGTGTTGCAGCGCATGCTTGCTGATGGTGCACGTGTGCAGATAACTGCCCGGAGGAATCCTGATTCTCGAAATGTTCAATATTTGTTTGAGGATCGAATTTGATAGTGAAAGGAAGATGTACAAGCTAAAATGCTCTTTGGACAGGTTGTTATTTATTCAAATTGTATTACTCGTATTCTACAGTGGAGATGCTCTCTCTCTCTCTCTCTTTTTCGCTCGCGCGTCCAGGTGAGATATATATGAATGTGGTGCTTCGCATCTTGTGGTGCTTCGCATCTTGTGGTGCTTCGCATCTTTTAGTGCAAAAAACTGCATTACTTTAATGCACATTCGGCTGTTTAGGGTGTATATTATGAAAATTTGCAAAAACTAGGGGTTTCCAACATATAAAGTTACCAATCCTAGGGTTATTTTAAGTTTCTGCTCTCATTCTTTTAATCTTATCATAAAGAAGCTTTATAGTTTTGCATCTGAAATTTGAAAACAGTCAAATAAACACAAACCCTAATGCCTTATCCCCCAATGCTCGAGAGAGACACCTTACAAAAGCGTCCCATTATGTAGTTATAATCTTTTAAAAAAGAGCCGTTGTCCTTCACCAATGCAACAACACAACACCACACATCCACAAACAATTTATGCATAATTGGCGGCAAATTTTTGGCAGGAAAATTGAAAAAATATCAGCAAAATCACCTTATCTCAATCCCCTTCCAATTCCCATCATAGCGCGTGTCCATCACTCTCAATAATCACTCCAAAATTTCCAAATTATCATTCTAGCCTGAATCCATATAATAAATAAATCTAGTCAAAGTATACTCTAATCATAAAATACTTTTGTAAGTCTACTAGGACTCACTAGCTTTTATTTAAATCAATAAAATGCATAGCATAATATCAGTGGTATTGAATCGAATTTAGTAAACCTACTAAATTTATTAAAATGAGAAGTGAGTGATGGTACATCCGACTCCTAAATTTTTTTCCAAAAACCGAATACGTCAAATTTTCTTCGCGCGTGATTGCACGCGCGCGTGTGGAAAGTCTCAAGAAAAAAAAAAAATCAGGTGAGCAACCCTAGTCTTGCTAGAAGTTACAGGCAGGCTTGGCAGGGCAGCGAGAGAAAATTTAGAAGAAATTAAAAAGGATTCGTATTGCCGGACCCAAAAAACAAAAAGTAAAAAATAAAAACAAAGAAACAAAATCGGAACGGAAAAAAAAAATCAAAAGCAAATTGATTGCTAGGATTTGCTTTTGTTTGTTCTACGAATGGATTCATGTAAAAATTGAATTCTCTGCCATTCAACTTAGCAGAAACAGGTGAGCCACGGAGCTAAATCTCCTTTTTCAATGATTTTCATTGTAACTTTTGCTTAATAACACACCCATTTGGCCAAAATTCAAGATCGATCACTACTCATTTGCGCTAATTTACTCTTTTTATGTAAACGCATAGGGATAGACAGATATTAAAGATATTTTTTTTTCGTATATAAACGATATTATCCGTGTAGAACTTCTGGATATTAACTGTTCCAAAGGTAATGCAATTATCAACGGCATCTACTTCTTCGCCAAAGAAGAGGGACGGTAGTGTGTCGGGGCCTCGGCTTCGAAAGAAGCACAAGAGGCTTGATGCAATATGTGAAGAGGAGTATGCTAAGAACCATAGTGAACCAAATGAGGATGATGATGAAGCTGCTGAGACAGGGTCAGCTGCCAGCAATTTGGAGCTCCGCAGAAGCTCCCGGGTGAGACGGGCTCCAGTGTTGCTTGATGTCTCTCCCTCCCCAGTTAAAAAGAGGCGTAAAATAGATAAAACAGTGAATTTGGATGTTAGTAAGAGTTTGAATAGTAGCAGAAGGAGTGCTAAAGAGAAGGATAATGAGAAGTCCGTTTCGCCAGGGGTTTGGGGATCGAGGCTGAGGTCAAGAGGGAGAAATGTAGGGTTTGGGGCTAAGAGTGATGAGAGTGGTCACCCGAGTAGGAGGAGGAAGCTTTTTAGGGAAATGGATGAGGATGCTAAGAGTGAGGTTGGTATGGAGAAGGGATCGGAAGGTGGGGATTTGGTGGTTTCGGAAACAGAGAAGCTGGACAGGTTCAAAGAGTTGAATGATCTGGGGGACAAACCAGAAAAGAGTGGGCAGGAAGAGGAAATGCATGAAAAGGAGGAAGAGGTGGGGACCAGTGGGATGAAGGAGGAGAGTGGGAGGCGGGAGGAATTGGAGGTAGTGCGCAATGAAGGTGAGGACAGTAAGACGATTCCAGAGAGTGTAGTGGGCAATGAAGGTGAGGACAGTAAGATGATTCCGGAAAGTGTACTGGGCGTTGAAAACGTAACAGAAGTAGTTGAGGCTGATGCTAAAGTGCTAATTGAGGAAGAGGAGACAAAAGAATTAAGTGATAAGGAGCTAAAGGAGGACTGCATTGGTGATGAAAATGTGGAAGTGATGGATACAACAGAAAAGAGTGATAAAGAAAGGATGCAGTTTGAGGATACAGATGAAAGAGAAAATCATCAAGATGGTGGAGAACATGATGGAAAAGATCATCGAGATGGTGGAGAACATGATGAAGTAGAAGATCATCAAATTGGTGGAGAACATGATGAAGTAGAAGATCATCAAATTCGTGGAGAACATGATGAAGTAGAAGATCATCAAATTCATGGAGAACATAATGAAGGAGAAGATCATCCAGATGGTGGAGAACATGTCAGAATTTCCACAAGTGAAGTGAAAGATGGAAGTTCTGATCATCAAAAGGATGACTTTCTTGCAATGCTTGAGGAAAAACCTGTGGAATGTGAGAATGCTCCGAAGGTGGATGCCTTTAACCATGGGTCAGACAGTACACTTGGCTGGCCACGCATTAAACAGGGGAGGCGGTGTGGCTTATGTGGGTGTGGAAATGATGGTAAGCCTCCAAAGAGGTTGATCCAGGATGCAGGTGATAGTGAAAATGAGGTGTACAGTGGGTCTTCAGCTTCAGAGGAGCCTCACTATGACATTTGGGATGGATTTGGTGATGAACCTGGGTGGCTTGGTCGTCTTTTGGGCCCTATAAACGATCGTTATGGCATTGCTGGAACCTGGGTTCATCAGCACTGCGCTGTCTGGAGTCCAGAGGTGCATTCTTTTGACTGATTAGCACAATGAATCATGCTTAGCTCTTTCCATTTATGTTTTGCGGATGGAATTAAAGTGTATTCTTGCTGATTTTAGAGATAATGATTCCTCATTTTTTGCCTTGTACAAAGAATAAGTAATATTTGTTATTTCCACATGCATGCTTCTATATTCTTCTTTGTGATTCTGTTTAGATCAAGTATCTATTTTACCAAAAGGATTGGTGAGAGTTAATGACTTCACAGGGTATATTGTATATGTAGTTTATATGAAGCTAAGGAATTATATTAATCGAAGAATATCAAAAAGACAACCTCCATGTTTGACTGGGAAGGCTTATGTGTTGATATTTTCCTAATGGCTGGACGTTATGTATGAAGGTGTAGGCTTGTATAGGCTTTTACATAAAGCTATTTGGACAATAACACAAATTAGATCTTAGAAACCCATACTGGGCATTTCATTAATTAAACCTTGATTGATTGGAGGTAGAGAAATGATGAAAAATGTACTCGAATTGCTCAACTAGTTATCTTTCTGAATTTCATTTTTGAAGAACAAGGTAATTTCTGATGGTGATGTTTGATTATTATCAATTGATTATCTTCATTAACTACTTGAAATTTCTTTGGCTAATAGATTATTTGATTAGTTTGCTAGAACTGAATGAGAAATTTTGGAGTTCATATTTTGGCCATCCAAATGTTTAGATATCATAGTTAAGGCAATGCCATTTACCTCGGGGTTGCAGTGAAATATTATCCTCTGATACTTGGATTAAAGTTGTAAAGTGGAGGTTTATTCAACTTCTTCTGTTGTTTTTTCACGATCCTGTTGAGACAATGAACTTCAAAGCTAGTGTCAGGATCTTCAGAGGAATTGATGGTACATGAAATTCGTTGCTTCTCTATCTGAAGAGATTAGCTGCAGATATCTGCTGTTTTCCTGGAACTGAAATTGCATAACAAATTCTAATTGTGAAACTTCATTCTTCTTTTCACTTATATTCTTTATGTAGTGGTCTATTCTTAAATAACAAAAGTTGGTATACTTTCTCAGAATTAAGGTTGGTGGCTTTCTGCTCAAAAGATCTCACTGATTATCTTTAATTGAAATCTTTCCTCTTCTCAAGGGGATCCCTATTGGTGGACTCATCTTTGCCATCCCCTTTCTGCTCAAAAGACTCACTGATTATCTTCTGAGCATGAATCATTATTGATATTGTGTCATTAACATCATCAGGGCTTAATGTTATACCTCTGTAGTCCTGCCATGTGATGGAACATATTTGTAGGAAGTAAGAAACACTCTTCATTGCTTGTGTATCAACAAGTTTGTTTTTTGTTTTTTGACTTGCTATTGCTATCCTTTTTTGTTCATATTTTTGAATTTTTGGGTCATCATCTCAATCTTTGAAATTTCTTTTCATCCAATAAATTTTCATACATGATTATACATGTTTGCAGGTTTACTTTGCTGGTCTCGGATGCTTAAAAAATATAAGGGCTGCCCTCTGCAGAGGAAGAGCACTAAAATGCACTCGGTGTGGGAGGCCTGGGGCAACTATTGGATGTCGTGTTGATCGGTGTCCGAGAACTTACCACTTGGTATTTAATATCTGATTTTGTTAGTGATTGGTTTTTCCTTTAACCCAACTGTAGGAAGCCAGAAATCTTGTTCCTTATTTTCCTTATTTTGTTGCTTATGTCAATGTATATTTTGCAGCCGTGTGCACGAGCTAATGGGTGCATATTTGATCACCGCAAATTTCTGATAGCTTGCACAGATCATCGGCATCTTTTCCAACCTTATGGTAATCAATATTTAGCCAGAATAAAGAAGTTGAAAGCTAGGAAAATGAAGATGGAAATTAGGAAGCTGTCAAATGATGCTTGGCGAAAGGATATGGAGGCGGAAGAAAAATGGTTGGAGAATTGCGGTGAGGATGAGGAGTTCTTGAAGCGTGAAGGAAAGAGGCTGCATCGAGATTTGTTGAGAATTGCACCTGTGTATATTGGCGGCTCAGACTCTGATAGTGGAAAACTATTTGAGGGTTTTGAATCAGTTGCTGGGCTTCAAGATGTTATTCGTTGTATGAAGGAAGTTGTTATTTTACCACTGTTATATCCTGAATTCTTTGACAATCTGGGCCTTACTCCTCCTAGAGGTGTTCTTTTGCATGGGCACCCTGGAACAGGTAAAACGCTAGTAGTTCGGGCATTGATAGGTTCTTGTGCTCGTGGTGACAAACGAATAGCGTATTTTGCGCGCAAAGGTGCAGACTGCTTAGGAAAATATGTTGGTGATGCTGAGCGACAGCTTAGACTCTTGTTTCAGGTTGCTGAGAAGTGTCAACCTTCAATAATTTTCTTTGATGAGATTGATGGATTAGCTCCTTGCCGGACTAGGCAGCAAGATCAGACACATTCTTCAGTTGTGTCCACATTGCTTGCTTTAATGGATGGTTTGAAATCTCGAGGTTCAGTGGTTGTGATAGGTGCAACAAATCGTCCTGAAGCTGTTGATCCGGCATTAAGGAGGCCTGGAAGATTTGATAGGGAGATCTATTTCCCGCTGCCATCAATGGAGGACCGGGCTGCTATTCTCTCACTTCACACAGAGAGGTGGCCAAAACCAGTCACTGGATCATTGCTAAAGTGGATTGCAGCCAGAACTGCAGGCTTTGCTGGTGCTGACCTGCAGGCTCTTTGTACTCAAGCAGCTATTATTGCTTTGAAAAGGAATTTTCCTCTGCAAGAAATATTGTCTGCTGCTGCAGAAAAAGCTTCTGGCTCCAAACGTGTTACTCTTCCTTCCTTTGCTGTGGAGGAAAGAGATTGGTTGGAGGCTTTATCATGTTCCCCTCCACCATGCTCAAAAAGAGAAGCAGGAATTGCTGCTCATGATTTGGTATCATCTCCTCTTCCATCCCATCTGATTCCTTGTCTGTTGCAACCATTATCCACCTTGCTTGTTTCACTTTATCTTCATGAACGCCTATGGCTGCCTCCTTCTCTTACTAAAGCTGCAAAGATGATTCAAAGTGTGATTGTTTCTGCTTTGGATAAGAAGAAACTGCTGAGTGATCATTGGTGGTCACATATTAATGATTTTCTTGAAGAAGCGGACATTGCAAAGGAGATTGAGAGAAGGCTCCAATATGCTGGCATAATAACCGGAGAGGCTAGCTTTGCTGGTCTTGATGCTTTTGCTGGTGATAGTAATGATGACTGTGCTAATAGTAAGCCTTCTATAGCGCATAGTTATGGTATAAACTGTAGTTTACTGCAAAATATATCTTGTACAGCTAGCAAGGGATCTGGATTTCGGGTCTTGATTTCTGGAAGTCCTGGATCAGGCCAGAGGCATCTTGCTGCTTGTCTTCTTCACTCTTTTATCGGAAATGTAGAAATTCAGAAGGTTGATTTGGCAACTATTTCCCAAGAGGGACGTGGTGATTTGGTGCAGGGTTTAACACTGTTACTAAGTATGTGCTCCTTTCTCTAGCTTCTTTATTTCATATTACAGACCTATTTGTAATAGTGCTTGCATACCTTTCGGTTTTGGTCTCTGAGACTGGCTAATATTGTCTGTGCAATGAGTGGGAGACTTCAGATTACTACGATCTGTGTCAGATTGTCCTTCAGAAACAGAGGGGGTAAAGAAATATCTAAGAGTTTGTGACCTCCTTTTGTACAGCTATATTTTGGGTGATTTGACAGGAAAGAAACTCTTGTATTTTTGAGAAGCATGAACATTGAAGATTTATGGGATAGAGTCCATATGCTAGCTTCTGTTTGGGCTTCAACTTCTAAGGCATTTCAAGATTGATCATTTCTTTTTTCTTTTTATTAGTCTTAGTTGGAGGGGTGTTGAGATAGTGTAAAGGCTGGTTTAGTCCTCTAGAGGGGCGATGGGTGTCTGGCTATATCTTTGGATGGCACAGAAAATTTGATTTTTGCTTACTCGGTGGATAACCATTCCACTTTATAGTAATTATTCTTCATCTTTTATATTTTTGTGTCTTTATCAAAAAAATAAATAAATAAATAAATAACAAATAAAAGTGCTTACATGTTTGAATAACTCAGTTTGGGAACTGAAAAGATCACTACATAGTTTCTGCTCCAGGAATTATTTAGTATTTAGTATTAGGAAATAGAAAACATTATTAATTGACCAACTTAGCAATGTAATCTGACAGAGATCGACTGTCAACTTTGTTAAATACACTATTCTTCATGAACCTATATGCTAACTGAGTTCTTGGTGGAAAATTTCCAGTGCAAACCTGTGTATGCTAGTTTCTGGGTTGTTTACACATGCCAAACTATATTTTTGAGTTTGCCTTAGTCATTTGTTTAGATACTTGTTTCAAATTCAACAGCTCTTTTAAGTCTGAAATTTGAACTCCCGGGCATAGTTGAATGAGAAAGCTTCTAAGTACTCGCATCAATACGCCGTAACGAAGTGTTCATTCTTGATTAGTTTGAGAAGTACTAACTGTTAGCTATTGACATGGCAGTGAAATGTTCTACTGTGGGGTCGTGTTTTGTGTTCATGCCCCGAGTAGATTTGTGGGCTGTGGAGACACTTCAACAAGGTAATGAGGAGAGTGATTCATGTGCAACAAACGATGACCTTGCCAGGAGCAATGGATCTTGTTTTGCCAATGGGCAATTTGTTGAGAAGGATACTGATTCCTGGTTGCAGCAGCACAAATCAGAAGGGCCCACAGAATTCCAAGGTCACTCACATGCCTGGAGCACATTTGTTGAGCAGGTGGAATCTATATGTGTGTCTACATCCCTGATGATTCTGGTACAAGTGCAACTCCTCACCTGTTGATCCTTTCTAATATTTTTGAAGTTAACTGTATATTAGTATTTTACAAAACAATTGATTCTTTCTGCCAAATTTCTTTTGTCCATTTCTAGCGATGTTTTATCGATGTAAACAATTTTTTCACATCTCATATTTCATTTTAGTTATTAGGTGAAAGGCTTGACAATAATTTTTTTTGTGTCTAATTAGTTGCACCACACAGTTTAATTTATACTATTGTTTTAGATAGACAGTTAGACACACCTTTGAGTTTGCATCAAAATTAGGGGTTGTAATAGTCTCAATGAGCTCAATTTTTCAATTTTCCTAGTCCTTTAAGCTATTCATACACATTACTTTTCACTGGTTTCTGCACTATACTGCACAATGAGAAAAAAAACTCAAATGTTTATAGAATTTGTTTGTGGTACATGTCACCTAATATTATATCTCTGGCATGAAAATGGTGGCCAGATTCTCAAACACGAACATATAAGGTAGAGAGAGGTCACCTGTAGGAATTCTCTTTATTTATACATGCAGTAGAAAATAGTTGTTTTAATTTAGTGTATCTCATGAGTGTTCTCGAAGAAAAACTTTGTTCGCAAAGAAAAAATAAATTACCTTATATTTTCAGCAACGATAGAGGAAAACAATATTTTAGAACTCGATCCTAAACTTTCCAATTAGTCTTTAGGAATTGATCTAGTTTTAATCATGATTTGGTTGAATTTTAATTACATATCAAATTTCCTTTCTCTGTATCATAGGCTCATAGCAACCATTGTTCATAAAAGTGGTTGCTCGAATTTAATGCTTTTATGTGCCTACAGGCTACTTCAGAAGTTCCATATGTATTACTCCCCAAGAGAGTAAGGCAGTTTTTTGAGAGTCATACATCGAACTGCAGTCTGTCAATTCCCTTGGAGCACCTGATACCCCGATTCTGTATACAGCTTGGTGGGAACTTTAACTGTGATAGAGTGATCAATCTATCTGCAGCAGAGTTAGCCAGGGATGTTAGTCAACTGGTTGTTCAGTCAATTCATCAAAGAACACATCCCTGTGAAACTTCTTGGAAGGTGCCCAAAGATTGTGGTTTTACTGAAGTCTGCACTGACACTGAATTTCACAATACAAGTCATGGTAATGCCAATGAGCATGAGGTAAAAACCCAGTGTCCTGATGATTTCTCTGTAAGAGGGCCACCACCACCCAACAATAGAACTTTGAAGGGAAAATCAAGCTTAGTATTAGCAATATCTACATTTGGCAATCAGATTCTGCGATATCCTCATTTTGCTGAACTTTGTTGGGTCACATCAAAGTTAAAGGAAGGTCCTTGTGCTGACATAAGTGGATCTTGGAAGGGGTGGCCATTCAATTCTTGCATTATTCATCCTAATGATTCAGTTGAGAAGGTAGTTGTTGCTTGTGGTTCCACCAGTTTTAAGTGCAAGGAAAAATATGGTTTAGTAAGAGGTCTAATTGCTGTTGGCTTGTCAGCATATAGAGGTGTGTATGTTTCACTTAGAGAAGTCTCCTCTGATGTAAGGAGGGTTCTTGAGCTCTTAGTTGGAGAGATTAATGCAAAAGTTCAAGCAGGGAAAGATAGGTATCAATATGTCCGTCTTCTATCGCAAGTGGCTTATCTGGAAGATGTGGTTAATAACTGGGCATATGCGTTGCAGAGGTGTTAATTGCTATTATCCTTGTTTGCTTGTGTTTCCATTTTTGTTCTCCAATTATTTTCTAACAATTAGTTATTCTATTTTCAGTTTGGAGTCGGATGCTCTGGTGAAAGAAAGCCCTAAACTTAATGTTGTGGGATGTGCAGAGTGTCTTACATGTACAGGCAATTTAGTTCAAACAGAAGAAAGTAAGCAAAAAGTTTCTGAGAAAGGCATCCATGAATCAGAAGGGACAGAAGACAGGCCTGGAGCAGCCACTGAAAACTTAGGAGGCCTTAGCTTGAACAGTGGGGATAGTGATACTGCAGGGAGAGATATTCTAATTGAAGAAGGGTCTTCGCGGCATAATCTTCTTCCTGATACTTTACTGGACAAGAATCTTCACAATTCTCCTGTTGCTGATCAATCAACTGGTAATACTACAAAGGAACAGAACGGTACAAATCCGGGACCATGTGAGTCAGAAAGGACTGGGAATATTGCAGTTGATAAAAATTCTGAGTCCTTGAAACATTCCAATGGATTTGCATTCCAAGAATCTGTTGTTATTTCCCAGAATGGGCCCTGTAGTGCAAATGAATTAGGTGCTACCGTGTTCTCAGATTCCCAAAAATCTTGTGACCAGATTAATGGTTTTTCCATGACAGAGACCGAACGCCCCTGTAAAAATGGTAAAGCTGATCCCTGGGAGCATACAGTTGATGTCGACTTCTCTTCAAGAAAAACTACCAGTCTCTCTACTGACTCGGGCATTGTATGTATGTATCGTTGCTGCACTGAATGTGTATGCACCCTCCACAACTTGATGAAGAAAATTCTTATTCATACATTGGGATTGAGTGGGAGCGATTGGATGGCAGAGGATGTCCATGATGTTGTTGCATCATTATCTGTGGATCTTCTGTCAGCAGTTGGAAAAGTTTATTTTGCTGGTTGTGGTGGAAATGATATTGAGGAAGATGTGAGATGTGAAGATCCAGAGTTGTCGGAGTGTCCAGAACTCAGTGCATGTTGCTGCAAAAGTCCAGGAAATTGTTTAGATGAACCAATGGAATGCAGTTGTCACCCTCTAGGTGGAGGTGTAACCGAAGCAAGTACGTCTACGAATACCCATTTGGGGTTTGATCCAAAATTTGTTTTCCGGGATGGCATTCTGGTTCCTGTAGATTCTATTACAGATGGTTCTTTTCACTGTACATTTGAGACATTGTGCCTTTGTTCTCTCATAAAGACATTAGTAATGATGAAGCAGCCTTTTGATTGATTTGTTAATTTTATTTTATTTTCCTCATGTTGAATTACCTGGTGCTGCTGCACAGAATGTAGCTGAAGTCATCTAGCAGAAAATCAAAATTTTGTTGCTGAGTTCAAATATTAGGCGGTGCCATTTCTGGTGTATTCCTTCTTATTTTAACTTAAAACCGCTTCTCTCTTTTCCCTGTAAGGTACCAACCCGCACCACGCAAGTATCTTTTTGAGGGTATTGCTTTTACTGATGAAACCATGCTTCGTTAACACACCTTTTACAATTGCTTATGAAAAATTAACGAGAGCAATGATATGCTACAAGCCTACAAAAGAGGGGTTTGGCTACTATGCCGGGGGCATAGTAGCCGGCACCATGCCGGGCTCTCAAAAAGAGAGCCCGGGTGCTTTGGCTGCCATTTGGCAGCCAAAGACTTGGTGCAGCCGGTTAACAAACCGGTTGCACCATATTTTGTACAAAAAAATATAAAAAATACAATATAAAAATTTAAAAATAAAAAAGTCAAAATAATTGTTTATAATATAATTAATAGCAAAAGATAAATAAATTAAATAATATAATACAAATCCTATAATACAATAATATAATGAAATAAAATGGCAAAAATTAAAGAAATTGAAAATGAAAAAAAATAGTATTTCAAGTTTAACGTCAGTTGTTGCATGTTTGACGTTAAAGTTGCGAACTTTACGTGATAAGTTGCATATTTTACGTGAAGTGTTGTAAGTTTCATATTTAACATATGTTGTTGCATGTCCAATGTAACAGTTGCATGTTTAACGTAAGTTGTTGCATGTGTTGAATAAAGCCAAAATAAAGAATATTTCGGAATATTCTCGTTCGTTTCATGTTTGACGTCTAAGTTGGAATTTTACGTGATAAGTCGCATATTTTGCGTGAAGTGTTACAAGTTGCATGTTTAACGAGAGTTGTTGCATTTCAGACGTCGTAGTTGCATGTCTGACGTAAGCTGTTGCATGTATTGAATAAAGCCAAAATAAAGAATATTCTGGAATATTCTTGTTCGTTTCATGTTTGACGTCTGAGTTGCGAACTTTACGTAATAAGTTGCATATTTTACGTTGAGTGTTGCAAGTTGCATGTTTAATGTCAGCTGTTGCATGTTGGACGTCAGAGTTGCATGTTTGACGTAAGTTGTTGCATGTATTGAATAAAGCCAAAATAAAGAATATTTCGAAATATTCTCGTTCATTTCATGTTTGAAGTGTAAGTTGCAAACTTTACGTGATAAGTCGCATATTTTGCGTTAAGTGTTGCAAGTTGCATGTTTAACGTCAGCTATTGCATGTTGGATGTCAAGGTTGCATGTTGGACGTAAGCTGTTGCATGTATTGAATAAAGCCGAAATAAAGAATATTCTGGAATATTCTCGCTCGTTTCATGTTTGACGTTTGAGTTGCGAACTTTACGTAATAAGTTGCATATTTTGCGTTGAGTGTTGCAAGTTGCAAGTTGCATGTTTAACATCAGTTGTTGCATGTTGGACGTCAGGGTTGCATGTTTGACGTAAGTTGTTGCATGTATTGAATAAAGCCAAAATAAAGAATATTTCGAAATATTCTCGTTCGTTTCATGTTTGAAGTGTAAATTGCAAACTTTACGTGATAAGTCGCATATTTTGCGTGAAGTGTTGCAAGTTTCATATTTAACGTCCGTTGTTGCATGTGTAACGTAAGCTATTGCATATTTGACGTAAGCTGTTGCATGTATTGAATAAAGCCAAAATAAAGAATATTCCGGAATATTCTCGTTTGTTTCATGTTTGACGTCTGAGTTGCGAACTTTACGTGATAAGTTACATATTTTGCATTAAGTGTTGCAAGTTGCATGTTTAACGTCCGTTGTTGCATGTCGGAGGTCATGGTTGCATGTTTGACGTAAGCTGTTGCATGTATTGAATAAAGCCAAAATAAAGAATATTCTGGAATATTCTCGTTCGTTTCATGTTTGAAGTCTAAGTTGCGAACTTTACGTGATAAGTCGCATATTTTGCGTGAAGTGTTGCAAGTTTCATATTTTACGTCCGATGTTGCATGTTTAACGTAAATTATTGCATGTTTGACGTCAGATGTTTCATGTGTTGAATAAAGCCAAAACCAACGAGAATATTCTAAAATATTCTCGTTCGTTTCATGTTTGACGTCAAAGTTGTGAACTTTACGTGATAAGTCACATATTTTGCGTGAAGTTTTGCAAGTTGCATGTTTAATGACAGTTGTTGCATGTCGGACGTCTTAGTTGTATGTTGGACGTAAGCTGTTGCATGAATTGAATTAAAGCCAAAATAAAGAATATTCTGGAATATCTGGTATGCCGGTTTGTCAAATCCGAATTGCCTCTTATGATCAGAAGCTGACTGCACTACAGCCGGATTGCCATTTGTACAGTAAGCAAGTCCAAAAATTCCGGTTATGGACAGTAAGCAAGTCCAAAAAATCCGGCTAATCGGATTACACAATCCGGACAGCCGGATTGCACAATCTTGTACATTGAAGGAGATTTTTCATCTCCCTCAAAACCGGATAACCGGATTGTCTAATTCGGTTAGCCGGATACGTTACAGTAAGCAAGTCCAACGAATCGGGCTAACCAGATTGTGTAATCCGGTTTGCCGAATACTTGGACTTGCTACCTGTACACAACCGGCTAACCGGATTGTTCAATCCGGTTAGCCGATTTATCCTTCACAGTAACCAAGTCCCTCGAAACCCGCTAACCGGATTGAACAATCCGGTTAGCCGGTTGTGGACAGTAAGCACATCCAACGAATCCGGCTAACCGGATTATAGAATCCGGTTATCCGGTTTTTCCTTCATAGTACTAGTCCAACTAATCCGGCTAGCCGAATTACAGAATCCGGTTAGCTGGATTCGTTGGATTTGCTTACTGTCCACAACCGGCTAACCGGATTGTTCAAGCTGATTAATATAAAAAAAATATCAAACACTTCTATTCATAACTAAATACAAAATAAAAGTGCATTTCAAAATTCCTTGACAATTCAAATGATAATTTATAAGTAAACTTATTTTAATTTTTTTATTATTAATTAAGTTTAATTAAGCCAATCTATTAATTTTTAATTTTTAATTTTTTTATTAACTAAGTTTAATTAAGCCAAATTAAGAAACAAATATGGAATTGTTGTCTTAGCGTTAAAATTATTTGGTAATTCAAGTGATTATTGTTTGATATTCCAGTAATAATTTATCAATCTAACTATTATTTGAACCATTTATTTTGTAATTTGTTTAATTTTTCAAGCGAAAACTAACTATGATAACAATTTTATATTACCAAACAACAAAAATGTTTAACTCCATTGGTAATTTGTAACTTTTTTATTCTGCATGAAGGGTAAAATTAATTGTTGCAATTTTCTAAGGAAAGAGTCTCTTATAATTGAATTAAGCTCATAAACGGAATGCATATTGATAAAAACTATAAATTATATAACTAAATTGCAAAAGTTAAATTGGAAAAGACAAGTAAGTTTAATAGTATATATGAAGCAATCAAAACTAGCATCACATGTATGGCATGTGCATTAGTTTAGCATTATTAATATCTAAATTGATAGCAAATACCCAAAATAAGATCACATTTTCTTCGGCTATTCTTCTAGTATTGCAGAAAATTTGTAGAAGATCATGAAGAGAGGAGGGATAAGAATAGCTTTTTCCAAACTATAAAATGGATACCCTAAAATAAGTGCTTATTTTGACATAATCAAGCAATAAATTGTAAAAATGTACAAATATATCATAGCTGGAATTAAAGAAGCCATAGCAAGAATATTCCCCGCAGGCAACTCATCTAGGGAAGAGATTGTTTATGACATAAAATTTTTGTGGTAGCCATCAGATTAATAAGCATGAGCATTGACAAAAGCATCAAGTTATGATAAAAACCTAATGCCTAACTGGAGTATATTCATCTAACACACTAAAATGCCTATAAAATTGTCGAAATCCATCAATCACATGCGGAGTTGCAGGAAGCTTTAGCATGTCATGTTGGCTATTGAGCTTGGCAACATCAATGGGAGTCTTGCAATCCATGTTCTGCAGAGTTCTGTGGTCACAAAAGATTATAAAGGAGAAAGAATTAATCATATAACATTTTATAAAATAGAGACGAGAGTTAAAAACAATATTGGGTGTTGGCTTACACAGCAGCACCGTTCTTCAACAGAGGGGCTACACATTCCTTCTAGTCATAATTAGCCGCATAATGTACAGTAGTACTTGTTCTTATCCACGGCATCCACATTTGCTCCAGCCTCAAGTAGGAGTTGAGCACACTCCACCTAAAGCATTCAAGTGCATTTGATTAACTCCATGTCATAAACTCGGCCAATTTGCCAAGGAAGTTTTCATTAAAAAACTAACTAGAAAGTGGTCCTAAGTATCCCTACGAGATGAACAATTGATGCCATAAACCATATAAGTTAGCTCAAACTGTCACTAGAAAGCCCCAGTTAGCGCAAATACTAGTTTTCCATTGGCTTTATTAGCACTTCCTCAACTAAGTAACCAAAAACACAAAACATTAATTAATATATAATTCTATCCAAATCATATGCCCTACCTTTAAAACTCAAACAAAAAGGAACAAGAAAAATAAGTAAGAATGGGTAAAGCTCATATTGTTTTACCTCACCATATCCATGGGCAAAATGCAACATTGTCCTTCCTTCTAAATCTTCCTCATCCTTATTACCACTGGCTGCTAGTTTGTATTTTATACCCTAATTGAAGAGCAGTAAGAAAAAAATTAAACTTTTAGCAAGATACTAGAAAAAAGTGCATTGCATCAACTGTATACACTAAATCAACTTCAATAGCATTAGCACAACATAAAACTAGAAACAAGAATTTCTGTTAAATAATAGTGACAGAAAAAAATTTACAAATGTTTGTTTTGGTTGATTGAATAAGTAGAACATGTTCTTTTTCCACACCAAGCTGCATTGCATAAAAGAAAAAGAAAAAGAACATTAGAGAATCAGTAAATCCAATATTTTGAAAAGTACTTAGAGATTTGGCCTCCATATACTCTTGAATAGCCTTGCAAGATGCATAAGATTAGTTCACATCCAGTCCCAATTCAGGCACAATATAATAGCTACACCCAATTAAACAAATTTATTTAAGGAAAAAAATTAGAGTTGTTCATACGGCAGCCGGGAAAATTTAGAGAATTTAATTGAAAAAGATATTAATGCTTTATAAGTAAGAAGATTTCAAAATTAATTAAGCCACACAAGAGCAAAAATCTAATCAAATAGTCAAAGAAGAGATTATGTGATAATTGGCCAAACTCATGTAACTTTGAAGTTGATTAAATAGTATACAAATTCACCCAAAATGAATTTAACACATACATGATCATTAGGCAAATAGCTGACACCTGTAAATTTATACATGAATTTGAATAGATTAAACAAAAATAAGAGAAGAAATCAGCCATTACAGTTTAGAATTTGCTAGGTAGTATCAACTTTAACACCCAAAACATATTATGGAACAAACATAGAAATTTTTTTTTTCAAATAGGAATCGGAACTTGAAACAAGCATGGAAAAAGAGACTAATTTCAATGACATAATGCCTAAATAAACAGAATTTTATTCATGCATGCAAGTTAATTTAGAAATGACTTAACAACATCAACATGCATACCAATTTAAACAAGAATTTTGAAGAAAAATAAAAGAATAAAGTGAACTGAGAAAGAAGGCTTACAAATTCAAAAAGCCAGATATTTAATATTTTGCTCTGAAATTGAATTCTCTCTCTTTAAATCCAAATCCTTCACCTAGCCTCTCTTGTCTTTCTCTTCTTTCTCCATCTTCTCCTCTCTCACGTCCTGTTATCCTCTTGTTTCCTTTCTTCCTTTTTTTGTTTTGTTCCTTTTGAATCCGAACGCTGGTTTTCGTTTCGTAAATAAATAAAGAAATGCTAAAATATAAAGAGGTTCATGGGCTGAACTTGTAACAAAAATTTTACGAACAATATAATAAGCACAAGACAATTAAATCATTAATAATTTAAAATTTATTTTTTTAACAAATAAGTAAACTCCACTTAGTAAAAATCAGGGCGTTTCAGCCCTCTTTTCTGTCAATGTGATTTTCTATCTCCTTACCCATAATTCACTCTTTTTCCAAATTCATTAACCAAGAAAATCAAGAAACGAAAGGCCAAAGTGCACGACATATTTTATAATATTATGAAAGGAAAAGGAGAGACTAAGGTACAAGCTACACAACACAAAATCACCAAATCGATTATAAATAAAGAGGAAATAAATCCAACGAGCAAATATTTCAAAGCAAATTAAGAGGAAAGAATTGCAAAATTGGAGAAAGCAACTCACAGTGGTGAAACAATAACCCTGAATTCAAAATTTTAGAATATAATTGGCAATAATCTCACCAACATTTTCAAGATAGCACCTAGAAAATTTGAACTGACTTCACAGCGGAGGCATTGTCACCACAATAACCCTGCATCTGACGGTGAACGAACACAGAGGCAATGTCGGCAGAGATGACAGCAGCTGTTTTGCGGAAGTGAATCAGCTCAAGAATGGCAGAGATTGACAGCGGCGGCAGAAAAAGGAAGCAAATCGGCTCAAGGACGGCTAGACCCAGCGCCGGAGCACTTGAATCGATTTGGCAGCGGCAGCGGCATTGGCGTTTGATAGCTTAGGTAGGGTTAGGGCTGGTGTGTGTGACTGAGTGAGTCGTTGTGATTGCAATTCGTGAAAATTGAAGTAGAAGATAAGGAATTTCTTTTCTGAGAGAGCAAAGAAATCGGATTGAGGTGAGAGAAAATTGTGGGATTATCTTTTGAGGGAACCGGTTTACTAGGTAACCCATTTATTTTTATTTTTAATATAAATTTAATCTCAACCGTTGGATTCAATTAGATTGAATCTAACGGTTTTTTTTTCAATTCCGGCATGGTGCCGGGGCTTTAATGCGCGGCATTGTAGCATTAGCAACAAAAGAGGGTTACGAAGTTTGTATCCTAAACAATACATCATTTTTTTCACTTGAATGACTCTATATTGTCAGCTAGGAGTCATCCTAGATTCCCTATCTACAGGTAGATAGCGATCAAGAAATTAATACCTGAAATATTAAGATATTTTGATAGGCAAAAGGGTTGGAAATCTAAGATTTAACATACTGATAAATTGAATTTTCCCCTGTTATACTACCACTTGCAATTATCTCAATTAATTAGAGTGTTGAAGCATTCAGATAACTTTAACCTTTCCAACATGAGTTGCGCTATTTGGAAGAAAAATGATAAATGAATTAAGTGAAGACAAAGGGACGATAGAAATGCAGTTTTAAATTGCCGTTTCACTCGTGGCTTTGTCTTCACTTATGCTTCTTGCTTTTTTTTAATATTGTGTGGACCTATAAAAAAAAAAAAGAGAAAACGATGGTCATTCCCCAACCACTCATTTTACTCTCCCTCCATTGACAAAACTGCTTCGTTACCAGACTCCCCTCCTTCATTGAGTTTGCTTCATTCGTTCCGTTAATCTCTCCATTTGCTTCGTTACTTTTCTTTCTTTCTTTCCATTTGCTTCGTTACCGGACTCCAGCCCCAGTGAGCCTTTCTTTTTTTCTCCCCGGTGAGCCCTTTTTTTTTCTTGCCCAGCCCTAGCGAGCACCTTTTTTTTTTCTCGCCCAACCCCAGTGAGCCCCTTTTTTTTTTCTCGCCCAACCCCAGTGAGCCCCTTTTTTTTTCTCGCCCAGCCCCAGATCTAGAACAGACACGATTGCCCAGCCTAGATCTACTACGACGTCGTTGCTTGTTGTTGCTTGCTACATCCGTAAGCATTTCTTTTTATTTTTTAATTTTTTTTGTTGTGAATGATGAAATATTGAGACTGAAGTCGTGACTTGTAGTTGTTGCTTGCTACATCCTTAAGCATTTATTTTTATTTTTTTATGTTGCGGATGATGAAATTTTGAGATGTGGAGATCCGTAAGCATTTCTCTTTTTAAATTTATAATTATAACTTATTTTCTTGCACCATTGGACAAAGATGATAAGAAAAAGAGAAATAATTGAAAATATTGTATTAAAAAAATTGGAAACATGGGTGTTTTGTTGTTGGTGGTGTTGGATTTGAGTTTGTTTCGGTGTGTGAATGTGTACCGTAGCTCACATGGTATAGCCTCATGTTCATTTAATTCATTGCTTCAGTGCTTCTCCTTCTTCTTCTTCTTCTTCTTTAGAGACACTGAATGTCAGAGCCTCAGCCTGTGTTCGTTACTGCTTGTGTCATTATTGCTCACTGCTTTGTTTAATTCGTGTTCATTACTGCCTGTGTTCATTACTGCTCACTGCTCTGTTTAATTCGTGTTTATTACTGCCTGTGTTCATTACTGCTCATTGCTCTGTTTAATTCGTGTTCATTTAATTCATGTTCATTACTGCTCACTGCTCTGTTTTTGAGTCTTGACTCTGTGAAAATTCATTTATTTGGTTATTAAGTTATTTCTCGACTTTGTTTTTGAGTCAGATCAGATTTGCTTTTAAGTTATTTCATTTTTTTTTAACTCAGATCGACATTGCTTTAGATCAAAATTTGATTTTTTTTCTTTTTGCCCTTCTTTTGACTTGGTACTATGTTGGGAAATATTAATTGTTCAGAAAATGTTTGACCTAGATGCAAATTTCTGTATTTTTGAGCCAAAAAAATCACATGGTGTATTTTTGTCAATGGGATTTGCTGGCATTACTATCTTTTTAGCTTACTTATGGTGATGTTGATGTTGTTGTTTCCTTTTGTGTATTGAGTTGTTTCAAGTCTAAATTGATAAATTGGTAATGGTTGAGGAGATGAATTTGTTTGCTGGATATTGATGGTTTAGTCTGAGAAGCAAGATGCTTTAGCTGCCAGTGGATTAAGAGGCTTTAAAGTGAGGGTTTCATTTTCTCAGTTTCATTTTCTCCCATTCTTTTTCAGAAGGTTAAAATGTTACTCTTTTTTTGCCTCCTGGTTTTGAAATTCTCTTATTGTTAGCAGTTGAAATTCTTAGCATAAAAGTCTAGAATATTGATTTAAATTTTTCCAATATAGAATTCAAATGCCTACTTAAAGCTGTTATGTTATTTTCAAAGAACAAAAGCCGGGCATATACAATTCTTGGCCTGAATGTCAGATGCAAGTAAATGGATTCAAAGGGAATTCTTATAAATCTTATAAATCTTTGTTGGATGCCGAACTAGCCTACTAATTACATAAAAAAGCATGAAAAATTGCCAGAGACCTCCAATATATTAGAAACTACAAATTTTATTATGAAAACACTCGAAAAGGGGGTGCAAACTGAAGTGCCTACATG
This sequence comes from Citrus glauca, assembly GCA_029633175.1. Classification (NCBI taxonomy): domain Eukaryota; kingdom Viridiplantae; phylum Streptophyta; class Magnoliopsida; order Sapindales; family Rutaceae; genus Citrus; species Citrus glauca. The sequence continues at coordinate 36,587,886 of JAQOOD010000001.1, read as the reverse complement.
TGACAAAGCCATGCAAACTGATAAAGGCATAAATGATAGTATTATTCTACCCATATTATCCATTGTATGTTGTATTTTAGGGATAATCGTTGCTATATGTATTTTGTATAAATGAAATTGTACCCCATGTTATGTATAAATTTAAATAATTCAAATAAAATGATTGTTGTGTATGAATTGTTCCCACGGTTTCAAATTTCCTAAGTTTTTCCTCATTTGCTTGAAAAACCAAATTAATATAAAAATAATATGTATGACAAGCAAAAAAGAATACAATGCATGCCGAACAGAACCACCATCAGTTGCACAAGAAGGGTGCTTTCCAAACAATTTGATACAAGATACATTTGATGGCATAAGTATTGAAGCTTATTCAGTCTCCATATGTGCTCAGGTGCTTTAGAACTTTTTGTTTTATTATCTTTGATGTGGGGCCACACACAGCTGGGAATGAATTTAATTGTATCATGAGCATGTTGTCCTACATTTCCAACTTTAACCAAGCTGCAATAGCACAAAATGTAAAAAGCAATAGCTTGTGATAAATTATTACCTTAAACAAATCTAATGTCACCATCACAATGACATGCAACTATAGTATTATTTAGAGGAAAAATTATTACCTTAAGCAAACCTAATGTAATATTAAAAATTAAAAGTTCAATTTAACACAAAACATTATTTCATCACTACAATTTCAAAGATTTAAAGTCAAATCTAACATAATTTTAAAAATTTAAAGTTCAATTTAACACAACATTATTTTATCATTACAATTTAAAGCCAAAATACTAGTCAAGCATCATCATTGTTATCTTCATTACTCTGCTACTGCTTTAGTAATTGTTGGAAATTCTCACTTTGAGATCCTTGATAAGTCATTGAAGGAGAAGAATAATGCAACTGCGAAGTATACGGTGGGACTGGTTGTTATAGTATATAAAAATAAACATCATATTACATTACGGAAATATTAAAATATATGTATTCATTACCGATTTGCAAACAACTTACTATATACCAATTATAAGGAAATGGCTGATAAATGTTGCTTCCACTAAATTGGGATTGGTACATAAGTACCTAATCAAATAATAAAATATATGTAAAATTCATATAAAAATCTTAAAACTAAAATTTAAATAATTTAATTCTTACATTATAATAACCCATAGTGCCGCATTGGTTGAGATTTCTGTAAATAGTATTTCCTTCTTGTAGCGTCTACATATGCGCAATCTTATACTTAATTACATATCTTCAAAATAAAAGAAAATTTTAAAACAAAAAATTAACAAAATTTACCGTGGCTATGTTGCTCCATTGTGTGGAGATTTCATTAGGCACATGATAAGATGATGGGGCAGTTTGTTGTAAATCCTACAAGATTATTAAAGACAATTAAACTAAGACCAAATTAATTAGAAAATAGATCTTTTTTTTAATCATACTTTTTTTTTTGTGCCGACTTGTTCTTTTGAACGAATTTCTTTCGAATCGAAGATTCTTTCCTCAGGCAAGGTGGACGGCCTTTACGATGTGTCACTATTGGATCATTTATTGCAAGTGAACATTGTTGCTGCCACAACTTACTTCGCCAATAACAGTTCTTTCCACACTCTCACTGTTAATTTGTTTGTTGCTGCTACAACTTGCTCCACCAGTATTAGTTTTTCCCACACTTTCACAACGAATTTGCTTGGGCAGTTCCTTCATTACTTTCTCAATCCAATCCAACACCGTTTTATAGTATTTTCATCATCAGAGGCTATGTCTGCAATTTCACTGAAAGCATTGCACATTTTTTTCATATCTCTCTTACTGGATGGTCAAATTCTGCACATCTAATTTTTTTCCTTAAATAAATTTGTTTGAGTTCTAATTAATACTTTAATTTAATAGATTATAATTTAAATCTTGCAGCGGATTATAATTTATGGTGCTAATGGTATTTTTTTTATTTAATCCATTGTTTTGTTCTTCAAGCTATTGATCCTAAGACTTGCATGGTTTTATTCAAAACGCTAAATTGAGTTGTATTCCGGTGGCTGTATTTTGACGGGAAAGAAGTATGTAGTGCTACACTTCTTTTTTATTTTTTATTTATTTTATTGTCATTATTATTTAGCTTAAAGGCAACCCACTTTTCTCCCTACCCTTGTGAGTGTGGTCAAACCCCAAACAAATGAAGAAGTTTTCTGATTTTATATCTTAAATAGAGTGCCTGTAAATATAAAATCGGGACTGATCTAATGAGTGAAAATGGTGATACTTGGATTTTTTGAGGCTCTGCTTTTTTTTCTTTACTTTAAAAGCTAATTTGTTTAGCTTTACCTTTGATTTGAATTTTTTGTTTCTGTTCTTTGCAGCCAACCAATGAAAATGGTGATAATCGGGCTCCAATAAATATTGATTTAATAGGAACCACATTGGTAAGCCTAGTTGCAAGACAAGAACTACTTTGCAAAGCATGCTATGTATATAATTCTAAGCATTAAGGATTCAGTTTCTGAAGGGCGAGCTTGCTGGCTGGGTATAAATGTTCCAAGTGCCAATCCCACCTTATGTAAGCAAAAAATATAGTCTCCATTTCCTTTTTGGATTATACTTGTTTGTATAGTTATATGATACTGGATTTTAATTTAAGAATTTGTGCAGTACATTTTTTGACTGTTAGGAGTTACTTTGATCAAGGTTATTTAAGTACTAAACTGTTATAATTGAGCTTGTATATGTAAATGACAATTATATCAATGTGTAATGTAAATTGAAATTTGCCAATGTGGCTTCAATTGTACAGTTTAGAATGTGAAAACAACTATCTAAATTTGCCAATGTGGCTTCTGGGTCCAGCTTTTTTTTTTTTTTGGTTGTGAATCTTGAGTTAATTATTTTGGGGTTGCAGAGCAATCTTTAAAAATCTATGCAGTGGCATATCCTAAAATGAAACAAAAAAAAAGAGTTGAGGTTTATGTTTGGAGTCATTCTAAGACAGGAAGAGCAACGCGGATGAGATGCAGGAAGAGCAGTGTGGCTCGAGGTAACTCCTCTGTTCTCGTCATGTAAAGGACCTAGTGTTTTAATGCTAACTAGTAAGGCCTCATTTTTTCTATTATCTTTGATCATTTTGCATTTCCTCACTTGCGTTAACATCTCCTCACATCTTTCCTCCACCTTGATAAGATGTATCTTTCTGGAAGTAATTCAACTGCGTTACATATCAGCACTGCAAGGGCATGTCTGCAAAGAATCCCCCTAAACTGAAATTTTGAACATATACAAGTAACTTCACACTCAGCTTCTTAAAAAACAACCTCAAAGAAGCCTCTTCGACCTTGCCTAAATAACTCAATTATTTGATATATTGATTCCACAGAATCTGAGATATCACAATACATCAGAGCAGTCCATTCTTCTTGAAATTTTTTAAACTTGAAAATGTTGTACATTTCTTCAACTTGCCTCTCCATCTCATATCTTGACAAGCATGATATCTTTTTACTGAAACACTTGGCATCTACTTGCCATTCTAATCCAGCTTTCCTCCGCAATGCATTTTCATATTGCTTTACAAACTATTTCAGATTTGTTTTCGAGTTAACAAATCCATCAAAAAATGCATTCATACTTTCACACTGAGTTGTTGACATTCCTGCCCAAAAATGGCCTTTTAAATAGTATGGGACCCAACGATGCCTCTCCTCATACAAACCATTTAACCAATCATTATCCCACAAATCATATTCTGTAATCATGCAATGCAAAGCTTCCTCAAACGCGTCAGAACTCAGTGGATCATAAACAGTAGAGAGCAAGGAAGATATAATACCTTCACGTTCTTTGAAAGCCCCTAACTTCTCAGGTACATTCTTCATTATGTGCCATAAACACCATCAATGCTTAGTAGTAGAAAAAACATTTTCAATTGCATTTTGCATTGCCCTGTCTTGATTTGTAATAATACCAAGGGGAGGAGAATCAGACATGCATAATAGCCACGCCTCAAATAACCACGTAAATGTTTCTATATCCTCGCGTGAAATCAATCCGCATCCCAACAAAATAGATTGTCCATGGTGATTAACTCCAACAAAGGGTGCAAATGGCATGTCATACTTGTTGGTCAGATATGTAGTGTCAAATGTGATGACATCTCCAAAATATTTGTAAGCTACCCTACTCCGCGAATCTGCCCAAAACACATTCTTTATTCAATCCTCTTCATCCAAATCAATGCTAAAAAAAAAATCCATTACATTATGCTTGCTTTTTCTGAAAGTACTTTAAAAGTGTCATAGCATCTCCTTCCTCAAGCTGTAATTGCCTTGTTTTGTCAACAAAATTTCTACAAGCTTTTTCTAAAAATAGCACATTTTCATGCCCACCGGCCCCAACAACAATAGAATTGAAAATTTGGGCAATTCTAATTCCTACACAATCATTCATTTCAATTCTCTTTTTAACGCTTGAACTAATTTTGCGATTGCATGGGAAATACCTAGCTTTGTCTGGACTCAATCCATAGTTGTGTTGAAGATTTAAAGTTCGAAGAACCCATTTTCCATCTTTATTTAAACAACCTCTAATTTTTGCATCACAACCATTTTTCACAAGTTTCGGCTTTAATGCATTAGTAGATTTACTTTCTGACTTGCCGTTACGCCCACATGCAAATAATGCATATCTTACAATTCCATCGGTCCCCTTCTTAGTACTTCGAATCTTCACAGGAAACCCTTCTTGTTTACCATAAGCTTTGTAAAATGCAAACATTTCTTCATGATTATCAAATAACATTCCAAGAGCTGGCTCACATTTGTTCAGTTCCACAATTTCATTTACATCGTTAGCTCTTGTTTCTTGCAACTCTTCAAATGCATGCTCGTTTTCCAAAAACTCCATTTCTACAAAATAATCAACATTTGTATTAAGAAACTTATATAACATTTTGTCTAGTAACAAAATTTTTTAACAATTTAAATATATAAAACACATCCACAAATTTTTATAATTTATTCTATTATCTCCAACAATTTAAATTATAAAATCCTAACAACTTAAATATATAAAACACATCCGAAAATTGTTATAATTTATTCCATTATCTCCAACAATTTAAATTATAAATTCCTAACAACTTAAATATATAAAACACATCCAGAAATTGTTATAATTTATTCCATTATCTCCAACAATTTAAATTATAAAATCCTAACAACTTAAATATATAAAACACATCCGGAAATTGTTATAATTTATTTCATTATTTTCAGCTATTTAAATTAAAAATAATCCTAACATATATAAAACGCATTTAGAAATTATTATAATTTATTGTATTATTTCCAGCCATTTAAATTAAGAAAAATCCTGACATATATAAAACACATTCAAAAATTGTTATAATTTATTTAATTATTTCTAACCATTTAAATTTAAAAAATCCTAACATATATAAAACACATTAAAAAATTATTATAATCTATTCCATTATTTCCATCCATTTAAATTAAAAAAATATAACAATTCATAACAATTTAAATATATAAAAAGTAAAAATCTACGATTTTTTTCAATTTAAATTAAATATTCTAACCATTTAAAACCTCTCACTTCTATTTGTAGATCTAAATCTAATTTATTCCTTCTAATAACGGTGATGCAAAAATGAAATTAATGAGAGCTAGAGACGAAATTTGTGAGAGAATTTTAGCTTCCTAGCTTCCTCAACACACAGAGAATGAGTTCTGCTATGAGAGAAAGAGTTATGCTATTTTGAGAGAAATTGAGAGAGTTCTCGGCAGGGACAAAAAGCCTTTTTTTTTTTTATTATTTTAATTTTTAAATTCAAAAAGTAGCACCACAAAGGGACAAAACTGCTTGATTCACGGGCCTTTTTTCGTTTCCATTCCATTAATCAAGGCAAGTAGCAGGCATTGACTCGCAAGTGGAAAATGAATGGCAATCACGTGGGAATTTTTTCTGTCTTCATTTTGTCTTCATTTCGTTCAAACAACAGAACTCCATTTAGATATTCCTGAGGACACGCACAGTAGTTAAATGAATGTGTATGAGCCTCACCTATGTGTGGGAAACCATTGCCAAAAATATCAGAACAACAAATATGCAAATGCTAGAACGGCAAAATACATTATAAAATAATGCAGAAAATTATCAAAACATGTATCTTAAAGATCAGTGATGCTGTTTGCATGATACAGTAATTCTTATCAATCAACTATTTAACCCCAACGATCACTAAACAGACTATGGAGGATTCAAATAACCAGTGTGGAATCAACTTCAGTCCACAAAGTCTTCCAACCCTTAACTGAATATCTATTTCGTCGATACATTCTCCCTTTTGAATCCAATTGCCATCAATTTAAGTACCTGACTTGTGAGCAGTCTTTGACCAGTCAGTTACCCTGTAGCTTCCCCCTCTGTCTGATAAATAGGGACGTGACATGTGATGAATTCCAAGGATTGTAATTGCAACCCTTCTGGCAGAATCCTCAGCGGTGCCGCAACACTGGTCATCGTTAACATTATTGTCTGTTGCAATGGCTTGTCCAAATAAAATTGTTGAGTTGGGTTTGACTAAAAGCTTAAGCTTGAAATTCAGCAAGGGCCGCAATAATAGAATTTAAGTTTTGACAGTCCCCCTATAAGCAAGGTTGTCCACTTCTAAATCAATAACTTAAAATCTCTCCTGCATTTAGACATTCCTGAAACATTGTAGATTATATTTATTATTAAGCTATCAACTTATTGCCTTTAGTCTTTGCAATGCCAGCGGCTCTGAAGTGGAACATTTTTTTTTATTTAAAAAAAAAGGCCATGGCAGAGAAATAAAAATAACATACTAACCCATCCCCATTTGATATTAAGTGTACTTACTGAAAGCTGATGCTGTATGTATGTTCCACAGAGCAGTTGACTATCAAGGGTGAACGACAAAGGTGTTTATTTCAAAAAGTACGCGTTACATTAAAAAGGGGTCATCATGATGCCATTTAATCCAATTAACAGACTAAATGATTGTATTTTTTCGGCTGAATTCAAATGGGAATAACAATAAATAATAACGACCTTCGATATTAGGATGTTAATTACTATGATTGAGAAATAGAGATATGTCGGAGTTTTTGCCAGTGATGGAAAATTCTTTTCAGTATTTTAATATATCTAATTACTGTTTGGTTAAAAATTATTTTGCACTGGAAATATTTGGACCGCAATTCTCACATAATATATAAACTTATGATAATTTATAAATCATATCTTTACTTTTTCATAGAATTAGTTTAGGTTTCAAGATCACGATCCCTCATCACTAATCTTGTTATATCGCGATTTGTCAATGATAATTTTATTACATCACGATCTATCACCAACGATTTTTTAGGTTATGACTCAAATTTGAACCAGACTTGACATGTGGGCACTTTTATCACAACTGTAAACAACTAGCAAGAAAAAAACCATTCTCTTAAAACTAGAGAAAAACTTCCTTTCATGTGCTATATATTGTGGCTCTTCTGTTCTTTTGTGAAAGAACAACTCTCTTGGTGGAAATCCTAAACTCTTTATTTTATCTCTTTTTTAATTCTATTAAGTCAAAATCATTTGATTTAAATTAAAATATAAAATTAATGCCAAAAATGAAGTTATGATTGTTCTTACTATAGAGGCCCATCTTGTTAAATAACACAAGATCCCTGAACACAAATATATTAAACAGAGCCTCCCACCAAAAAATATATTTAGGGTTTTAACTTAAATTGCTAGTTATCTTACTTATCAATCTCTTAGTGACATAGTCAATTAAATGAGCTAACTCAGAAATTATATAAGTATATACAATAATGGCTTCAATAATTAGACCTGTAATTAAACTAGCCTAATTATTTATATTCCAAATCTACTCCATTAAAAGATTGAAATTGACTTCTATAATTAAATTGTATCTAGGATAGTATTCTTGAATAATAATTTGACTCATGCCACATTGATTTCTTTACTGAATAACCTTTTATACTACATCACTAATTAAATTAATATCTCAATTGTCCAATTAAATTAATTACTCTCATTCCTTGACACTTACTGGTTTTCTCTAACAATTATTTTCAACATACTAATTATATTGACACATTCTGGCTAGAGTATTCTATGATCAAGTACTGAAAACTCATCAAGAGATATGTTGTACAAATTCTATACTGTTAATTTATAGTCTCACTGTTCATAATTGCTTCCACCAAGATACTAAGTAATCTTGACTACCATTGCTTGTCGCATCCATGGTAACTCAAATGAAATGACAATTACAAACATGAAAATATAATTAACTCAAGTTTAGATTGTAATAAAATCAATTCTTATGAGATTTAATAAGTCTGACAGCCTATAAGATTCAATAAGTCTGACAGTTATATCAAGGTTGATTAAATCTCGTATGTGATCCAGTCCAATGTAGTCCAACTACATTAATAAATTCATACATGATTAAGATAAATTATTCAATGAATTTACTAAAATCTAAATATAAATAGGATGTCCAATTTCATTTATCAACTACGAACTTAATTATATAATCATAAAATAACCTGTATTTATGTCTTTTATAAATCTATATGATGATCATATAAATACATATAATATGATTAAATAGACATTATTTAAAACATTTTTGCAATTAAAATGTATGAAAAAATATCTCAAATAGTTTATTAATCAGAATATATATGTATTGTTGATGTAAAATTTTGCTCAATGTATAGTAATTGATTTGTGTTTTGAACTTTCTTCTAAATCAAGATTTGTGGCTTATTTTCTCCTTGAGGCGAGCATCTCAAATCACGTGTCTCATAATGGCTAATTGTTTTGTAGAAAGAAACAATTATCAAAGGGCGTTGACGTGCCGACGATAACTCTTTAATGCTCAAGTCAGTTCTTTTTACTCAATTTAAAAAAAAAATCTAGAATGAGATGGGCAGAGTTTTTGTATTAATTTTATGCCCTTTTTTTTCTCTTACCTTCAAATGGGGGGTCTTGGCCTTTATATAGGCATTCTAAGGTCAATTGGAGAACTTATGTGACATTTTTCTTATGACAAGTTTCAGTTAAAGCCCATGAAAAAGACACATATTCATATGTGTCAATACTTGTTCATGACAAGTATTCTTTGGACACTTGTCATATTTTTAGGTCCTTGACTTTTTAATGGGCTTGAGCTTGAATTCAACACTTATATTGGTTCCTTACAAAGAAGATTGATTTTGTAATGTTTTGCATGTAAGCATATTCTGTAGAATGTTTGTTGGTCTATAGAAAAATATCGAAGAATGTGTATGTGCTTGTAGTTCGTAGGTGCATTTCGTACAATATAGATTTGTTCGTAAGCGCATTCCATAGAGCGTATATATACCTATAGGTGCATTCTGTAAAATGCTTATTAGTCTATATGCTCTAACTTAAAAATATTTTTTGGTGCTTATTAGCCCGTATGCTATTACTTAAAAATATTGTCTAAGTGTCTAGTGTCTACATTATTCTTTGTGAGGAATGACCTAAATAATTTTTTGCAAAGAATTGACCTAGGTCTTACTTTGTAAAGAATTGACCTAGGTCTTTCTTGAATCATATCTTTAGCGCTTTGTCAAAGACTTGCACTTTCAACGTTTTACTTAGAAATATTTTCTAAGTGCCCAAGTCATTCTTATAAAAAAGGAAAATTTACAACCGTCCACCTGTTTGTTTTCTCTTTTTAAAAAATACACAAACACTTTTTTTTTCTCAGCGCGCCACCTGAAGTTTACTTTTTGTTGCATTTTTCCACTTTCGTCCAATTTCCGTTAGTGGATTTAACGGAATGTTAACGAAATGACCTTTTTACCCCTCAAAATTACAATTTAACTCAAAATAAATAGAAATCGGAGATAAATTGGATGAATTTAATTTTTTTCAAAGGTGGATGCTAGAAATTGGAGGAAAATAGTGTTTGTTGCTTGCTAAATTTAAAAATTTGTATTTATTTTTTTGAAAGAGAAAAAAAATATAAATTTCTAAATCTAGCAAGTAACAAACACTATTTTCCTCCAAAAAAATAAATACAAATTTTCTAAATTTAGCAAGCAACAAACATTATTTTCCTCCAATTTCTAACATCCATCTTTGAAAAAAATTAAATCCATCCAATTTATCTCTAATTTCTATTTATTTTGGGTTAAATTGTAATTTTGAGGGGTAAAATTGTCATTCAGTTAAATTTGCTGACGAAATTTAGACGGAAGTGGAAGAATGCAACAAAACTAAACTTTAGGTGGCGCGCTGAGAAAAAAAAAAGTGTTTGTGTATTTTTGAAAAAGAGAAAACAAACAGGTGGACGGTTGTAAATTTCCCTATAAAAAATGGACTAGGTTATTTCATGTAAAATATTTTTATTGGACCTATATTTTTCGTGGGTTTTGGACCATTCAAATTTTGCTCTAACATTTATAAATAAATGGTATGCTTTAAAGAGCACTTAATCCCGACAATTACGCCCTAGTTATGGTGTTAATGGGAATGAAAATAATATTTTATAGTTACTGTATTTTGAATTTAATGTATGTATGATTTAGTATTTAACAGATCAAGCTATTTTTCATGACATATTAAATAAATCATCATTTTTTCATATACATATAAGAAAAAATGAGTTTGTAAAATTGGTTGCTTTTCAAATTCATGGACTAAATTAAAAAGTTTTGAAAACTTTGAACACCGTAGGCCAATCCGATTTCGTGAAAGATTTGGGACGCAAGCACTTCCAAGATCTTCCCAACTGTGTCAAAGAGAAGCCCTTGCGCCATTCCTTGGTTGAGTGATGAGGAATAGTGACAACTGACAAAACAAAAATGGTTGGCCTCTTTTCAGAACTAGATGCATCTGTTTTCATTTTTTCTATCTCAGTCAACGCGATTACCAGACTTGCAAAACGTCAATTATTATTCTGAAAAAGTGGATCCCGCTGTAATAACCTCCTAATAAATTAAATACATAAATTAAGATAGGAAGATTTTTTTTATTGCGTTTGAACTATTGGCACCCTATAGACTATAACGCTTATAAAGCTCCTATTTTATTATAATTACATTAAAAAATAAAATAAATTTAATTATATTATTATATTTCTCTCCCTAACTCTTTATATTTATACAATTACACTAAAGTCTTTTATATTTTTTTGTTTCCTCACAAACACTTTTCATTTTAAATTTTTTCTTTTTTTAATTTAAAAGAAAGTTACATAAGTGCCAATAGTCTTACTCTTTTTTATTTAGTTGATGAAATACATGCATTAAGATAAGAGAATGTTTTATTTGACAACAACACAAGCATTTTTTTCACTTTTTAATTAATATTTCACGTAATTTACACTTATGTATTAGGGCCAATTTAGTAATGTTATAGCTTTTAAAATAATAATGATTAATTATATTATAAAATTAATCAGTTGTAAAAAAAATCAATTAAATATTTAATAAAATTTATTTTTAAAAATATTTTGAGTCTTAAAAGTAGTCATATGTATTTACTCAATTTATTATTAAATCATTATAAGAATATAAATAAATAAATTAGATACTATTTTTTCTATAAAAATATTCTTCGGGTCGAAATGTGCTGTCTCAGTTGATTTGATACTGTTTCAAAAGGTTCCAATAGTTTTTCAAAACTTTTTTTAAGAAAAAGACCAAAAAACGGAGTTTTTCTTAGATACTTTTTGAAAATTCAATAGAAACTATTCTATGGCTCAAAACAAACTCCTTTTTTCCCATGTCATCATTTCACTAATATCGAGGTGCGTGCATAAAATTGGGCCAGGATTCCAATGCCGTTGACACAACTTAAAAGTAATATTAAACTCCCAAGTATAAGAGTGTCCTGTTGTATTATAACTCGGTGAGTCCGAGGTCGATCCACAGAGAAAAGATTTAATTTGTTTATTTTATTTTATCTAAAAATTGAAATTAAAACTTGAATTTAAATAACTTAATTTAAGTGAAACTATAGAATTGAACTAGTTAGGGTTATGGATCCACTCTTAGGAATAAATAAAACTTAATAAATTCTTTTTGCCAATTTATTTAGATTTATTACCCAAAAGATTAATTATACAAATTATTATTATTTTCCCTTTAATTTTATGATGGATTAAGTATTTATTGTGCCAAAATTTATTTTGTCTACAATAAGTCAAAATACCATTTTACCATGCCTTATATTAAGATCTTAAGAATTTATTGTGCCAAATTCATTTGTTTGTCTACAATAAATCAAATTTTCAAAATATAAAACATGTATAAAATTAAATAGAAAATAATTTAATTTATAAAATTAAAAATGAATTTGATTAAATCATATTTATTACCTAAGAGTTTCACCTTCCCCTAACTAATATTATTTAGTTAAGCATAATTAAAATAAAAAGAAGGAGTAGAATTGAATTACTTATAATTAAAAGTAATAAAAGCAATTAAAATTGGAAATAAAACTAATTTTATTTATAAAAATAATTATACAAAATATTAAAAACACACCTGGAAATGAAGATTACAAGGAGATGGAGAGAATTTGAGAAGAAAAGAGTTGTAGAGAGATGATTAAAAACCTAAAATGAGGCTATATTTATAGAAAAATAAATTCCTAATCTAGTGCTTTGCGGTCCATCATAAGCTTCATGCATGTGCTCCTCACAACCTTTAGATCAAGATCCAATGGCTGGTCAAACTTCAAAAGTCAACATCACACGTGGCATCATTTGACTCGTCCGATTTGCCCAAGGAACGGTTGAGATTTGGCGGGTTAATGGGCGGATCGGGTCGACCCGAATACAAGGATTCGGATCCTCCCACTTGCTTCACCAACCATTGCCACGTGGCACAATCATAGCCATTGAATCATGGACGGTCGAGATTTAGTCAAAATTGCCAGCTATCCCATGCACTCATATCTATTGTAAGCTCATTTCATCATCCAATCAGTGCTCGGTCAACTGGAAAAGTCAACTTTTTTTATACAAGCCCAATTTTAAGCCGATCTTGATCGATCCTAAGGTTTTCGGACCTCCGGAATCCAAATTTCACCTCCATTTTTCTATTTGGAGCCTCGAAATACGTGAAATTACTATTTTTCCTAATAAACACATAAAAATACACAAAATTAAATATATTTAAAAACATAATTAATAATTCCTAATATATTACATAAACAAAAATATAAATTATAACATAAGCATAAAATAACATATTATCGCTTGATAATTCAACAATATTTAATACTAATCACACCCCCCAACCAGCTTATTGCTAGTCCTCTAGCAATTAAAGCGTTATATTAAATTAAGATTTATAAAATTCACATGCAAGTTAATAGTTGTTCATCTATCCTCTAAATTACCAAATACATGAACTCTCCTAAATTTCTTTACCACATTGATGTTCACTCATTATCCAGAATATCATTAAACCTTCTTTTGTGCGCAAGTAATTAACACAATACTTATGGGGCTTCATTAAAAGAAAAACAACATTTTCGTTCCAAAATTTATTAGAAATTATATCTTTTAGGCAATAGATTATTCACACATATTTTTAAAATATTACATTTCTAACCCGTGTAGCGAGCTTTAGGTCAGTGACTCCCAGACCAGTTGGCCTTAGGGCACTAGGTGTTGAAGCACCCCTACGGACTTAATTACTCGGGTTTCTAATAAACAAACAATATATCTATTACCCATGTAGCAAGCTTTAGGTCAGTGACTCCCAGACCAGTTGGCCTTAGGGCACTAGGTGTTGAAGCACCCCTACGGACTTAATTACTCGGGTTTCTAGATATAAAAACTTTTTTTTTATTTATTTTTATTTGATTTTTTTTGTTTTGTTTTTTTTTTTTTGGAAATATACACCTTCTACTACCTTAGATACTATTCCTAATAAATCAAAAGAACTAAATGCTGTGAAATTTTAACTTACAACCCACTAGTATGTGTCATAATGTGTGTGTGAAGAATGATTCAATAATTCCTGTTAAATGAGTAAACAATTAAATAACTTAATAACCAAGTGGAGAGTTCACAAATTCGAGTAATTCAAAGAAAAGGGAACAAAAACAATTTACTATGAATTTTAAAATCAAAATATAATATAACAAGACTATTAGAATGCGTCTCAAAAGTTTTGACTCTTTACTCGGCCATCCTAGACAAAACAAATTTTTTTTTTTGTTTTTTTGTTTTTTTTTTAACCAAGAAAAGTAAAGAGAAAAGAGAAAAACAACACACATAAAAAAATACATCAATTATCCCTACCCCACAACCTAATCTAAACATTATCTTAAAATTTATAATTTTACAAATATGCAATAATAATAATAATAATACAAGAGAATAATAAAAGAAGAAGAAGAGGAGGTCTCACCTGAACTTGATGCTGAAGCTTAAAAGAGGATAACAAAGATGAAAAAAAAAGTCAATTTTTTTTTTTTAACAACACCCTTAATATTAAGAAGATGCGTTTCTAGAGGTACTACACTCTCTATATCCTGCCATCTTCGACTCAAATTTGTCCTAAGTTAGTCTTTACAGAAAAAAAAAATTGCATTTTTTTTTTAAACACATCACTTTTTTTTCTTTTTTTGTTTTTTTTTTTGTAAACACATAACTAGGACTAAGACATTCCACAATTATCAACTATTCCCTCCCCCCAACCTGAAAAAGACATTGTCCTCAATGTTTTAAAAGGAAAGAGAAAGAGTTTAGAAGACAACACTTGAACACTAAAACAGAAAATATTTACAGACGGAGAGTTAAATCTAAATCGCACTTTTTGTCACTGCTACTGTTACCGCTACCGTCATCCGTTGACCAATTCAGTGCAAAAGTCTTTGGATCTGGCTCTGGTGTATAAGCTTGTAAAAGATCAAGTAACTCATTAGCAGTAGAAGCAGAGATAAAGAGTTTTTTTTACAGAATATGGAACAAAATGATTCTTTATTGCATGGTTAATAAAAGTTAGCAAGCCGTCATAAAAATTATTAACATTTAACAAACCGATGGGTTTTTGATGAATGTTCAAGTGGGCCCAAGATGCAAATGTGATTAGTGCCTCAAAAGTTGCAAGATCTCCTGGCAAGAAAATAAAAGCATCAGCATGATTCATCATTTCCGAAATTCTATCTTGCATACTAGATACCACTAATTCTTCTCCAATTGGTGGGCCAGACATGCACACTAGCGGTTTCATGGCTTTTGGAATAATGCCTAGTACTTGGCTTCCTCTAGTAAAAACAGCTTCTGAGACAAGTCTTGACAACCCTCGTTCACCTCCTCCATATACAAGATGCAGTTTCCTCTCTGCTATGACACGACCAAGATCTACAGCTGCCTGAACGAACTCTTTGTACTTTCCATAGTTATACCCAGAAAGCACACAAATATTTTTGAATTATTTACTCGAAGATGCTGCCATTGGACTGACTTTTCAAAAACAAGTTGTGAGTATTTGAAAAACGAGCGCATATTTAAAGACCTTGGTGACATAAATAATGAGAAACAGCTGTAAATGGGTTGGCATATTTGTCAAATGATAAGTAAAGCTCGTGGCTCAATAATTCAAAACAAACAAAAATAATAATAAAATAATAAAAAGAAAATAATGATTAGAAAAAACAAACAGTAAAAGAAAACAAATATTTATTAAATATAAAATCACACCGCTAAATGCAATAATGCAAATGATAAAATAACAGTAAAGTAAAATAACAGTGAAGGGAAAGGATATTTACTGGTAGTTGTGATTGTGGCTCACATCTTCCTCTGGTTTTACGTCCAGTAACGGCTTGAACGCCCTCTATAGGTCGAGGATCGGCTTCCCATCCAGTTTTCTTATAAACTGGCAAACAAGGTCTTTTTGAGTCAGATTCCCAAGACTTAACTGTGCACTTTGTTTTTGGAATAATATCCACAAATTGTAAATCTCACGTTGCACCAATCCGCTTCGATGCGTCTCAAGAGATCGTAAGATATCATCCAACGACTCTTTACTCATGCCATCTTTAACGAATTTAATTTTATCTTCACGAGTATCAGAAACCATTCCTAAAGATTTACAATTCGGTCGTTTGCAACCAAGTCTTACACAGTTATGACATTTTGAGCCAAGTCGTTTAGCTCTCCTTTTCTTAGCAAACGTACTTTTACCAAAACCAGGCATGTAAGAAACAAATGGATCAAAAAACTCACCTGCTAATCGGACCTTTGCTTCAATTAACCAACGAATGTCAGAAGGAATGCCATTGATCATTAACAAACGCAATCGTTCACAACGAGCTTTGTAAATTTTCTTGAGGGCATTTTGAGGGAGAGAAGGAAAATGCTTATGGAGTTTATGTTGTATTTCTTCCATGTTTGATTTTGGGGTTTCAGTTATTATGGGAAACTGAAGATACCGACTTAAGAAGTCACGGAGTACCGTTATCCGCCATTTATACGGGAAAATAAATTAAAACACACCAAAATCAAATCTGCAAAATCAAATCAAACGTGAAAGCGAGCAAAAAGAAACACACAATATAAAAGAAAAATGAACTTACATTCGTCCTCTGATTGAGTTAACCTCAAGCTCCATTTGAAATTCATATATGCCTCTCTCTATATTTCTGAGTTGTCCCTCTAGATCCTCAACATAGGACACGAATTCTGGTACTTGCAGATCCCAAAGTCGATGTGATTTACAACTTCGTATCAGGCCTCTTAAGTGAAATTTCACACGATGAAATCTTTTAAGATGTGCGAACATGGATTTTCTCATTGAGGTGCTCATGATGTAAAATGAAGATTGATGAGAGAATGTACAACTGTCAAACAAATACGCTTACACAAGAAAACTGGTTTAAAAAACAATATGTACAGTGCATCAATCTAAAAAAATCAAACAATGAAACGGCAAAATAATAGTAAAAAAAAAAATCAATCATTAAAGACTTAATCAAGAACTGGTGGGTCACCCAAATTCATTTCGGTGTCCTCGTCACGTGGGTGATGTTCCAGATATGGTTTTAATCTTTGACCATTAACTTTAAATGTGACACCGTTCCTTGGATTCTCAATTTCTATGGCCCCATATGAATATATATTTTTTACAACAAATGGGCCACTCCATTTTGACTTTAACTTCCCTGGAAATAAATGAAGACGAGAATTATAAAGCAACACTTTTTGACCAATCTCAAATGTTTTTCGAAAAATTCTTTTATCATGAAATGCTTTTGTTCTTGCCTTAATGATTCTTGAATTTTCATATGCATCATTCCTTAACTCCTCAAGTTCATTCAATTGCAATTTTCGCATATTACCAGTATCATCCAAATTTGAATTAAAAGCTTTAATAGCCAATGGAGGTGAAATTTGGATTCCGGAGGTCCGAAAACCTTAGGATCGATCAAGATCGGCTTAAAATTGGGCTTGTATAAAAAAAGTTGACTTTTCCAGTTGACCGAGCACTGATTGGATGATGAAATGAGCTTACAATAGATATGAGTGCATGGGATAGCTGGCAATTTTGACTAAATCTCGACCGTCCATGATTCAATGGCTATGATTGTGCCACGTGGCAATGGTTGGTGAAGCAAGTGGGAGGATCCGAATCCTTGTATTCGGGTCGACCCGATCCGCCCATTAACCCGCCAAATCTCAACCGTTCCTTGGGCAAATCGGACGAGTCAAATGATGCCACGTGTGATGTTGACTTTTGAAGTTTGACCAGCCATTGGATCTTGATCTAAAGGTTGTGAGGAGCACATGCATGAAGCTTATGATGGACCGCAAAGCACTAGATTAGGAATTTATTTTTCTATAAATATAGCCTCATTTTAGGTTTTTAATCATCTCTCTACAACTCTTTTCTTCTCAAATTCTCTCCATCTCCTTGTAATCTTCATTTCCAGGTGTGTTTTTAATATTTTGTATAATTATTTTTATAAATAAAATTAGTTTTATTTCCAATTTTAATTGCTTTTATTACTTTTAATTATAAGTAATTCAATTCTACTCCTTCTTTTTATTTTAATTATGCTTAACTAAATAATATTAGTTAGGGGAAGGTGAAACTCTTAGGTAATAAATATGATTTAATCAAATTCATTTTTAATTTTATAAATTAAATTATTTTCTATTTAATTTTATACATGTTTTATATTTTGAAAATTTGATTTATTGTAGACAAACAAATGAATTTGGCACAATAAATTCTTAAGATCTTAATATAAGGCATGGTAAAATGGTATTTTGACTTATTGTAGACAAAATAAATTTTGGCACAATAAATACTTAATCCATCATAAAATTAAAGGGAAAATAATAATAATTTGTATAATTAATCTTTTGGGTAATAAATCTAAATAAATTGGCAAAAAGAATTTATTAAGTTTTATTTATTCCTAAGAGTGGATCCATAACCCTAACTAGTTCAATTCTATAGTTTCACTTAAATTAAGTTATTTAAATTCAAGTTTTAATTTCAATTTTTAGATAAAATAAAATAAACAAATTAAATCTTTTCTCTGTGGATCGACCTCGGACTCACCGAGTTATAATACAACACGACACTCTTATACTTGGGAGTTTAATATTACTTTTAAGTTGTGTCAAGTTTTTGGCGCCGTTGCCGGGGAAAAGTTTTTATTTTGCTTTGTTTTTCTGTTTTTTTATTTTTCTTTTATGTCAATTTTCGTTTGCCCCCTCTTTGTTTTCTTAAATTCTCTTTTGACCCTGTATCTTTCATAATTATCATTTCACCCCAACAATTCTCGTTCTAGCCCAAACTTCTGGTAATTTCATTAGGACCCCAACTTCTTTCCATTATTTTACTTTTATCCTAAATTGCTCAACTCTAAACTTTTAAAAATTACAATTTGGCCATAAAATTAAAAATAATTTGCAATTGAATCCCTAGACGAAATTCCTCAAATAATCAAGACTTGGACTTATATCTTGGACATATTTTGAACATATTTGGACATATTTTGGACTTAATTTGGACCAAACTAACTTTAACTACTAACTCTAATTACTAACTTTTAACTTACTAACTGCTAACTCCTAATTTTTTTTTTATTTCAGTTATTTAATTTTCTGCATTTATTTAATTTTGTGTTTTTTTATTTTCGCTTTATTGGTGGGTTCAACCACCAAACTAACTACTAACTCTAATTTTTATTTTCAGTATTTATTTAATTTTGTATTTTTTTTATTGGTGGGTTCAACCACCATTTTTTTATTTTATTTTATTAGTTTGCATTTATTTATTATTTATTGTTAATTGGTGGGTTCAACCACCATTTTTTTTTCTTTCTTTTGTATTTATTTTATACTTAATTTATTGTTTATTGGTGGGTTCAACCACCAAAATTGTTATTTAATTTCTTTTGTATACTTATATTATTTGCATATTTAATTAGTTATTAATTTGTGTAAATATTATCTTTATAACATAACTATTGCATGAGACACTGGTCTCGATCTTCAAGTGGCAGGTTAATTCGTAGATCTCAATCTCCACCACTAATCATGGATGAAAATCAAGGCGAAAATGTTTTGGGTGAACTTAATCTTCAAGTTGATCAGGGAGACAACCAATCTCAACATGGGCATGATCAGAATCAACCAAGAACGCTGAGAGACTACATGAATCCAACCAGAACCGGAGCACCGTCGTGTATAGTATTCCCTCCAGAAGCATCTCGATTCAACTTTAAACCAGGTATTATCCAACTTTTACCAACATTTCATGGTTTAGAATATGAGAATCCGTACTTGCATCTAAGAGATTTTGAAGAAGTTTGTAATACATACACGGATCAAAATTGTAGCATGAACATAATTAGATTAAAGCTTTTTCCATTTTCATTAAAAGATAAAGCTAAAACTTGGCTACAAAACCTTAGATCTGGATCAGTAAGAACTTAGAATAACATGCAAGAACAGTTTTTGAAAAAATTCTTTCCACCTCATAGAACAAATTCTTTTAAAAGGCAAATCACTTCTTTCACTCAAAAAAAATGGAGAAACATTATACCAATGTTGGGATAGATTTAAAGAGTTGCTTAACATATGCCCACATCATGGTTTTGAAACTTGGCGATTGGTCACTTACTTCTACGAGGGCTTAATACCCCAAAGTAGACAGGTTGTTGAAATGATGTGTAATGGTGAATTTAGGGATAAAAATCCTGAAGATGCACTAGATTACCTCGACCGATTAGCTGAAAATGCACAACATTGGGATACTGTTGGAACTTTTGAATTGACAAATAAGCAACAACCATCTCCATCTAGTGGAGGAATCCATAACCTTAGGGAAGATCATGATTTACAAGCAAAATTTGCATCCCTAGTTAGGAAAGTTGAAGCTTTGGAGCATAAAAAGAGTGATCAAGTAAAATCTGTTCAAGAAATTGCATGTAACATATGTAGTTCAAATGATCATTTCACCCAAGAGTGTCCCACTTTTCCTGCACTTAAAGAATGTCTAAATGATCAAGCTAATGTCATCAACACTTTCAATAAACCAAACCCATATTCACAGACTTATAATCCTGGTTGGCGAAATCATCCGAATTTCAGTTGGAGGAATAATAATAATGCACAATCTTCACAACCGCCACCTCCACAAAATTTTCAAAATCCTCAGCCTTATCCACCATATGTTCCACCACCCTGGAAAAATCTAGAAGACACAATGCATTCATTCATCAGAAAGCAAGATGTTATTAACAATCAAAATGCACAAACTTTTTCTGATTTGAAAGATACTCTTGCTAAAATTGCTTCTGCACTCACCATTCAAGAAAAAGGAAAATTTCCAGCTCAACCACAACCAAATCCTAAAATTCAACAAAATCCACCCACAGACCAAGTCAAGTCAGTTATAACTCTTCGTAGTGGTAAGGTTGTTGATAGACCTATGCCTGAACCTTGTGAAAATGATGAAAATTCAAAGGGTAAGGAAGGACTAAATGAACTTACACCTAGTGAAGAAGTAACTACTGTTCCACCTGAACCACCATTTCCGCATGCATTGAATAAACTAAAGAAATCAAACCACTCTTCTGAAATTTATGAAATCTTTAAGCAAGTGAAAGTTAACATTCCTCTATTAGATGCAATCAAGCAGGTACCTTCATATGCCAAATTTTTAAAGGACTTGTGCACTGTTAAGAGGAAATTGAAGGTAAGAAAGAGTGCTTTCATGGCCGAACAGGTAAGTACAATTCTGTCTACTAATAATAAGTTGAAATATAAAGATCCTGGTTGTCCTACCATTTCTTGCATTATTGGTAACCACAGAATTGAGCATGCTTTACTAGATCTTGGTGCTAGTGTTAATTTGCTTCCATATTCAGTTTATCTTCAACTTAATCTTGGTGAGATAAAATCAACTTCAACTACACTTTTGCTCGCCGATAGATCAGTTAAAGTACCAAAAGGAATAGTGGAAGATGTTTTAGTACAAGTTGATAAATTCATTTATCCTGTGGATTTTATTGTCTTGGAAACTGAACCTGTTGTGAATAATTATAAACCAATTCCTGTAATTTTAGGTCGACCATTTTTAGCAACTGCTAATGCTTTGATTAATTGTAGGAATGGTTTAATGAATTTATCCTTTGGGAATATGACTTTGGAATTGAATGTTTTCAACATGTGCAGGCAACCTAATGAAGAAAATGAGAATGAAGATGATATTGATGAACAAAAGGAATTGGTTGAATCTTGTATCGAGGAAAATATTCAAAAAGGGGATTTTTCTGAACTTTCTAATGTTTGTTTAGTTAATTCAATTGAGTCAAATAAGCAACTTGAACTTGATATTACTAATATAAATTCATTACTTGATTCTGTGCAGACTTCACAAAATTATGATGATGAGCCAAAATTTGAGGAGTTTGGAAGTATTGAAAAGACAGAACAACAAGAAGCACCTAAAATGGAATTGAAACCTTTGCCTGAAGGATTGAAATATGCTTTTCTTGGAGAAGAACAAACTTATCCTGTTGTGATTTCTTCTACTTTAGCAAGTGACCAAGAAGGTAAGTTACTAACTGTTCTTAGAAAGTATAAAAATGCAATTGGATGGACTTTAAATGATATTAAAGGCATTAATCCCTTAATCTGCACACATAGAATTAATTTGGAAGAAAATGCTAAAACATGTCAACAACCTCAAAGAAGATTAAACCCACATATGAAAGAGGTAGTCAAAACAGAAGTCCTTAAATTACTTGATGTGGGAATTATCTACCCTATTTCTGATAGTAAGTGGGTAAGTCCTACACAAGTAGTGCCTAAAAAATCTGGAATCACTGTTGTTAAAAATGAAAAAGGTGAATTAATTCCAACACGAATTATATCTAGTTGGCGCATGTGCATTGGTTATAGAAAATTAAATGAAGCCACTAGAAAAGATCATTTTCCACTACCATTTCTTGACCAAATCTTAGAAAGAGTAGCAGGACATCCATACTACTGTTTTTTAGATGGATATTCAGGTTATTATCAAATTCCTATAGCACTTGAGGACCAAGAAAAGACCACATTTACATGTCCTTTTGGAACATTTGCATTTAAAAGAATGCCATTTGGGCTTTGTAATGCTCCTGCCACATTTCAAAGATGTATGTTAAGCATTTTTTGTGATATGGTTGAACATTGTTTAGAGGTCTTTATGGATGATTTGACTGTGTTTGGGAATTCTTTTGATGATTGCCTTGATAATTTGGAGAAAGTTTTAAAAAGATGTGTTGAAAAAGAACTCGTGTTGAATTGGGAAAAATGTCACTACATGGTTACTTCTGGAATTGTTTTGGGTCATGTTGTTTCTATTAAAGGAATTGAAGTTGACAAAGCAAAAATCGAAGTCATATCTAAATTGCCACAACCAAAAACAGTTAGAGATGTGCGATCCTTTTTAGGACATGCAGGATTTTATAGGAGGTTTATAAAAAACTTTAGTGCCATATCTAAACCACTTTGTAACCTCTTATTAAAAGATGCACCGTTTGAATGGAATGATGATTGCCAAAAATCTTTTGAAAAAATACTTTGTCTTTTAACATCTGCACCTATTATGCAATCTCCTGATTGGTCTTTGCCATTTGAATTAATGTGTGATGCGAGTGATTTTGCTGTTGGTGCTGTTTTAGGACAAAGAAGGGATGGTAAGCCTTTTGTGATTTATTATGCGAGTAAGACTTTGGATAGTGCTCAAATGAATTATTCTACAACTGAAAAAGAATTACTTGCTGTGGTATTTGCATTAAACAAATTCCGTTCATATTTGCTTGGCTCTAAATCTGTTGTGTTTACTGACCATGCTGCTGTGAGATATTTGATGAGTAAACAGGATGCCAAACCGAGACTAATTCGTTGGATTTTGTTACTACAAGAATTTGACCTTACCATCAAAGATAAAAAGGGTGCTGAAAATGTTGTTGCAGATCATCTATCAAGACTCACATCCGAATTCTGCAATGATATAACGCCTATAAATGATTCTTTCCCTGATGAATTTTTATTTTCTGTTACTTCAATGCCATGGTATGCTAACATTGTTAATTTTCTTGTTACAGGTAAAATGCCTTTGCAATGGAATGCTCAAGAGAAGAGGAAATTTTTGGTTGAAGTAAAGAAATTTTATTGGGATGACCCTTATTTGTTCAAATATTGCCCAGATCAGATTTTTCGACGATGTATTCCTGATAATGAGGTAAGTAGTGTCATTAATTTTTGTCATTCTGAAGCATGTGGTGGTCACTTTTCTTCAAGAAAAACTACTGCTAAAATTTTGCAGTGTGGATTTTATTGGCCTACCATGTTCAAAGACACATATGAATTCTGCAAAAGTTGTGAAAAATGTCAAAAATTGGGATCAATTACAAAAAGAAACATGATGCCCTTAAATCCCATACTTGAAATTGAAATATTTGACTGTTGGGGAATTGATTTCATGGGTCCATTTCCATCATCTTTTGGATTTTTGTATATATTAGTTGCAGTTGATTATGTCTCAAAATGGATTGAAGCAATTTCTTGTCGAAATAATGATAGTAAAACTGTGGTTAAATTTTTAAGGGAAAATATTTTAAGTCGATTTGGAATCCCTCGAGCTATTATCAGTGATGGAGGTAAGCATTTTTGTAATAGTCATTTGAGTCTTTAATGAAGAAATATGGAATTACACATAAAATTGCTACCCCTTATCATCCTCAAACAAATGGTCAAGTTGAATTAGCAAATAGGGAGATAAAACAAATTTTGGAAAAAACGGTTAACCCAAACCGAAAAGATTGGTCTCTTAGACTTAATGATGCACTTTGGGCTTACCGTACTGCATTCAAAACATCATTAGGAATGTCACCCTATCGGTTAGTTTATGGTAAACCTTGTCATTTACCTGTTGAACTTGAACATAAATCACTTTGGGCTATTAAAGCTTTTAATTCAAATTTGGATGATACTGGTAATATGCGAAAATTGCAATTGAATGAACTTGAGGAGTTAAGGAATGATGCATATGAAAATTCAAGAATCATTAAGGCAAGAACAAAAGCATTTCATGATAAAAGAATTTTTCGAAAAACATTTGAGATTGGTCAAAAAGTGTTGCTTTATAATTCTCGTCTTCATTTATTTCCAGGGAAGTTAAAGTCAAAATGGAGTGGCCCATTTGTTGTAAAAAATGTATATTCATATGGGGCCATAGAAATTGAGAATCCAAGGAACGGTGTCACATTTAAAGTTAATGGTCAAAGATTAAAACCATATCTGGAACATCACCCACGTGACGAGGACACCGAAATGAATTTGGGTGACCCACCAGTTCTTGATTAAGTCTTTAATGATTGATTTTTTTTTTTACTATTATTTTGCCGTTTCATTGTTTGATTTTTTTAGATTGATGCACTGTACATATTGTTTTTAAACCAGTTTTCTTGTGTAAGCGTATTTGTTTGACAGTTGTACATTCTCTCATCAATCTTCATTTTACATCATGAGCACCTCAATGAGAAAATCCATGTTCGCACATCTTAAAAGATTTCATCGTGTGAAATTTCACTTAAGAGGCCTGATACGAAGTTGTAAATCACATCGACTTTGGGATCTGCAAGTACCAGAATTCGTGTCCTATGTTGAGGATCTAGAGGGACAACTCAGAAATATAGAGAGAGGCATATATGAATTTCAAATGGAGCTTGAGGTTAACTCAATCAGAGGACGAATGTAAGTTCATTTTTCTTTTATATTGTGTGTTTCTTTTTGCTCGCTTTCACGTTTGATTTGATTTTGCAGATTTGATTTTGGTGTGTTTTAATTTATTTTCCCGTATAAATGGCGGATAACGGTACTCCGTGACTTCTTAAGTCGGTATCTTCAGTTTCCCATAATAACTGAAACCCCAAAATCAAACATGGAAGAAATACAACATAAACTCCATAAGCATTTTCCTTCTCTCCCTCAAAATGCCCTTAAGAAAATTTACAAAGCTCGTTGTGAACGATTGCGTTTGTTAATGATCAATGGCATTCCTTCTGACATTCGTTGGTTAATTGAAGCAAAGGTCCGATTAGCAGGTGAGTTTTTTGATCCATTTGTTTCTTACATGCCTGGTTTTGGTAAAAGTACGTTTGCTAAGAAAAGGAGAGCTAAACGACTTGGCTCAAAATGTCATAACTGTGTAAGACTTGGTTGCAAACGACCGAATTGTAAATCTTTAGGAATGGTTTCTGATACTCGTGAAGATAAAATTAAATTCGTTAAAGATGGCATGAGTAAAGAGTCGTTGGATGATATCTTACGATCTCTTGAGACGCATCGAAGCGGATTGGTGCAACGTGAGATTTACAATTTATGGATATTATTCCAAAAACAAAGTGCACAGTTAAGTCTTGGGAATCTGACTCAAAAAGACCCTGTTTGCCAGTTTATAAGAAAACTGGATGGGAAGCCGATCCTCGACCCATAGAGGGCGTTCAAGCCGTTACTGGACGTAAAACCAGAGGAAGATGTGAGCCACAATCACAACTACCAGTAAATATCCTTTCCCTTCACTGTTATTTTACTTTACTGTTATTTTATCATTTGCATTATTGCATTTAGCGGTGTGATTTTATATTTAATAAATATTTGTTTTCTTTTACTGTTTGTTTTTTCTAATCATTATTTTCTTTTTATTATTTTATTATTATTTTTGTTTGTTTTGAATTATTGAGCCACGAGCTTTACTTATCATTTGACAAATATGCCAACCCATTTACAGCTGTTTCTCATTATTTATGTCACCAAGGTCTTTAAATATGCGCTCGTTTTTTAAATACTCACAACTTGTTTTTGAAAAGTCAGTCCAATGGCAGCATCTTCGAGTAAACAATTCAAAAACATTTGTGTGCTTTCTGGGTATAACTATGGAAAGTACAAAGAGTTCGTTCAGGCAGCTGTAGATCTTGGTCGTGTCATAGCAGAGAGGAAACTGCATCTTGTATATGGAGGAGGTGAACGAGGGTTGTCAAGACTTGTCTCAGAAGCTGTTTTTACTAGAGGAAGCCAAGTACTAGGCATTATTCCAAAAGCCATGAAACCGTTAGTGTGCATGTCTGGCCCACCAATTGGAGAAGAATTAGTGGTATCTAGTATGCAAGATAGAATTTCGGAAATGATGAATCATGCTGATGCTTTTATTTTCTTGCCAGGAGATCTTGCAACTTTTGAGGCACTAATCACATTTGCATCTTGGGCCCACTTGAACATTCATCAAAAACCCATCGGTTTGTTAAATGTTAATAATTTTTATGACGGCTTGCTAACTTTTATTAACCATGCAATAAAGAATCATTTTGTTCCATATTCTGTAAAAAAACTCTTTATCTCTGCTTCTACTGCTAATGAGTTACTTGATCTTTTACAAGCTTATACACCAGAGCCAGATCCAAAGACTTTTGCACTGAATTGGTCAACGGATGACGGTAGCGGTAACAGTAGCAGTGACAAAAAGTGCGATTTAGATTTAACTCTCCGTCTGTAAATATTTTCTGTTTTAGTGTTCAAGTGTTGTCTTCTAAACTCTTTCTCTTTCCTTTTAAAACATTGAGGACAATGTCTTTTTCAGGTTGGGGGGAGGGAATAGTTGATAATTGTGGAATGTCTTAGTCCTAGTTATGTGTTTACAAAAAAAAAACAAAAAAAAGAAAAAAAAAAGTGATGTGTTTAAAAAAAAATGCAATTTTTTTTTTCTGTAAAGACTAACTTAGGACAAATTTGAGTCGAAGATGGCAGGATATAGAGAGTATAGTACCTCTAGAAACGCATCTTCTTAGTATTAAGGGTGTTGTTAAAAAAAAAAAAATTGACTTTTTTTTTTCATCTTTGTTATCCTCTTTTAAGCTTCAGCATCAAGTTCAGGTGAGACCTCCTCTTCTTCTTCTTTTATTATTCTCTTGTATTATTATTATTATTATTACATATTTGTAAAATTATAAATTTTAAGATAATGTTTAGATTAGGTTGTGGGGTAGGGATAATTGATGTATTTTTTTTATGTGTGTTGTTTTTCTCTTTTCTCTTTACTTTTCTTGGTTAAAAAAAAAAACAAAAAAAAAATTTGTTTTGTCTAGGATGGCCGAGTAAAGAGTCAAAACTTTTGAGACGCATTCTAATAGTCTTGTTATATTATATTTTGATTTTAAAATTCATAGTAAATTGTTTTTGTTCCCTTTTCTTTGAATTACTCGAATTTGTGAACTCTCCACTTGGTTATTAAGTTATTTAATTGTTTACTCATTTAACAGGAATTATTGAATCATTCTTCACACACACATTATGACACATACTAGTGGGTTGTAAGTTAAAATTTCACAGCATTTAGTTCTTTTGATTTATTAGGAATAGTATCTAAGGTAGTAGAAGGTGTATATTTCCAAAAAAACAAAAAAAAACAAAAACAAAACAAAAAAAATCAAAAAATAAAAAAAAATAAAAAAAAAAGTTTTTATATCTAGAAACCCGAGTAATTAAGTCCGTAGGGGTGCTTCAACACCTAGTGCCCTAAGGCCAACTGGTCTGGGAGTCACTGACCTAAAGCTTGCTACATGGGTAATAGATATATTGTTTGTTTATTAGAAACCCGAGTAATTAAGTCCGTAGGGGTGCTTCAACACCTAGTGCCCTAAGGCCAACTGGTCTGGGAGTCACTGACCTAAAGCTCGCTACACGGGTTAGAAATGTACTATTTTAAAAATATGTGTGAATAATCTATTGCCTAAAAGATATAATTTCTAATAAATTTTGGAACGAAAATGTTGTTTTTCTTTTAATGAAGCCCCATAAGTATTGTGTTAATTACTTGCGCACAAAAGAAGGTTTAATGATATTCTGGATAATGAGTGAACATCAATGTGGTAAAGAAATTTGGGAGAGTTCATGTATTTGGTAATTTAGAGGATAGATGAACAACTATTAACTTGCATGTGAATTTTATAAATCTTAATTTAATATAACGCTTTAATTGCTAGAGGACTAGCAATAAGCTGGTTGGGGGGTGTGATTAGTATTAAATATTGTTGAATTATCAAGCGATAATATGTTATTTTATGCTTATGTTATAATTTATATTTTTGTTTATGTAATATATTAGGAATTATTAATTATGTTTTAAATATATTTAATTTTGTGTATTTTTATTTTCGCTTTATTGGTGGGTTCAACCACCAAACTAACTACTAACTCTAATTTTTATTTTCAGTATTTATTTAATTTTGTATTTTTTTTATTGGTGGGTTCAACCACCATTTTTTTATTTTATTTTATTAGTTTGCATTTATTTATTATTTATTGTTAAATATATTATAATAAACAAACAATATATTTTATTAGTGCTCAAATATAAATAGACTATTAGAACAAAAACATTTATAGGCGTTATATCATTGCAGAATTCGGATGTGAGTCTTGATAGATGATCTGCAACAACATTTTCAGCACCCTTTTTATCTTTGATGGTAAGGTCAAATTCTTGTAGTAACAAAATCCAACGAATTAGTCTCGGTTTGGCATCCTGTTTACTCATCAAATATCTCACAGCAGCATGGTTAGTAAACACAACAGATTTAGAGCCAAGCAAATATGAACGGAATTTGTTTAATGCAAATACCACAGCAAGTAATTCTTTTTCAGTTGTAGAATAATTCATTTGAGCACTATCCAAAGTCTTACTCGCATAATAAATCACAAAAGGCTTACCATCCCTTCTTTGTCCTAAAACAGCACCAACAGCAAAATCACTCGCATCACACATTAATTCAAATGGCAAAGACCAATCAGGAGATTGCATAATAGGTGCAGATGTTAAAAGACAAAGTATTTTTTCAAAAGATTTTTGGCAATCATCATTCCATTCAAACGGTGCATCTTTTAATAAGAGGTTACAAAGTGGTTTAGATATGGCACTAAAGTTTTTTATAAACCTCCTATAAAATCCTGCATGTCCTAAAAAGGATCGCACATCTCTAACTGTTTTTGGTTGTGGCAATTTAGATATGACTTCGATTTTTGCTTTGTCAACTTCAATTCCTTTAATAGAAACAACATGACCCAAAACAATTCCAGAAGTAACCATGTAGTGACATTTTTCCCAATTCAACACGAGTTCTTTTTCAACACATCTTTTTAAAACTTTCTCCAAATTATCAAGGCAATCATCAAAAGAATTCCCAAACACAGTCAAATCATCCATAAAGACCTCTAAACAATGTTCAACCATATCACAAAAAATGCTTAACATACATCTTTGAAATGTGGCAGGAGCATTACAAAGCCCAAATGGCATTCTTTTAAATGCAAATGTTCCAAAAGGACATGTAAATATGGTCTTTTCTTGGTCCTCAAGTGCTATAGGAATTTGATAATAACCTGAATATCCATCTAAAAAACAGTAGTATGGATGTCCTGCTACTCTTTCTAAGATTTGGTCAAGAAATGGTAGTGGAAAATGATCTTTTCTAGTGGCTTCATTTAATTTTCTATAACCAATGCACATGCGCCAACTAGATATAATTCGTGTTGGAATTAATTCACCTTTTTCATTTTTAACAACAGTGATTCCAGATTTTTTAGGCACTACTTGTGTAGGACTTACCCACTTACTATCAGAAATAGGGTAGATAATTCCCACATCAAGTAATTTAAGGACTTCTGTTTTGACTACCTCTTTCATATGTGGGTTTAATCTTCTTTGAGGTTGTTGACATGTTTTAGCATTTTCTTCCAAATTAATTCTATGTGTGCAGATTAAGGGATTAATGCCTTTAATATCATTTAAAGTCCATCCAATTGCATTTTTATACTTTCTAAGAACAGTTAGTAACTTACCTTCTTGGTCACTTGCTAAAGTAGAAGAAATCACAACAGGATAAGTTTGTTCTTCTCCAAGAAAAGCATATTTCAATCCTTCAGGCAAAGGTTTCAATTCCATTTTAGGTGCTTCTTGTTGTTCTGTCTTTTCAATACTTCCAAACTCCTCAAATTTTGGCTCATCATCATAATTTTGTGAAGTCTGCACAGAATCAAGTAATGAATTTATATTAGTAATATCAAGTTCAAGTTGCTTATTTGACTCAATTGAATTAACTAAACAAACATTAGAAAGTTCAGAAAAATCCCCTTTTTGAATATTTTCCTCGATACAAGATTCAACCAATTCCTTTTGTTCATCAATATCATCTTCATTCTCATTTTCTTCATTAGGTTGCCTGCACATGTTGAAAACATTCAATTCCAAAGTCATATTCCCAAAGGATAAATTCATTAAACCATTCCTACAATTAATCAAAGCATTAGCAGTTGCTAAAAATGGTCGACCTAAAATTACAGGAATTGGTTTATAATTATTCACAACAGGTTCAGTTTCCAAGACAATAAAATCCACAGGATAAATGAATTTATCAACTTGTACTAAAACATCTTCCACTATTCCTTTTGGTACTTTAACTGATCTATCGGCGAGCAAAAGTGTAGTTGAAGTTGATTTTATCTCACCAAGATTAAGTTGAAGATAAACTGAATATGGAAGCAAATTAACACTAGCACCAAGATCTAGTAAAGCATGCTCAATTCTGTGGTTACCAATAATGCAAGAAATGGTAGGACAACCAGGATCTTTATATTTCAACTTATTATTAGTAGACAGAATTGTACTTACCTGTTCGGCCATGAAAGCACTCTTTCTTACCTTCAATTTCCTCTTAACAGTGCACAAGTCCTTTAAAAATTTGGCATATGAAGGTACCTGCTTGATTGCATCTAATAGAGGAATGTTAACTTTCACTTGCTTAAAGATTTCATAAATTTCAGAAGAGTGGTTTGATTTCTTTAGTTTATTCAATGCATGCGGAAATGGTGGTTCAGGTGGAACAGTAGTTACTTCTTCACTAGGTGTAAGTTCATTTAGTCCTTCCTTACCCTTTGAATTTTCATCATTTTCACAAGGTTCAGGCATAGGTCTATCAACAACCTTACCACTACGAAGAGTTATAACTGACTTGACTTGGTCTGTGGGTGGATTTTGTTGAATTTTAGGATTTGGTTGTGGTTGAGCTGGAAATTTTCTTTTTTCTTGAATGGTGAGTGCAGAAGCAATTTTAGCAAGAGTATCTTTCAAATCAGAAAAAGTTTGTGCATTTTGATTGTTAATAACATCTTGCTTTCTGATGAATGAATGCATTGTGTCTTCTAGATTTTTCCAGGGTGGTGGAACATATGGTGGATAAGGCTGAGGATTTTGAAAATTTTGTGGAGGTGGCGGTTGTGAAGATTGTGCATTATTATTATTCCTCCAACTGAAATTCGGATGATTTCGCCAACCAGGATTATAAGTCTGTGAATATGGGTTTGGTTTATTGAAAGTGTTGATGACATTAGCTTGATCATTTAGACATTCTTTAAGTGCAGGAAAAGTGGGACACTCTTGGGTGAAATGATCATTTGAACTACATATGTTACATGCAATTTCTTGAACAGATTTTACTTGATCACTCTTTTTATGCTCCAAAGCTTCAACTTTCCTAACTAGGGATGCAAATTTTGCTTGTAAATCATGATCTTCCCTAAGGTTATGGATTCCTCCACTAGATGGAGATGGTTGTTGCTTATTTGTCAATTCAAAAGTTCCAACAGTATCCCAATGTTGTGCATTTTCAGCTAATCGGTCGAGGTAATCTAGTGCATCTTCAGGATTTTTATCCCTAAATTCACCATTACACATCATTTCAACAACCTGTCTACTTTGGGGTATTAAGCCCTCGTAGAAGTAAGTGACCAATCGCCAAGTTTCAAAACCATGATGTGGGCATATGTTAAGCAACTCTTTAAACCTATCCCAACATTGGTATAATGTTTCTCCATTTTTTTGAGTGAAAGAAGTGATTTGCCTTTTAAAAGAATTTGTTCTATGAGGTGGAAAGAATTTTTTCAAAAACTGTTCTTGCATGTTATTCCAAGTTCTTACTGATCCAGATCTAAGGTTTTGTAGCCAAGTTTTAGCTTTATCTTTTAATGAAAATGGAAAAAGCTTTAATCTAATTATGTTCATGCTACAATTTTGATCCGTGTATGTATTACAAACTTCTTCAAAATCTCTTAGATGCAAGTACGGATTCTCAGATTCTAAACCATGAAATGTTGGTAAAAGTTGGATAATACCTGGTTTAAAGTTGAATCGAGATGCTTCTGGAGGGAATACTATACACGACGGTGCTCCGGTTCTGGTTGGATTCATGTAGTCTCTCAGCGTTCTTGGTTGATTCTGATCATGCCCATGTTGAGATTGGTTGTCTCCCTGATCAACTTGAAGATTAAGTTCACCCAAAACATTTTCGCCTTGATTTTCATCCATGATTAGTGGTGGAGATTGAGATCTACGAATTAACCTGCCACTTGAAGATCGAGACCAGTGTCTCATGCAATAGTTATGTTATAAAGATAATATTTACACAAATTAATAACTAATTAAATATGCAAATAATATAAGTATACAAAAGAAATTAAATAACAATTTTGGTGGTTGAACCCACCAATAAACAATAAATTAAGTATAAAATAAATACAAAAGAAAGAAAAAAAAATGGTGGTTGAACCCACCAATTAACAATAAATAATAAATAAATGCAAACTAATAAAATAAAATAAAAAAATGGTGGTTGAACCCACCAATAAAAAAAATACAAAATTAAATAAATACTGAAAATAAAAATTAGAGTTAGTAGTTAGTTTGGTGGTTGAACCCACCAATAAAGCGAAAATAAAAAAACACAAAATTAAATAAATGCAGAAAATTAAATAACTGAAATAAAAAAAAAATTAGGAGTTAGCAGTTAGTAAGTTAAAAGTTAGTAATTAGAGTTAGTAGTTAAAGTTAGTTTGGTCCAAATTAAGTCCAAAATATGTCCAAATATGTTCAAAATATGTCCAAGATATAAGTCCAAGTCTTGATTATTTGAGGAATTTCGTCTAGGGATTCAATTGCAAATTATTTTTAATTTTATGGCCAAATTGTAATTTTTAAAAGTTTAGAGTTGAGCAATTTAGGATAAAAGTAAAATAATGGAAAGAAGTTGGGGTCCTAATGAAATTACCAGAAGTTTGGGCTAGAACGAGAATTGTTGGGGTGAAATGATAATTATGAAAGATACAGGGTCAAAAGAGAATTTAAGAAAACAAAGAGGGGGCAAACGAAAATTGACATAAAAGAAAAATAAAAAAACAGAAAAACAAAGCAAAATAAAAACTTTTCCCCGGCAACGGCGCCAAAAACTTGACACAACTTAAAAGTAATATTAAACTCCCAAGTATAAGAGTGTCGTGTTGTATTATAACTCGGTGAGTCCGAGGTCGATCCACAGAGAAAAGATTTAATTTGTTTATTTTATTTTATCTAAAAATTGAAATTAAAACTTGAATTTAAATAACTTAATTTAAGTGAAACTATAGAATTG
The DNA here is from genome assembly GCA_029633175.1 of Citrus glauca. Taxonomy (NCBI): domain Eukaryota; kingdom Viridiplantae; phylum Streptophyta; class Magnoliopsida; order Sapindales; family Rutaceae; genus Citrus; species Citrus glauca. The sequence goes on along the minus strand of JAQOOD010000001.1, from coordinate 36,553,800 downwards.
AACTAGTTAGGGTTATGGATCCACTCTTAGGAATAAATAAAACTTAATAAATTCTTTTTACCAATTTATTTAGATTTATTACCCAAAAGATTAATTATACAAATTATTATTATTTTCCCTTTAATTTTATGATGGATTAAGTATTTATTGTGCCAAAATTTATTTTGTCTACAATAAGTCAAAATACCATTTTACCATGCCTTATATTAAGATCTTAAGAATTTATTGTGCCAAATTCATTTGTTTGTCTACAATAAATCAAATTTTCAAAATATAAAACATGTATAAAATTAAATAGAAAATAATTTAATTTATAAAATTAAAAATGAATTTGATTAAATCATATTTATTACCTAAGAGTTTCACCTTCCCCTAACTAATATTATTTAGTTAAGCATAATTAAAATAAAAAGAAGGAGTAGAATTGAATTACTTATAATTAAAAGTAATAAAAGCAATTAAAATTGGAAATAAAACTAATTTTATTTATAAAAATAATTATACAAAATATTAAAAACACACCTGGAAATGAAGATTACAAGGAGATGGAGAGAATTTGAGAAGAAAAGAGTTGTAAAGAGATGATTAAAAACCTAAAATGAGGCTATATTTATAGAAAAATAAATTCCTAATATAGTGCTTTGCGGTCCATCATAAGCTTCATGCATGTGCTCCTCACAACCTTTAGATCAAGATCCAATGGCTGGTCAAACTTCAAAAGTCAACATCACACGTGGCATCATTTGACTCGTCCGATTTGCCATTGGAACGGTTGAGATTTGGCGGGTTAATGGGCGGATCGGGTCGACCCGAATACAAGGATTCGGATCCTCCCACTTGCTTCACCAACCATTGCCACGTGGCACAATCATAGCCATTGAATCATGGACGGTCGAGATTTAGTCAAAATTGCCAGCTATCCCATGCACTCATATCTATTGTAAGCTCATTTCATCATCCAATCAGTGCTCGGTCAACTGGAAAAGTCAACTTTTTTTATACAAGCCCAATTTTAAGCCGATCTTGATCGATCCTAAGGTTTTCGGACCTCCGGAATCCAAATTTCACCTCCATTTTTCTATTTGGAGCCTCGAAATACGTGAAATTACTATTTTTCCTAATAAACACATAAAAATACACAAAATTAAATATATTTAAAAACATAATTAATAATTCCTAATATATTACATAAACAAAAATATAAATTATAACATAAGCATAAAATAACATATTATCGCTTGATAATTCAACAATATTTAATACTAATCAGCCGTCTTGGAGAAGCTTATGAAAATTCGAAAGCTAGTGTGCTATAGCTTTCGGTTTTGGACCCAAAATGAGCATAGAGAAAAAAAGTTGGGTTTTTCTGCATAAGTTGTTAAGAAAAGAAGATAACAGCACTTATCTAACAACCAAGATTCACAAAGACAAAGCAAGAATAGAGAAAGAACCAGAAACAAATGATAAACAATGAAGAAGAATTTATGTGGTTCAGTACCAAAGTACTTACATTCACGGCTGAAGAAAACTCAAGCTGGGTGTGAAACTTTATTGCATATAGTTGATTCACTGGACTACAGATTACAGAGAACAAATCCCCTTCTACCAAGAACTCAACTCTTAGTAATAGCCTCTTAACTCAACTAGAAAGAATACTAAATGATCAGCCTCGGTTTCGTGTTTTATACAGCTCCTAGTCATAACTAATTTACCACATGTTGGCCCACACTATGCCACCTCATCAGCAACTAACTTAACAGAATGCAACTAACTCTCGGCTTCACAAATCTCCACCTTAGTTCATTTTGTAGAAAAAAAAAACTTTCACTTATATCTTCAGCAACTACTAGCTTGATTCATAAACTATCAACACCAATCAAGTTCAGAGAGTTTCTAAACTTGACTGCAGGAACTACTTTAGTTAAAACATCAATTGGATTTGTTAGAGTAGGAATTGACAACATTAACCACACCATTAGCAATCTTATCCTTGATAAAATGTAGCCTAACATCAATGTGTTTTGTCCTTTCATGATACTTAGGATTCTTGCTGAGCTGAATTGCACTGGAGCTATCACAACCAATGCAAACTAAATCCTGCTTTAATCCAAACTTAGAAACCAGTCCACTCAGCCACTTTTGCTTCTTTTACTGCTTATATCAATGCAATGCACTCAGCTTCAGTTGTGGACAAAGCAACAACTGACTAGAGAGATGTTTTCCAACTCACCGCCCCTCCATTCAGAATGAAAACATATCCTGTAATAGACTCCATTCAGAATGAAAACATATCCTGTAATAGACCTTCTCTTGTCTATATCAGCAGCAAAATCTGAGTCTACAAAACCTGATACTTGGCATACTTTAGTATTATAACCAACAAACAAAATTCCATGACATGATGTACCACTTAGATACCTTAATAACCACTTAATAGCATTCCATTGTTCTTTACCTGGATTCCCCATAAACCTGCTAACAACGCCTACTCCATGAGTTATATCAGGCCTTGTACAAACCATGGTGTATATAATGCTGCCAATTGCACTTGAATAAGGCATTGTCTTCATATGTTCAACGTATTTATCCTCTTCTGGCTCCTGAAATTTTGACAGTCTGAAGTGTGCTGACAATGGTACTGATATGGGCTTTCAGACGTATTAAGTACCCTTTTAACATATAGAGCTTGAGTAAGGAACAAAGTTCTTGAATTTCTGTCCCTCACAATCTGCATCCTAAGGATTCTTGTAGCAGCCCCCAGGTCTTTCATCTTAAAAACTGAATTTAGCTTTTCTATCTCATCTCTTCTTTTACATGCAATAAACATGTCATCAACATAAAGAAAGAGGTAAATACCATCTCCAGAAGGTAAGATTTTAAAGTACACACAACTATCATATTGGCTTCTGTAGAATTCATGGCTGATCATGAACTCATCAAATCTCAAATACCACTGCCTGGGAGACTGTTTCAGTCCATACAAACTTTTCTTCAGCAAGCATACTATATCTTGAGTCCGTCTTCAACAAACCCCTCTGGTTGTTCCATAAGAATTTCTTCTTCTAGACTCCCATGCAAAAATGCAGTTTTCACATCCATTTGATCCAATTCCAGGTCATTGAATGCTATTATTACCAATAGAACTCTTATGGAACTATATTTAACAACAGGGGAGAATACCTCATTAAATTGCACTCCATTCTTCTGTGTGAACCCCTTAGCCACAAGTCTTGCCTTATACCTAAGAAGCTCACTATTAGCAGTCCCTTATTTGATTTTATAGATCCATTTGCATCCTACTAGCCTCTTGTCTTGAGGTTTCTTGACTAAAATCCATGTCTTATTCTTCTTGAGTGAGATGATTTCTTCATTCATAACACCCAACTATTTTTTCTTATCTGTATTGCTCATGACTTGTTTGTAGTTTATAAGCTCTTCACCAATAACTTCTTCAGCTACTGCCAAGGCATAAGACACTATATCAGCTATGCCATACCTCTTTGGTAGCTTAATGACTCTCCTCTGTCTGTCCCTTGTCAGTTGATAATCATCTAATTTCAAGTTATTTTGTACACTTTAATTAGTTATGGAATCCTTTTCTATGACCTTTGATTCCTCACTGGTCTCCACCTTCTAGTTGTCTTCCTTATTTCTATCCAGGTCAGTTGCTGTAAGCTCAATTTCTACCCTTTGATGCAACATTGATTCTTCATCAAACACAACATCTTGGCTTATAAGGGTTCTAGATGGTTTTCCATTAACGCACCAAATTTTGAACCCCTTGACACCCTCTGGATACCTAATGAAGTAATCCTTTATGGCCTTTGGTTTCAACTTTCCTTGGTTTATATGAGCATAAGCAAGACAACTAAAGATTCTGAGATTGCTGAGGTTTGATGGCTTTCCTGACCAAACTTCCTGAGGAGTCCTGAACGCAGAGCAGATTAAGGGTTCCTATTGACCAAGTAAGCTGCTGTAGCGACAGCTTCTACCTAGAAATATTTGGACATATTTGCATTAAACAACATGCACCTCACTTTTTCAACTAGGGTCATGTTCATCCTTTCTGCCAACCCATTTTACTAAGGTGTATGCCTTACAGTTTTGTTCCTTACTATCCCCTTCTTGATGCAAAATTGGTTAAATTCATTTGAGCAATATTGTAACCCATTGTCTGTTCTTAACCTTTTCACTGTCCTCTATGTTTGGTTTTCCATTAGAGTTAGCCAGTCCTTAAACTTTTTTAGTGCTTCATTCTTTTGCTTTAGTACATAAACCTAGACTTTTTTAGAAAAGGCATCTATAAATGTAATGAAGTATTTAGCACCACCATGAGATGAAACCTGAGAGGGTCCCCATAGATCTGAATGGATATAATCCATGGTGTTTTTGGTTTCTTGCTTTCCTGGATTAAATATTTGCCTGGTTGCTTTGCCAAACACACATTTTTCACAGAATTGAAGTGATAAAATTTGATCAGTTCCTAGCAATCCTTGTTTACTAAGTTCCCTCAAACCATTTTCATTCATGTGAGCTAACCTCATGTGCCATAGTCTAGTTTTATCACTGCTTACACTATTAGCCCTAGGTGATACTATTGAGCCATTAAGAACATACGGTCTATTTCTTCTACAGCCTTTCAATATGACTATACCCTTTCTAATGACCTGTAGTTCTCCATTTTCAGCCTTAATACTACAGCCCAATTGGTCTATCATCCATAAGGATATGAGGTTTCTTTTAAGCTCTGGAACATATCTGACTTGTTCTAAGCTTATGACTTTACCATCATGCATTTTCATGCTAACTGATCCTATACCAGCAACCTTACAGGCAAGATTATTCCCAAGTAAAACTCTTCCACCATCAACCTTTTCAAAGGTTATAAAGAAATTCTTTTGGGGACACATATGGAAAGAACACCCTGAGTCAAGTTGTTAACATAAATATGTTAATAATATTGATTTTGATAATAACAAACTTTAAATGATTTTTGATAAATTTATTGGAATTATTTCCTAAACAAATGAAAGTCATAAAAACTATTCCTTTCATACTTATAAAAGATGGATCTTAATTTGGAAAATGATTCGTTGCAAAAACTGGTTTAAAAGTATGTGTCTGGCAGAAAACGGTGAACCGTTTATTTATAAACAGTTAACCGATTATGACCAGAGAGCAAAGGTTTGTCTAGGCTCTAACCGATTAGTGAAAACGGAAATAAAGAGCTTACTGGAAACTAACGGTGAACCGTTTATTAATAAACGGTTAACTGATAACGTCCAGAGAGTAATGTCACCCACAGCCTTAGCCGTTTACTTAAACGGATAACCGTTGCTCTTTTTGCAGGTTACTGTACACTAACGGTGAACTGTTTATTTGCAAACGGTGAACCGATAACGTCCAGAGAGTCATCTCATGCAAAGCCTTAGCCGATTACTTGAAACGGATAACCGATATTCTTTTTCAGGTCACTGGACGTTAACGGCGAAAGGGTAACCTAAAAACAGCAAATCGTTTATTTGAATTCTGTGTTAACGGTAACTTTGACCAGCGCAAACGGTTAACCGTTAACAACTAACGGTGAACCGTTTTCGGGCAGACAGCAAATAATAACTAGTTTTTCAGCTCTACTTATAAATAAGCTCATTCAAATTCAAAGGGGACTGATCACAACACAACCATTGAGCTTATACTCGAGTTTGCAATCTTCACAAGGGATAGAAACATAGTTTCACTTCATCTATTCACACTTTGAGCATCTACTTGTAATCTTTGATTTAGTGTGAGAGAAAAACAAATTGTAATCTTTCATTTTGAGGGATTGTGAGTGTTGGGATATACTTGGGTTAAGAGATTGGGGATAATCTCTAGTTGTAAAGGTTATTGACACCTTAGAAGTCAAGTGTAAGCAATTGAAGCCTTGGAGGCTTGCTTAGTGAAAACCTCAAGCCCGGAAAGCTTGGAGGCGTGGACGTAGGTGAGGTTGGCCGAACCACGTAAACATTGTTGTGTTTGATTCTTTCTTTCCCTATGCTTTTTATTTGTGATCAATTAATTTATTATTGTATTTATTTCATTTTTATATTTGCATGATAAATTTATTTTTAGTGTTTTATTTTATAGAAACCCAATTCACCCCCCTCTTGGGTTGCCTAGTTAGTATTTCATTTGGTATCAGAGCTTGGTGCTCTTGTGTAGACTTAATCGTCTAGAGCTAAAGATCAATGGCAGCTCAATATGATTCCACATTTAGGGAAGGACAATCCACCACTAGACCACCCTTCTTTGATGGAAATGATTATCCTTATTGGAAAACTATGATGAGAATTTATTTGTAAGCCTTAGATTATGAGATTTGGGAAATTGTTAGTGATGGTCCTTTTATGCCCTTGACTAAAAATGAAGTCGGAGAAGATATTCCAAAACCATCACAGGATTGGAATGAACTCGAAAAGAGGAAAGCTTCTCTAAACTCCAAAGCCATGAATGCCTTATTTTGTACACTAGATAAGAAGGAGTTTCTTAGAGTGTCTAGCTGTGAAAGGTAATGAGATTTGGCACAAACTTGAAGTTGTCTATGAAGGCACGAATCAAGTGAAAGAATCTAAAATAAGTAGGTACACTCGGTAATATGAATTGTTTCAAATGGAACAAAATGAAAATGTGTACTCTATGTATACTAGATTCACGGACATAGTGAACACTCTAGGAGCCCTAGGAAAAACTTTTTCAAATAGTGAAAAAGTCAAGAAAATTATTAGGTCTCTACCTAAAGAATGGAGACCTAAAAGGACTGCCATTGAGAAAGCAAAAGATTTAAATACTTTATCTCTTGATGACTTAATTAGTTCTCTTATTTCATATGAGGAAGATTTGGCAGCAGAAAAAAGGCATGAGAAGAAGAAGAAAAACATTGCTCTTAAAGCTTCAAAACATGAGAGTGATGGGGAGAATGAACCGGATGATGAAGAACTGGCCATGCTAGCAAGGAGATTCAGAAAATTCTTCAAGAAAACTAGAGAACGAAGAAATTTCAGAAACTTCAAGAACTATAGGGAAAAGAAGGAGGCAATCACATGCTATGAATGCAAGAAGCCTGGCCATATTAGATCAGAGTGTCTACTTATCAACAAACATAAGAAGAAAGCCATGGTTGCAACTTGGGATGACAGTGAGGAAGATTCAAGTGATGAGGAAGGATCACAAGAAGTCTCAAATCTAGCACTTATGGCAATAGGAGATGAAGATGATCTCAATGAGGTAAGTGATCCTACCTATGATGAATTGTATGATGCGTTTAAGGATTTGCATAATGAGTTGATGAAAATTGGTAAAAAGAATGCATGCCTTAAGAAGGAAATTGCAAAGCTTAAAAATGAAAATGAATCTTTGAATGCAACAATTGTATGCCTAGAAGTAGGAAACAAGACTTTGCATGATGAAATTGCATTATCAAATGAGAAGCCTAACATCATACATGAGCATTTAGAATCACATATAGATGAGATGAAAAATGAAAATGAAATGCTCAAGAAAAAGAGTAATGAGCTAAATGAGATTGTCTTGAAATTTACAAATGGGCAAAAGATGTTGGATAATTTGCTAAACTCACAAAAATGTGTATTTGACAAAAGTGGCATTGGTTATAAACCAAATTTGAAACAAAAACTCTACAAGAGTTATTTTGTGAAGAATACATCTATTAGCAATAAAATTACATGTCATTTTTGTAATCAAGATGGTCATATGAAAAATAGATGTGCAGTGAAGAGAAACGCATATTATGGGATGAAATGTGTTTGGGTTCCAAAAGGAATCATTGCTAACTCTCAAGGACCCAAAAAGGTTTAGGTACCTAAAACTTAAGATTTTCTCTGCAGGACTTGAAGAAGAAGAAGAATAAGTGGTACTTGGACAGTGGTTGTTCAAGACACATGACAGGGAGCTATTCTTGGTTCTCAAGCTTCACTAAAATTGGAAATGGTGGAGACGTATCTTTTGGAGACAACTCAAAAGGAAAAATCCTTGGAATTGGAAATATTGGTAAAGTATCTTCAACCTTAATTGAAAATGTATGCTTGGTTGAAAACTTGAAACACAATTTAATAAGTATTAGTCAATTGTGTGACAAAGGTTATAAAGTTGTATTTGATAAATCAAGCTGTGTTATTGAGAATGCATGTGATGGAAAAACCTTGTTTATGGGAAATAGATATGGTAATGTTTATACCATTGACATAGAATGTGCATCTTCTCTTGATAAATATTTTTCAGCATTACATGATGATAGTTGGCTATGGCATAGAAGATTAGGACATGCAAGCATGGATTTAATTTCTAAAATTATGAAAAATGATTTAGTCAAAGGACTTCCAAAAATCAGTTTTCAAAAAGATGAAATTTGTGAAGCATGTCAATTTGGAAAACAAATCAAAACTTCTTTTAAAAACAAGAATTATATCTCTACTTCAAAACCTCTTCAATTACTCCATATAGACTTGTTTGGACCTTCTAGATATGCCAGTTTAAGTGGCAAATATTATGCTTTTGTGATTGTGGATGATTATTCTAGATACACATGGGTATTATTCTTAGCTAATAAGGATGATGCCATTGATGCATTTCGAATTTTCCACAAAAAGGTTTAAAATGAAAAAGGCTATTCTGTTTCTTGTATTAGAAGTGATCATGGTGGTGAATTTGAAAACCATGCATTTGAAAATTTTTGTAATGATTTTGGAATTGAACATCAATTTTCATCTCCTAGGACTCCACAACAAAATGGTGTAGTAGAAAGGAAGAATAGGTCTATTCAAGAAATGGCTAGGACCATGTTAAATGAAAACTCTTTGCCTAAGTATTTTTGGGCCGAAGCCGTCAACAACGCTTGTTATATTTTAAATCGGGTGTTGATTAGACCTAATCTTAATAAAACTCCATATGAGCTTTGGAAAAGTAGAAAACCCAACATTGGTTATTTTAAAGTATTTGGATGCAAATGTTTTGTTTTGAACACAAAAGATAATCTTGGTAAATTTGATCCAAAATCTGATGTTGGTATTTTTCTTGGATATTCAAATACAAGCAAAGCTTATAGAGTTTATAACAAAAGAACTTTGGTAGTGGAGGAATCTATGCATGTTACTTTTGATGAATCTAACCCCTCCTCTGCGGAGAAAGGAGTCGTTAATGATAATGCAGAAGAAGAACAACAAGAAGAAGCATCTAATGACAACCAAGAAGACACAACAAATGGAGCTCAAGAGGAGCATCATGAAGAACAAAATGTGGAGCAAAGTGAAGATACTTCTCAAACACTCCCCAAGGAGTGGAGGTATGTTTCCTCTCACCCTAAAGATGTAATCTTAGGAGATCCCTCACGAGGCGTTACTACTAGATCATCTCTTAGGAATACATGTGAGCATGCTGCATTCATTTCTCAAATTGAACCAAAATCTTTTGCGGATGCCGAAAATGATGAATTTTGGATTATGGCTATGCAAGAGGAATTGAATCAATTTGAGAGAAATAATGTGTGGGAATTAGTTCCTTGTCCGGAACATCAATCCATTATAGGTACTAAATGGGTATTTAGAAATAAAATGGATAAATCCGGTGTGGTCGTAAGAAATAAAGCTAGACTAGTGGCTCAAGGCTACAACCAAGAAGAAGGAATTGATTTTGATGAAACTTTTGCACCTGTAGCTAGATTAGAATCCATTAGGATGTTGTTAGCATATGCATGCCATAAAGATTTTATTCTATATCAAATGGATGTTAAAAAGTGCTTTCTTAAATGGATACATTATGGAGGAAGTTTATGTGAAACAACCTCCTGGTTTTGAAAATGAGAAATTTCCTAATCATGTGTATAAGCTTTCCAAAGCTTTATATGGTTTAAAACAAGCTCCTAGGGCATGGTATGATAGGTTTAAAAATTTCTTGTTGGATAACAATTTTTCAATGGGAAAAGCGGACACAACTCTTTTTGTTAAAAATAAGAACCAAGACATACTTATTGTTCAAGTCTATGTTGATATCATTTTTGGTTCTGCTAATGAGCTTTTGTGCAAAGAATTTTCATCATGCATGAGCAAAGAATTTGAGATGAGTATGATGGGAGAGTTGAAGTATTTCCTCGAACTTCAAATCCAACAAAATGAGGAAGGCATTTTTATAAACCAAACCAAGTACGTGAGAGATCTACTCAAAAGGTTTGGCTATGAAAATGGAACGGCAAAAAGCACTCCTATGAGCACTACCATCAAACTTGACAAAGATGAAAAAGGTAAAGAAGTGGACATCAAAATATATCGAGGTATGATTGGATCCTTACTCTATTTAACTGTAAGTAGACCCGATATCATGTTTAGTGTATGTTTGTGTGCAAGATTTCAATCATGTCCCAAGGAATCCCATTTGCTTGCTGTTAAAAGAATTTTATGATATTTGATTGGAACCATAGATGTGGCCTTTGGTATCCTAGGGGAACTCATATAGATTTAACATGTTTTTCAGATGCGGACTTTGCTAGTCATAAAGTGGATAGGAAGAGCACTAGTGGAACTTGTTTTGTTCTAGGACATTCACTAGTTTCATGGGCTAGTAAGAAACAAAATTTTGTTGCTCTTTCAACTACGGAGGCTGAATATATAGCCGCCGAAAGTTGTTGTGCACAGGCACTTTGGATGAAACAAACACTTAAAGATTATGGCATTCATCTTGAAAAAATTCCTATTAAGTGTGATAACACTAGTGCTATAAATCTTTCAAAGAATCCCATTCAACACTCTAGAACCAAGCATATAGAAATTAGACATCATTTCTTAAGAGACCATGTTCAAAAGGGAGATATTGCATTAGAGTTTATTTCTACCGAAAAACAACTTGCCGATATTTTCACTAAACCCCTTTGCGAAGAACAATTTTTTAAAATTCGGCATGAACTTGGGATGATGAAATTTTCTCATTAATGTCTCTATCTATGCTATTGAGTGTACTAAATTGATTGATTTATAATTGTGAAACAATGGTCATGAATTGCTTGAGAATGATTGTTAAATGATGAATTTGGTTTGTTATTTCTTGATTGTATGAATCCATTAGTTGAAAATATGTTCATGAATCATGCATTAAAATGGCTTATAACATATTTTTAGATCAATTAAATGATATGGGAATTTATTAATTTCTAGCCACATATTAAATTAAATGTGCGAAAATTTAGTTAAAATAAACGGATAACCGTTTCCCATAAACGGTGAACCGTTTTGGTCCAGAGACTAATATTCTGTGTGTGACCTTTTACCCTCTCACCGTTTTCTCGAAACGGTGAACCGTTTGCTGGCAGTAAGTCTTTAAATCGTTACCTTCTAACCGTTAAGTGCTTAGGCTCTCACCGTTTTCTACTCTTAAGCCTCTGTTCGATACCCTCTAACTGTTTATTGTAAACGGTTAACCGTTTTCGCATTTTTAAACTGTTCAAAGGCTTTTTCTTCTTCTTCTCCAGTTTCCCTCTCACCGTTTTCACCATACCTGCGCAACCGAAGCTTTTCTCTTCCTCAAATCGTCTCTTTTCTTGCTTCTCATGCCAAAGTAAACCGATTAAATCATTTCTCACACCTTTTAACACTCTTCTACCGATTCAAACCCAAAAATCAAAGCCCAAATTGCAAAATCCCAATTTTTGAACCCTAATCGCCGCGGGTTGAATTTCTCCATTTTTGATCCATTTTAGTCCTTTTTTCAACCAAATTGAGCATCACACTCGCTTTCCTTACCCATTTCTCATCCAATCACCGATTAATTTCTCTCTCTCTCGCCTGTGTTCATCCCACCTTACTCCATGGCTGCAACCTCTCGGAGAAATGTCCGGCGCAAATCTACACCCTCAGCTCACCCCTTTCAGCCTAGGGAAGTTTCTGAATTCACCAGGACTCACTTTCCCACTCTTCCCTTAGCGAAACGGTTCGAGAACCGCTTCGATGGGTGAAAGGTAATCGACACCTACTCTGTTAATCTTAATGATTTCCGGAACTTGATTGTGTGTAATAGAACTGTTCGTGATATGCTTTTGCCTTGGGAGTCTGGTATTAATTTTGTTGAGCGTGTCTACCCTAACTTGGTGCGAGTTTTCTACTCAAACATGGATATTTCCCATACCACTCAGCATAGGGTAGTTACTCAAGTCCATGGTATTTCTATTGAATTTGATCATATTGATTTAGGAGAAATTCTTGGTATTTCTCATGAGGTCCATAAGATTTACACCTCTAGGAAAATTTTATGGTTCGACGATTTTCGGCACACGGATGCAGTCCGTCATATCTGTCGCCGTAGAGACCTCACTGATGATATCTGCCTGCTTCCTTTTCGGTCTCAACTCTTACCTCTCCAAGTCCGTATTCTTCATTCTATTTTACAGCACATAATGACACCTAGGCGAGGTCACACGGATGAGGTCACGAGGTTAGACGTGGGCATCCTCGATAGCCTACTTTCAGATCGTCCTATAAACCTCTCCTATATTATTTTGCGGCACATGCTGAGTACTCTTGCGGTTAATCACCGCTTGCTTCCATATGGTAGTATTATTACCAAGATACTTCGCTATTTTCATGTGTCTCTCATAGATACTGGACATATGGAGACTAAACGGATGGGTCCCGAGGCAATGACAAGTATCGATTTTTCTTGGAAAAATAGGAAGTGGATCAAAACTAGTAGCTCTAAAAACCGGGACACCTTGATAGCTCCGGAGGACGATAGAATGCTTAACGATGTCTATCGGCCTGATGAGCTTCCTGACTTTAGACTAGGGGCTCAGCCACCTCCTTCTCGTCGCCGATTTGTTCCTCGGCCTCCCACTGACATAGACCCTGAGGAGCATGCCCCGGCTGCTGACATTCCATCTGCCTCTGAGCCACCATCTGCCTCTGAGCCACTACCAGCCTCTGAGCCCTCAGCTGTTCCAGCGACATCTGCTGCACCTGCACAACCTTCTTATCTTCCTGAGGCGCCTGATGTCTCCGTGCCACCTTCCGCTCCTGCTCAGCCACCTGCTTCCGCCAGTATGCAGCAAATTCTCGAGCGATTGGATACTCTTTCTCGAGACCATCAGCAGCTCCGATCCGATTTTGAGACATTCCAGCGGCAGAGCATTGATCATCAGCTTGAGGTTATTCATGCTCAGCACATCATTCTCGGCTACTTTGACTATGATCCGGGGAGCTCATCCTCTCCTCCTCCACCGCCTCATTAGTTTCTGAGCTATATTTTCGCACATACAGTTCTTATTTTTTTTTCTTATTTGCATTTTGACTTGTCTTTCTTTTTACTGCTATATGCTATTTATGACTTTGTATGCTATGATTTTATGTTTATTTCTCCTATTGGATGTCTTGTTTAAGCTTATGCAGTGTTTGGTTTCTTTATGCCATAATTATGGATTTTTTTTTGAAGTGTTTAGTTTGCTTCTGGAAGTTGTTGGGTGTGTGATGGAGTTGCTTGGATTGAAAATTTTTGGAAGTTTTTTTTCTCTCATGTCTCCTATTGGTTTCGCTCATTTTTCAGGGGAAACTCTGCCCAATTTTTTTCTTGCTCACCAAATGACTTCAAATTTTTTTCTTTCTCTTCTTTCTTTTTAATGATGAAGGGGGAGATAATTTTGGAAACCTAAGCGTTTTTGAAAATAATTTGAAAAAGCTAAGAATGAACTTGAAATGGTGCAATTTATAAATGAAAATTTTTAAAACAATGATGATGTTTTCAAATGCTTACTTGAGCAAAAATCATTTCATTGGTCATTTCTTAATTTGGCCATATACTAAGGGGGAGCCATATATTGAGGGGGAGCAAAGTTTTGAACAAAGTTTGTCATCATCAAAAAGGGGGAGATTGTTAACATAAATATGTTAATAATATTGATTTTGATAATAACAAACTTTAAATGATTTTTGATAAATTTATTGGAATTATTTCCTAAACAAATGAAAGTCATAAAAACTATTCCTTTCATACTTATAAAAGATGGATCTTAATTTGAAAAATGATTCGTTACAAAAATTGGTTTAAAAATATGTGTCTGGCAGAAAACGGTGAATCGTTTATTTATAAACAGTTAACCGATTACGACCAGAGAGCAAAGGTTTGTCTAGGCTCTAACCGATTAGTGAAAACGGAAATAAAGAGCTTACTGGAAACTAACGGTGAACCGTTTATTAATAAACGGTTAACCGATAACGTCCAGAGAGTAATGTCACCCACAGCCTTAGCCGTTTACTTAAACGGATAACCGTTGCTCTTTTTGCAGGTTACTGTACACTAACGGTGAACCGTTTATTTGCAAACGGTGAACCGATAATGTCCAGAGAGTCATCTCATGCAAAGCCTTAGCCGATTACTTGAAACGGATAACCGATATTCTTTTTTATGTCACTGGACGTTAACGGCGAAAGGGTAACCTAAAAACGGCAAATCGTTTATTTGAATTCTGTCTTAACGATAACTTTGACCAGCACAAACAGTTAACCGTTAACAACTAACGGTGAACCGTTTTCGGGCAGACAGCAAATAACGGCTAGTTTTTCAGCTCTACTTATAAATAAGCTCATTCAAATTCAAAGGGGACTGATCACAACACAACCATTGAGCTTATACTTGAGTTTGCAATCTTCACAAGGGATAGAAACATAGTTTCACTTCATCTATTTCACACTTTGAGCATCTACTTGTAATCTTTGATTTAGTGTGAGAGAAAAACAAATTTTAATCTTTCATTTTGAGGGATTGTGAGTGTTGGGATACACTTGGGTTAAGAGATTGGGGATAATCTCTAGTTGTAAAGGTTATTGAAATCTTGGAAGTCAAGTGTAAGCAATTGAAGCCTTGGAGGCTTGCTTAGTGAAAACCTCAAGCCCGGAAAGCTTGGAGACGTGGACGTAGGCGAGGTTGGCCGAACCACGTAAACATTGTTGTGTTTGATTCTCTCTTTCCCTATCCTTTTTATTTGTGATCAATTAATTTATTATTGTATTTATTTCGTTTTTATATTTGCATGATAAATTTGTTTTTAGTGTTTTATTTTATAGAAACCCAATTCACCCCCCTCTTGGGTTGCCTAGTTAGTATTTCACAAGTATCCACTCACCAGAAAACTTCTTATTTGCAGCAATGAGAACATCTGCATCCTCTGACTCTCTTTCATCTATAGACACGATATCAGCTTTCCCACTTGACTCCTTTTGTAGTTTTTCCAGCTTCTTTTTCTCAGAGTAATCTTTTATATAATGTCCCTTCTTTTGGCAGAAATAACATTTCTTTTCTTCTTTATCTTATCAGTCTTCTCTTTCTGATTTTTGTTCTTCTTATCTTTGTATATCTTCTTTTCTATCTTTGCTTTGGCAACTAATCCATCTCTAGTGGTCTGATATTTGCCATCTGCTCTTTTCTTCAAGTCATTAGATTCAAGAGCATTCTTGACTTCTTTTAAGGTGTTTGCCTGCCATAGAGCAGAGTATCCATGAAGTGTTCAAAGGAGTCTGGTAATGAGCTGAGCAAGATGAGAGCCCTATCTTCATCTTTAAGCAAGATGTTGACATTTTCAAGATCGAGTATCAGCTCGTTGAACTCATCAACATGGTCCTTCATAGCTGTCCCCTCATTCATTGAAAATGTGTGTAAAGTTTCATTTTCATTTACAACCTCTTAGCCAGAGATTTCTTCAAGAAAAGCTCTTCCAATTTTGCTCATAAACCAGATGCTGACTTCTCTTTTGCTACTTCCCTTAATACTTCATCAGACAGGTGAAGGATGATCGTACTATGGGCTTTGTTGTGTATGGTTCTCAAGTCTCCACTTGAACTTAAAGAACCTTCCTCTCTTTCTTTCTTGGACTTTAGTTCTTCCTCATCATCAAGAGCACTGTCTAAGCCCTGTTGTATCAAGATAGCCCTCATCTTTAGACTCCATAAGTAGAAGTCGTTTTTACCATTAAAATTTTCAAGGTCAAATGTAGTGGTTCCCATCCTTGAGTATCAAGAATAGAGAGCTTCGTAGCTCTGATACCAGTTTGTTAAGAAAAAAAAGATAACAACACTTATCTAACAACTAAGATTCACAAAGACAAACCAAGAACTTGGAAAGAACCAGAAACAAATGATAAACAATGAAGAAGAATTTACGTGGTTCGGTACCAGAGTACCTACATCCACGACTGAAGAAAACCCAAGCTGGGCGTGAAACTTTATTGCGTATAGCTGATTACACTGGACTACAGATTACAGAGAACAAATCCCCTTCTACCAAGAACTCAACTCTTAGTAATAGCCTCTTAACTCAACTAGAAAGAATACTAAATGTTCAGCCTCAATTTCGTGTTTTATACAGCTCCCAGTCATAACTAATTTACCACATGCTGGCCCACACTATGCCACCTCATCAGCAACTACCTTAACAGAATGCAGCTAACTCTCGGCTTCACATAAGTAATACGGTTTTTGTCTGCTAAAACATTCTTTGAGTCATAACAAATTGTCCCAAGTGATTCGACACTGTTCCTGATGGTTCTACGGAGTTTTTTTTTGAATTTTTTTTAATATAGTTCTGTAGAAACTATTATGTGAGTCAAAAGGGTCCGGAATGGTACTGGTAAATATCCTGGGGCAAGGATGGTCAGATATCCTGATGGTACAGCAAGGCAAGATTCAAAACTCGTCATCCCTCATATGGAAAAAGCTTCATTTGTTAGTATGCGATTTTATTGTTTTATTATACAGGGTGTTGCAGGGTAGTTTCAGAACTAAAGTTGCCAATGAATTGAAAGTCGGCTGTATGGTAGATCGTCATTTGGAAGATGGGGATGTTGTTCTTTTGAACAGACAATCAAGCTTGTATCGAATGTCTATCGTGTGCCACAGGGTGATCAATGTTAATTCCAGACATTATAACTTTTTTTCTAAGGCTTATTTCTAGTTATTCAATCCATTTTTTTTTTTTATCGTTTATGCATGCAGCTGCAAGGTGAGAATAATGCCTTGGAGAACTTTGAGATTCAATGAATCTGTTTGCAACCATATGTTGCTGATTTATTTTTACGGTGATGAGATGCATATGCATGTCCCACAAACAGAAGAAGCTCGAACGGAGGCCCATTTGTTGATGGGGATAAGTCCTATCCGTCTCACTATTAAATGTGTAAATTTACAATGCAAAATTTTCTTTAATCCTAATTCTAATGAAACTTTAAAGTAAAATGATAAGGATGAACTTAAACTCAAATGCAACAAGTCGTTGAGGATGGACACTCATATGACTTGTCATTTGAGGAATTTCAGAGCCAAACCATCGTGTCTTGATTTGTCATCTAAAGTGCAAATGCTTGACGTGTAAGACACATGATATGCTTCTAATTCAAATAGATTAGAACGACGTTGATGTGTAACGTTTTATTCTCACTTAAGATGGCTTGTGAGTTGCACTTGGTTTCAGTTAGTTTTGGCGGGAAAGGTTTGTCGGCATAACAAACCAAGAAATAGAGCAGAGCACGCGTGTATATATAGTTGCTTCCGGTACATTCTTAGTCAGTCGAGAAGAGAGATTAGATTGTAGAGAAAATATTGAAGAGTTGATCTTTGTAGTCTTTGTACAGAGCTTGTGATCTCTGTAACTTTGAACTCATAATATTGAAATCTCCATGCTTGATTCCTCAAGTGGATGTAGGCATCTGCAATAGGCGGTGAACCACTATAAACATTGTGTCTTTGTTCTTGATCGGTTTGTTGGATATTTGTAATTCTACTCAATATACATAAGTTAAAAAGATATTTGTTCTTAGGAAGCCTTCTATCTTATAAGGAGAATACCTTAATCTCTTGGAGCAAGTTGTTTTATTGTAAAATAATGATTTTTGTTCATTTGGTTCATAAATTTTCAATTGTTAATATTGGTCACTGGTTTTATCTGTGAAAGGTGGCAAACGACTGCCTTTCATTCTTAAGCATTCTCTCAAAGATACTTTTTTCTCGTTAATTACTTCTTTTTAACTTATATTGCTTGTAACCATATGAGATATTCTGTGTTCCTTAAGTGCAAAATAATTTGTACACACCAAAAAATAGAGAGATTTTGGTTGCTTCTACTCAAGATTTTCTCATATCTTCTTTTCTCATAACGCCAAAGAACACTTTCTACGATCTGGCAGCTTTTTCACTAATGTGTAGTGACATGGGTGATGGGATGGATTCTCTTGATTTTCCAACGCCTGCAATACTTAAGGTTAGCGATGAAAGTTTGAATGTTAAAATATACATTTTTCAATCTCATCGTTACTGTTTGGTTACCTATCGTCGTCATCTTCTATTTGGGTTTTTTTGGGTTTTTTTTTTTTGTTTTTAGTTCTTCACTATTAGTCACTAAGTGCGATATTTGTAGTTTTAGCAAACTTCGTTCCGCAGGAAGAGTTTATATCAATATCTAGTTTCACCCTGTTTAGCTTAATGTTGTAGCATACTTATTAAGTTTTTTTGGTTTTTCAGTTATCTGAGTTTGGTTCAATGGTACATAAAAATTTTGAAGGGTTGAGGTGGAGAGTTATCAGTGATATTTCTCTGAATGTGGATTGTTATATAAGAGAAGCTTGAGTTTCAGAAATGGCTGTTGTTTGTGTCTGAGGTTTAAAAGTGAGGTTACTGAATCTTGCTAAGTATACGTCTCATAACTCATTTTTCCATTGGGTTGGGCAGTCCCTTTTGGGTAAACTAGACTTTTAGGGATTGATGTGTTTTGTATGGAACAAATTAAGAAATGGAAGAAAATAAATGAATCCTGGCTGATAACCCATTGATATCTTCCTATTTTTCACCTTTAAAAATGCAGCTATTTATTTCTTGCTCAATCACCCCCAAAAGAGCTAGGGTTAGATTCTTTATTTTGGCATGGAGGACTGTTTTTATATTGACATGTTTGTTTGTAATTTAGAAATTTGATTAACTAGCACTTGTACTTTGGTTCTTATGTCAAAAAAGTGTAAATCAATGCGCTATTTATTTATTTTGCAGTCTTGTTGCCTGCTGTTTATCTTTAATTTGAGTAAAATTATGTGATGCAGGCGGTAGAGCTTTGGACTAGGAAACAATTATTTAATGTTGTAGTCCAACCGCATGCAAATATGAGAGTCTATGTCAGTTTAACTGTGAAAAAGAAGACCTGCTCAAACAAGCTAATTAGAACTGAAGGAGATGAAGAAATTCGAGTAGAAACCATGTGCTCTAATGATGGGTTTGTTTATTTCCAAAACAGTGAGCTTATTTCTAGACAACTTGGCATGACAACTTTAGGTGAGTTACTCTGTTGTTTTTGTTGACATAATATACTTATAATATTAATTTTAATGACAACAAATCATATGTGTTATAGGTTAAAAATATTAGAGTCTTTAAAATTGAATGAAATTCTTAGACCAAATAGTATTTTGGGACAAAATTGAGGTTCTTGAAATAAACGAATAACAATTAATTTTGAAATGGTTAACCAATAAAATAAAGGTTAATTTTAATTGGTTTTGGAAGATAACGGTTAACTGATAATATGCAAACAACAGCTTCGAATGGGTGAGCTTTTGGAATCAAACCGTAAACCATGACTAGAAAATGAAAAGCCGATTTCGATTAGTGAAGTCTCTAGAATTAAACGGTTAACTAACATCTTCTAATGGTGATCCGACAATTCAAAATTTTGTATAATGATAACTTGCACAAAGACAAAACGACAATACGACTTCTGTTAACGGTGATCCGATTGTGCCTAGAAAATCAACAATGGCTAATTTTCTTCTCCAACTATAAAGGCTCAATCAAATTTAAATTTAGGATAAGATTCAACAATTGTCATTGAGCTTGCTTTTGCATATTCAAATTATATTGAGTTTAAATTTGTTTATTCTTTCATCAAATCACACTTTGAGCTTTTATTTATAAACATATACAATGTGTGAGGGAAAATCTGTGTAATCTTCATTTTAATATCAAAATTGAGTGATTGTAAGTGTGGGAAACACTTTGGGAAAGGGGGTGAGAGATCATCTTAGATTGTAAAGGTTTTTTTGACACTTTGGAAGTCAATTGTAAGTATCTTGAAACCTTAGGTTGTAAAGGTTTGAATGGTGGAATCCTCAAGTTCAGTTAGGTTAGAGACGTGGACGTATGCAGAGTTTGCCGAATTACGTAAAAATTCTGTGTTCGATTCTCTTTCTCTTGTCTCTTTTAAATTTATCTATTACTATATTTGTTATTTCAAGTTTGTAGCATAAATTTGTGTTAAATTTTAAACTTATTGCTTAATAACTTTTAGATACCCAATTCAACCCCTCTATTGCGTTGCTTAGCCAGAATTTCAGTTTTTAATTCTGTTGGTAATGGTATGTGCCTCTTTAATTTCAGATCTAGCACCAAGGAAATAATGATGCTTGTTTGATAGATTTTTATCCTTGGAAGAGGGAAGGAAAGCAATTTGATTATAATGTGGAATTGATCTTGGTGTGCCTATTATGAAAAAAATTAAGAAAAAAACATTTTCATTTGAAGAGAAGGAATTGTTTAGCTTGCCAATGGTTTGGGGGGATCTGGTTTTAATCTTTCACTAAATGTTTTATCTATATTTTATGCAGTTCTTGTTTTTGTAGTTAAGTTTTACTATCTACCATAGAGGAGTTTTTTTCCTGAGGTAAACAAGTACTACCAGAACTTTCTGCACAGAATTTTTGTAAGCATCAACTGATTTTTTAGTATATATGTCCTTTGTAGCGATGTTATTCGATGTACTAGCAGAACTTCCTTCACAGAGTTTTGTAAGCATTAAATGATCTTTTAAGTTGTCCTTTGTATCGATGTCATATATATATATATATATGGTTTTATTCAGTATTGAAAGTACTTGGTATTCTTAGTCCACCAAATGAACTTTAGAACATTGCTTTACATTGGTGCAGATGTCATCTATCTTGGTAAGGCAAAAATAGTATCAACATCCAAAATAAAGGCGAAAACCTTCCGAAAAAACAAAAGCCACCTAACCTAAAACTCCTTCGCAATTTAAATGTGTGAAAAAGAATGAAGTATCTTGAATTTCCTTTGAAACTGAGGCCTAAAGAGAAGCTAGAAACCGAGCTCTATCCCAAAGATAATTGACATCTTCCTCTCAAGGATCCTCGAAAATGATGTTGCCCCTTTCTGGCCAAAGAACCCATGGAGGAACCAAAACGCTACGTTTCCATAGTACTCTTTGCTTTTTTTCCTTTAGCAAAAGCCGATGCATGTTCAATAATCATTGAAACACTTAAGTGTAGAAAGGCCCATAAGATTTTAGCAGCTTGAAATAGGGTATTCCACAGGCTAGGACCAGATTAGCAACCCTTTTCTGAATGATTTCAGCTGTTTTAGTTCAATCATGAGGAAGAGCCCAAGCAAAGAATTGTACCTTTCAAGACAAATTAGCTTTCCATATAAAGAATCCAGTTCCAAGATGAAGTGGACGAGCTAAAAACCATTCTGGACTTGATAGAGACGTTATAATCACGAGTCAATCTATATAGTCTAGGAAACAACTGACAAAAAGGAACAGTGCGAGACCAAACATCTTTACAAAACTGAACCTATTCTCTATTTTCCACCTGAAATCTTGTATGCATATGAGAGGAAGGATACCCAAAAGAGATGAACTTCTAGGGCTGCGGTTGGATCCATTAATGACCACCTTAGAATCCCATTTATTGTTTGGATGTCGTACTTACTCTTTATGACATTGTGCCACAAAGAGTGTTGTTCCAGAGGAAATCTGCAAAGCCATTTAGCTAGGAGGCATGATTCTTGTTCACCACATTGCCGATACCAAAAACATCGATTTTTTTTTTTTTCTAGATTTTCTGACAGTTCCCCATTTCACCAAATGCATACTCGCGGCTTCTCCAAAACTTTCCCATAGGAAAATCACGCATCAATTTTTCTATCCTTTTGGCTATCTTGCCTGGGATTTCAAATAAACAAAGGAAATATGTGGGGAGGCTAGAAAGAACAGATTGTTTAAGTCTTTCCCGATGCGATCGAAAAGTCCCTTTCCATCCTCCTAAACCTTTTCCTATTTTCTGCACCACTAGGTCCCAGAAACTTACTGATTTTGATTGCCACCCAAAGTAAGCCGAGGTGCTTAAGAGGCCAACTTCTAACACTACACCTAGTTCTAATTGCCATGTCAGAAAGCTTGTTAGTTGAAAAACGTATTTAATTTACGCTCCTATAAACGTTGCATGGTGACATACTGCTATCATCAAAATGTCATCATGGTTTAGGGCCATTGATCTACAACATTTGGAAAGTAGTCATGTTGTTAGTGAGGGTTCAATGCAGAGCCCATAAGTTGGAAAATTCTTTAAATAAGCTAAAGAAAAACTGACATGGAGATCTTGTTTTCTTCCAATAGGAAATTTTTATTTCAAAAAATATTATCTGCTGATATCTTGCATGGAATTAAATGTCCTCCGTTTGCAATCGCACATGTTGAGAGGAGGATTCAAAGCTTAGTGGATTTGCTTCTTCTTTTTTGATATATTAAACCATTTGTTATTCGAAGATCATACTGAGTCCCGATTAATCTTTATTCGAGCCGGGTAGGACCATTAGGACGGCAAAACTCTCTCATTAAGTATTTAACAGAGCTACATTTTCAAACCTCGAATCGATGACCTTAGTTAAGATAGAATAGCGCCATCCTAACTGATCTACGCGTTTGTTGGTATGGATTTACTTCCTTCAATTAGAATGTAATACTAAATTCCCTAACGTATTCAACCTTTTTCCTAATATATAGAGCAACTTTTGTTTTCTTTTCCATTTTCTCCTCAGATTTTCTATCGTATTTCAATATTTTTTCTGTTTGTCTTCCCTTTTAATCCTCTCTCAAGATCCTACTTTCACACCTGGGCTTAGTCTTTGGAGTTTGTCATGAAGGTTTATTATCATTGTTATTATAATTATAATTATTATTATTGTTTTCCTTTTCTTCTTGGCATTTGCCATATGAGATTTCATATTCTTACATTAGGAAAATGACTTCAGAAAATGGTAACAAAGATGGACTGTTCTCTGTTCTTCGTAGAGATTAGGGAGCACATACTGCTTCAGGCTGCATGAATCGGCTAGAGAAATTGAGTTAGCTTTCTACTTCATTTTCATTTTGGTAAAAATTCGTTTTACATTTTACTTTTTGGTGTTCTTGGATATGAACTTTATTTAGCTTTCTACTTCATTTTCAATTCTTTAATTTTAACAATAATAAAAAGATCTAAAAATTTCAAAGACAAAACCTAAAAAAAGTCAAGATGATCTTTTTCTTTTTTCTTCCATTAGAATAATTATAAGAATAAACAAGCAAATAAATGTGAACAACATTATTTTCAAATAGAATATTTCGAATGGGAGCAGATAGAAAATTATGACGATGAACTGATTATTAGATAACAGATATGATGAATTTTGTATTTCAAGAAACTAATTTTTTCTTATTTAAACAAACTAATGAATGTAATAATTTTCTTTGTAAAGAAAGGAGTAAGAATATTTTTTTTGTTTATTGATATTTTAGATTATAAGGTTTTATCAAAATCAAAAGGAATATTAAAAGTTAAAGATTTTAATGTTAAATAGCAAGTTCTTTTATAAAATTGAAAAGGTAAAGAATTTAATTTTTTTTCGTTTGAAGGACTAATAATGAATGAATTAATAGTTAAACAACATTATTAATCATATCCCTTCAACATTAAGGTTAACAAATATTGATTTTCTATTAAAAAAATCTTAATTGTAGAATAGTTGTTAATTATAAAGATGCCTCATAAGTTTTTCTACAATAAATAATTTAAGAAAAGATCCTTATTAATTAGAGAATTATTAAAAAAATCTCAAACAAATAAGGTCTTCAAAAAAAAATGGGACCTTAGGCAATTGCCTTACTCGCCTATACTTAAAGCCACCCCTACTTCTCAATTGGGATTGATGATATCCAACCAATAAAAAACAAAATTGAGTGATAAAAAAGAGAAGTTGATTTCAGAAAATTATGAAGTTTGCAATGTAAAAATAAAAGAGAACAATGAAGGAAAGCTACAGCTTAATTGGTTGTGATGCTGCTCAATCACTAGAAGCTGTGATGACAGACATATCAAATAGGATTCGAGAAGATGTTGGGAGCGTGAATTTGATTTTGCTTTTTAGCAAAGTCTGATACCAGATTGCTTGCCTTCAATTATTCGGTTTAATCTTGAGACTTTTGGCTGAAAATCTTGATGCTTCTTCTAGAAAATTAATGCTATGGAAAGTTTTATTTATTTAATTTTTTTTTCGGAGTTTTCAACCTTAATTTCCTGTTTCAGGCGGCTTTAATCTGGGGACTTTTGGCTGAAAATCCACGGAAGTTTTATTTATTTAATTTTTTTCCGAGTTTTCAACCTTAATTTCCTTTTTCAGGCGGCTTTTCTTTCCTTTTTGGCGTATTGAACATTCTGATGACTATTTAGTTGCTTTTTAACAGGCATGCACGGGGAGCTTACCTAGGAGAAATAGTCCATTGACCATGTCATAATGTGATTCCAAAGGATCTCCCATCAATATTAGTCATGTTATGAAACGCAGCCCCTGTTAACTCCTTCTTTATTCTTAATTAAACTAGCAACTTAAGCAATCTAATTAATAACACAAAGAATTAATGACACCGAATCAAAAGAATAGAGAACAAAGAATAAAGATTGAAAGGAAAAGCGAGAAAACAGAAGAAAAGAACACGGCAACATAATGTGGTTCAGTATCAAGGTACCTACATCAACGGCTGATAATACCCTTTGGGCTTCAAGCTTTTATTAATGAGATTGATTACAGTAATTCTTGAGGTCACAGAGAATTAAATCTCTCTTACACAGAATTTTCTAGTTCTTTCTCAGAACTAATCAAAATCTCTCTTCAATGTGCTGCACTAGTCAGCTCTGCTTCTTCTATACTTAATCCAGAAGCTTGTAGAGTTGTAGGACTGTTGTAGCAACTTAACCACCAAGGGCCCCACACTCGCCAGCTCAGCAAGCCACCTCAGCATTATTGTTTAACAGAATATAACTAACCCAATTCACAAGTCAAATGGTTGTATGTGTTGGACAGCAGCTTATTGGGGTTGTTGAGCTCCTAATGGATTCATAGATCAGAGCCTTCCTCATTGCCCTAGAAAAGCAAACGAACATGTTGTATGCACTACTTTTGTTTTTTAGCTCTTTAGCTTTTGATTTTAATTCTGAAGGAAAAAACAAAGAGAAGAAAAATTCTCTTAATTCTAATTTAATAATATGAATTACATCGATTTTTAATAGAAAAGAGCTTAAGGCTCGGGTCCTAGAATTAAGGAGCAAAAACAATAATAGAAAGAAAAAGAAAAAATGAAAAA
Organism: Citrus glauca; assembly: GCA_029633175.1. Classification (NCBI taxonomy): domain Eukaryota; kingdom Viridiplantae; phylum Streptophyta; class Magnoliopsida; order Sapindales; family Rutaceae; genus Citrus; species Citrus glauca. The sequence continues at coordinate 36,528,324 of JAQOOD010000001.1, read as the reverse complement.
AAATAATAAAAAAAAGAAATATTGTAATATTTGAATAATTTAAATTCTAATTTCTTGATTTAATGGGATTAGATTTCTAACTTTCCTACACTCCCCAATAAAGATGGCAATAAAACTCGGTTGGACCGAATTTGGCCCAAACTCTGCTAATCCGGTTCGGGTTTTGCCCGTACCGCATATACCAAAAATACGTTTCGGTATTGAAATTTAATATTGGAGCATTTTCGGGTCTGGGTCTAGGTCTGGGCATGGCACCAAAGACCCGGAACTCGGATCCATGCTTGGTTTTTTGATAAGTTAAAAAAAACGAAAGAAAATATAAATAAAGTACTCCCAACATCAAAACAAAAGCAGTGCTGCTGGTTGCTGTACTTCTAGCTCTCCAACACTCCAACCCAGCACTAATTGCAAAAAGCTTCTTATATATCTCACAAAGTCAACATCTGATTGCAAAAAGCAAAAGATCTTGATTCTTGAGTGCTTTGACCACTATTTGATAGGCTTAGATCTTAACTCTTGAGTGCTTTGACTACCATTTGATAGACCTTACTTGTTGTTCTATGGCTAAGGTTTTATGTTTTCTTTTTTTTTTTTCCTCTACTTTTGGCTTTCTCTAGCATGAGTCCTTTTTCAAAGAAAAAATCTGTAAATGATTTAATTTACGGCAAACCAATTCCAAAACTAGCAGGACAACATCTTATTCGGGCAGGGGAAGCTTAGATCAAAAACTCGTACCTGGGAGGTGTAGGGCTATACTTGGACTGGTGTGAAAAAACCAGGTACCAATCCGAGTTCGAGCCATTGTATTTTTTATCCAGGCTGATCCTGGGCAAGGCCAAACCCGGACCAGACCTGTATTTTGCCAACCCTACTCCCCATCAAGTTAGTGCATTGATGTCAATCATGCCCAGCTTGCTTATCAGATGCTCAAGGGTAGGTCTAGCAACCCCTTTTGTCAAAATCTCAATTGTTTACTGACCAGAAAGCATAAACGGCAAGCATATGGTCCAAACTTCAAGTTTTTCCTTAATGAAGTATCGATTAATCTCAATGTGCTTCATCCTATCATGCTGGTTAAGATTGTGAGCAATACTTATTACAGCTTTGCTGTTGTAATATAGCTTCAGAAGAAGTTCAACGGTCTTCTTGAGTTCTTCAAGGATTTTGTATATTCACAGTACCTCATAGATCTCTTAAGCCATCTCTCTAAACTCAACCTCTGTGCTACTTTTGGCAACAACACTTTGTTTCTTGCTTTGCCAGGTAACCAAGTTTCCCCACAAAACATTGCAATGCCTTAAAGGAAATCTCCTATCAGTCATTGAACCTGCCTAATTTAAATTAGTGAATATCTCAATACTCATTTGATTAGTCTTTTTGAAAAACAGACATTGTCTAGGAGTAGACTTCAACCATCTCAAGATTTGATGGACTACCTTAAGGTGTTTTTCATAAGGTGCGTGCATGAATTAACTGACAACACTGACTGAGAAGGCAATATCCAGTAGAGTATAGGATAAATAGATTAGTTTCCCAACCAATTTCTAGTGTCTGCTAGTATTAACAAGAACACTACCCTCTTCTCGGAGTTTCACATTAAGATCCATGGGAGTCTCAGTCAATCTACAACCACTCATCTGGTTTCTTTCAAAAGATCAAGAACATATTTTTGTTGAGAGATAAAAATTTATTTTCTTGAACTAGAAACTTTTGTGCCAAGAAAAAATCTTAATGCTCCCAAATCCTTAATCTCGAATTCTATTGCAAGGCTCTTCTTTAATCCTTTTATCTCACTTATATCATCACCTATAAGAATAATATCATCAATGTAAATATTAGCACAGCAACCTTTCCTTCAAAAGAGAACTTGAAAAACAAGGTATGGTTAGCTTGTCCTTAGGGTATTATTGTTTTCTAATAAATTGTGTGAACTTCTCAAACCAAACCCTCATAGAATATTTGAGACCATACAAAGGCTTTTTTAGTTTGCACATTTTTGAGCCAAATTTATCCTCAAAGCCTTGTGGATTATCCATGTACACCTCTTCCTCTAAGTCACTATTGAGAAAAGCATTCTTCATAACTAGTTACTGCCAGGGTCAATCTAGATTAGCAGTGAGAGATAAAAGTATTCTCACTGTGTTCAACTTTGCAACAAGAGAAAATGTCTTAGACTAATCAATGCTAAATGTCTGGGTGAATCCCTGAGCTACCAACCTAGCCTTGTATCTTTCCACTAAACCATCAAAATTTAACTTCAAAATGAAGACCCATTTACGGCCTACAATAGTCTTTCTAGCTGGCAATGCCTCCACACTTTAAGTATGGTTCTTCTTAAGAGCTCTCATCTCTTCAAGCATTGCTTCCTTCCACTTTGGAACTTTTAGAGCCTTTTGTACACTGTTAGGAATTTCTACACTAGACAATTGAAAGGTAAAAGCAACAAGAGATGAAGAGAATTTCGAGTATGACATAAATTTAGAAAACAGATGACTAATACAAGATCTAATACCTTTACGAAGAGTTATAAGATGTCAAAATTAGAAAATTTAGATTGATGGCTAGGAAGTGAAAGGGAATTAGATGTACTAGACTCAAATTTTTGATTTGTCCTTGGTTCGAAATCATGGTTGTGCTATAGAGTTAATTTCTCTTTCCTTTTCTTATGATTATTGTTTAAGTAAATAATCCCTTTCCAAGTTCAGCCACCTTCCTTGAATTTATTACCTATTGTTTTAGTAAAATTATCATATTGTGGCATTGTAATAGGCTGTCCTTTATTTTCAATTTCTAAAAATTATTTTCCAAAATTCTATTTCTTAGATTGTTTTTCAAATAGAGGTCTAGACTTAGGAGAAAAATCACTCGTTGTGAAAGGAGTTTTAGAAAATGAATATTTCACATTTGCTGTAGGCGCCAAGGTACTAGGCTTAAAATCTTGTAAGAGAAACACGTCATGTGAGAAAAAGATATCGCCAAGTTAATAAATGAATCTTCCTTAAAATTATCCCCCTGTAGATGAACATCTTAATTTTTTTTTTTACAAATGTGACATCCATTGTGATAATTTTTTTTATATCGGGTAAAAACATTTATAGCCTTTCTGAGTCAGGGAGTAACCAATGAAGATATATTTTATTGCTCTAGGCTCAAGTTTTCCTATTTTTCTATGTTCATGAACAAAAAATGTACAACCCAATATTTTTTGAGATAGATCAGTTGAAAGTTTAGCAGTTAGAAGGCAATTCTTGAAAACTTGGAAAGGAGTTTGAAATCAAAAAATTTTGGAGGGCATTCTATTTATTAAGTTTGAAGCAATTAAAGTAGCCTCTCCTATAACTAAAGCCTTGAATTTTGGATTATGTGTTATTTTGATTTTCCTCCATCCTTTCTTATTAGTTGCATTATTGCTACAATTTTTTAGCATAATATTTTTCATCCCTTGAATTTCTATGGTGCAACAATAGGATATGAGGTATGATTTATAAGGCCATTAGGATTAACTCAGGGTTGGATGGAGTAGGGACTAATATGATATGTTCTTGATTGCCCCTGATTAGAGAAAATTTGAAACATACCATTTGAGACTGAATTGCTTATGAGTTGAACTAGAATTCACGACAAATTTCGAGGACGAAATTTCCTTTAGGAGGGGAGAATTGTAACGCCTAAATTTCTATTATTTTATTTTGTTTTAATAAAATTTATAAATGGCATTATTGCCCTTACAAATAAAGTTATTCATGGGGTAATTTTTAGAAAAAAATGTTATTTTTCCAAATTTAATAGGGTTTCTTAAGACTTCCTATAAATTTATATTTTTCCCTCTTCCATAACCCTAAGTCCATAACGTTTTTACGTTTTCTCTGCTGCTCATTATACTATTATCCGAACCCTAGGATTCAAACTTTTGTTTAGGAGAGAATCAAAGCGATTGATATTGGAGGTGTTTGAGGCTCTTAGAGGCTTAAAGGTGTGTTAGTTAAAATTCTTTTATCAAATAAGTAACTTCATTCCTATGTACTGTATATGTATAATTATTTTGTTACTATTATAAGTGTTTTTATACTATTTAAAAGATTAATTGATTTTCAAACAAAATTAGTTTATGTAAATGTTTTCAAATCTGAAAAATTATGTATTTTATTTTTTTACAAAATATTATAAATACTTCTAAATGTGATTTATTTTGTTACATGATTACCTTTTATGATTTTGTAGGCCTAAAAGATTGTTATAGATATTTATGAATCTTATATGAATGTTTTGTGTTTATATATGACTTAAATTATTTATAATTGTATGGTGACCACCTCTTGATACTATATGGGGTCTGCCTCTTGGGGCCAAAGCACTGAAAAGTGCCACATATAGTGCAAAGTGTCACGTATAAGTCATTACATATGAAAAAACTAATTTGAATGTTTTGGCTCATTGTCCATAGTTATTCCGATTCTGATTCTGATCGTATAATACAATGTATATATGTTCTTGATCAGTACTAGGTTTTTGTTCTACGTGTGTGCACACGATATTCTAACTCTGATTCTGATTTTGTTTCTAGCCAAGTCACCGGACTATGGGTAACATTTTATGACATGAGCCAACCTTTTATTTTCTGTGTACGTGTTGTATGATTTGCTTTCATAAGTTATTATGCTTTTGATATTCTGGATTACTATAAATTTATGTCATAAATTGTGGTAAAATATCATTTTATGAAATTTATGAATTTATGATATATGTTTTCCTAAAAAAGAAGGCTTGCAATATTTTCGGTAACGATAAACCTAGTGTGTTGGGATGGCTTATTTACTGAGTTGATGGCTTACACCTCGTCATTACTTTTACAGATTAAGTTCCTTGTTGAGAAGTGTGCTTATCATTGGAGTTAGAGATTTTGTTTCCTTTTGACCAATTGAATAAGAGAAGGATAGACTCATATTTCTTTTAAGTTTATTTCTATTTTGAACTTGTAATTTGAAGTTTTGGGATTTTTGTTATTTTTTTTGTCTTCGAGAGAGATTATTTAGTATTAGACATATGGATTTTATGGATTTATTTGAAAAATAATTTGAGGTATTTCAATTTGAAATTTATGAGTAAGAATTATGATTTGTTAGTAACCTTCTTCGTTACGTGCTCCGCACATATTAGTTTTGGGGTGTTACATTTATGGTATTAGAGCCATGGTTTGGGATTTTGTAGACTTTATTTGAGGCTAGTTATGTCTGAGCATAATCAATTAGATCAATGGTATTGCTTACCATGAGGTTAACGGAGAGAGTAGATCTTTAAGGTAGGGAGTAATCATCTATAGCTACAAATTTAATTTAGACCATTTTTAATCATATATAGCTAGAAATTTGATTTAGATCGTTTTGGCCTTATGATGACTTATGACTACATGAAAACTACTTTCATAGAGGATTCCTAGTATCAACAGACCATGAGTTACTTATTGTTCTTGTTGACAACCTTCAAATTTGGTTATTAATTTTCTCTACTTATTTATTACTTTGCGTGTTGGTACAACCTTTATTTATTGCCTACTTTCTATCTATTTGTTTATTTATTTTTCTTCTTATTCGTCATGGTTTAGTCGAAGATGTCATGTGGGGAAGGTGTTAGGAATGCCTCTAGCTTGAGAAATACTTCTAGTGTCGCTGATGACACTAAGCTAACCTTACGTGAGATGGCCAACGAAGGTAAATGCGTGCAATGGTTAGATTGATGGCACAACAAAGTAAGTTGATTCAAGATATGGCTAGAGGTTGAGTTGGGGCCTAAGATATTGTGCCAACTTAAAGACGAGGTGGTGGAAAAGATCAATGAGCTATGATAAGCTCAGAGCGATTTAAGAAATTGGGACCACCTTCCTTTCAGGGGACTATCGATCACATAATAATAGAGGCATGATTAAAACAGTTGGAGAATATATTCATGGCTATTGGTTGTAATGATGATTAGACATTGATATTGGCCTCATTTGTCCTTCAGGGTGAGGCAAATTATTGGTGGCGAGATGCACATATTACTTGGGAGTTATTTTTGGAGGCTTTTCATGAAAAATATTTTCCTGAACGAGTTCGACATTAGATGGAGCCTGACTTCCTAAAATTCACTTAAGAAATAAAATTTGGTGCGGAGTATGAGGAGCAATTTACTGCACTTTCTTGTTTTGCTCCTACCTTGGTCGCTAATGAGGGTAGTAAGTGTAGGAAGTTCCTGAAAGGGTTACGTCCAAACATCAAAGGACGGTTGACCATCCTTAAGTTTAATAATTATGCCGAATTGGTGGATTGTGCCATTATTGTAGAAAGGGATATAATTCAATCTCAATCTGAAATCCAATTGACATAATAACCAGCCAATAAAACATGATGGCAATGGTAGTAAAGCTGAACATAAGGACTCTAATGGTGGGTCTATTCAAGAGAATGTAACATTTTGCAATCGTTGTGACAAGTACCATTATGACACCTGCTATTTAAAAATAAGAGTTTGTTTTGGCTGTGGACAAATTGGGCATAAGGTTATGGATTGCCCAAAGAAACACATGTTAACATGAATATATTAATAATATTGATTTTGATAATAACAAACTTTAAATGATTTTTGATAAAAATATTGGAGTTATTCCTTAACAAATGAAAGTCATAAAAACTATTCCATTCATACTTATAAAAGATAGATTTTTAATTGGAAAAAGATTCTTTGCAAAATCTGGTTTAAAATGTGTTTTTGAAAATAAGCGGTGAACCAATTATTTACAAACGGTTAACCGATTACGACCAGAGAGCACAAGTTTACCTAAGCTTTAACCGAATAGTGAAAAACAAAAATGGAAAGCTTACTGGAAACTAACGGTGAACCGTTTACTATAAACGGTTAACCGATAACATCCAGAGAAACATTTCACACAAGTCCTTAGCCATTTACTTAAACGGATAATTGTTGTTCTTTTTGCAGGTTACTAGAAACTAACGGTGAACCGTTTATTAATAAACGGTTAACCGATAACATCTAGAGAGTCATCTCATATAAAGCCTTAGTCGTTTACTTGAAACGGATAACAGGTATTCATTTTACAGGTCTCTAGACGTTAACGGTGAAGGGGTAACCTAAACGGGAAACCGTTTATTTGAAATCTGGCCCAACGGTAACTTTGACCAGTACAAACGGTTAATCGTTAACTACTAAACGATGAATCGTTTTCGGGCCGACAGTGCATAACAGCTAGTTTTTTAGCTCTACTTATAAATAAGCTCATTCAAATTCAAAGAAGAATGATTATAACACAACCATTGAGCTTATACTCAAGTTTGCAATCTTCATAAGAGCTAAAAACATAGTTTCACTTCATCTATTCACACTTTGAGCTTTGATTTGTAATCTTAAATATAGTGTGAGAGAAAAACAATTTGTAATCTTTCATTTTGAGGGATTGTAAGTGTAGGGATACACTTGGGTTAAGAGATGGGAGATAATCTCTTGTTGTAAAGGTTATTAACACCTTAGAAGTCAAGTGTAAGCAATTGAAGCCTTGGAGGCTTGCTTAGTGAAATCCTCAAGCCCGGCAAAGCTTGGAGGCGTGGACGTAGGCGAGGTTGGCCGAACCACGTAAAAATCTCCGTATTTGATTCTCTCTTCCCTTATCCTTTTAATTTGTGATTGATTTAATTATTATTGTTTTAAATTTCATTTTTGGATTTGTATGATAATTTGTTTTTAGTCGAATAATTTATATAATTCCATTTCACCCCCTTCTTGGGTTGCTAGTTAGAATTTCATTTGGTATCAAAGCTTGGTGCTATTGTTTAGACTTAATTGTCTAGAGCTAAAGATCAATGGCAACTCAATATGATTCCACATTTAGGGAAGGACAATCCACCACTAGACCACCTTTCTTTGATGGAAATGATTACCCTTATTGGAAAACTAGTATGAGAATTTACTTGCAAGCCTTAGATTATGAGATTTGGAAAATTGTTAATTATAGTCCTTTCATGTCGTTGACTAAAAATGAAGTCAGAAAAGATATTCCAAAACCATCACGGGATTGGAATGAACTCGAAAAGAGAAAAGCCTCTCTAAACTCCAAAGCCATGAATGCTTTGTTTTGTGCACTAGATAAGAAATAGTTTCATAGAATGTCTAGTTGTGAAAGTGACAATGAGATTTGGCACAAACTTGAGGTTGTCTATGAAGGCACAAACCAAGTGAAAGAATCTAAAATAAGTAGGTACACTAGGCAATATGAATTGTTTCAAATGGAACAAAATGAAAATGTGTACTTTATGTATACTAGATTCACGGACACAGTGAACACTCTAAGAGCTCTAGGGAAGACTTTTTCAAATAGTGAAAAAGTCAAGAAAATTATTAGTTCACTACTTAAGGAATGAAGACCAAAAAAGACTGCCATTGAGGAAGCAAAAGATTTAAATACTTTACCTCTTGATGATTTAATTGGTTCTTTTATTTCATATGAGGAAGATTTGGCAGCAGAAAAAGGGCATGAGGAGAAAAAGAAAAACATTGCTCTCAAAGCCTCAAAACATGAGAGTGATGGGGAGAGTGAACTGGATGATGAAGAGATGGCCATGCTAGCAAGGAGGTTCAGTAAATTCTTCAAGAAAACCGGAGAGCGAAGAAATTTCAGAAACTTCAAGAAGTATAGGGAGAAGAATGAGGCAATCACATGCTATGAATGCAAGAAGCCTGGCCATATTAAATCGGAGTGTCCACTTGTCAACAAACACAAGAAGAAAGCCATGGTTGCAACTTGGGATGATAGCGAGGAAGATTCAAGTGATGAGGAAGGATCGCAAGAAGTCTCAAACCTAACACTTATGGCAATAGGAGATGATGATGATCTCTATGAGGTAAGTGATCCTACTTACGATGAATTGTATGATGCCTTTAAAGATTTGCATAATGAGTTGATGAAGATTGGTAAAAAGAATGCATGTCTTAAAAAAGAAATGGAAAAGCTTAAGAATGAAAATGAAGCTTTAAATACAAAAATTGTATGCCTAGAAGTAGGAAACAAGACTTTGCATGATGAAATTGCATTATCAAATGAGAAACCTAGCATCATACATGAGCACTTAGAATCACACATAGATGAGTTGAAAAATGAAAATGAAATGCTCAAGAAAAAGAGTAATGAGTTAAATGAGATTGTCTTGAAATTTACAAATGGGCAAAAGATGTTGCATAATTTGCTAAACTCACAAAAATGTGTATTTGACAAAAGTGGCATTGGTTATAAACCAAATTTAAAATAAAAATTCTGCAAGAGCTATTTTGTGAGGAATACATCTATTAACAATAAAATTGCATGTCATTATTGTAATCAAGATGGTCATATGAAAAATAGATGTGCAGTGAAGAGAAATGCATATTATGGTATGAAATGTGTTTGGATTCCAAAAGGAACCATTGCTAACTCTCAAGGACCCAAAAAGGTTTGGGTATCTAAAACTTGAGGTTTTTTCTACAAGGCTTGAAGAAGAAGAATAATAAGTGGTACTTGAATAGCGGTTGTTCAAGACACATGACAGGGAATTATTTTTGGTTCTCAAGCTTCACCAAAATTGAAAATGGTGGAGACGTATCTTTTGGAGACAACTCAAAAGGAAAAATCCTTGGGATTGGAAATGTTGGTAAAGTATCTTCAACCTTAATTGAGAATGTATGTTTAGTTGAAAATTTGAAACATAATTTAATTAGCATTAGTTAATTATGTGACAAAGGTTATAAAGTTGTCTTTGATAAATTAAGTTGTGTTATTGAGAATGCATGTGATGGGAAAATTTTATTTATGGGAAATAAATGTGGAAATGTTTACATGATTAATATAGAGTGTGCATCTACTTATGATAAATGTTTTTCCGTATTACATGATGATAGTTGGCTATGACATAAAAGATTAGGACATGCAAGCATAGATTTAATTTCAAAAATTGTGAAAAATGATTTAGTTAAAGGTCTTCCAAAAATCAGTTTTCAAAAAGATAGAATTTGTGAAGCATGTCAATTTAGAAAATAAATCAAAACTTCCTTAAAAAACAAGAATCATATCTCTACTTCAAAACCGCTTCAATTACTTCATATAGATTTGTTTGGACCTTCTAGGTATGCTAGTTTAAGTGGCAAATATTATGCATTTGTAATTGTGGATGATTTTTCTAGATACACATGAGTATTGTTCTTAGCTAATAATGATGATGCCATTGATGCGTTTCAAATTTTCCATAAAAAGGTTCAAAATGAAAAAGGTTATTCTATTACTTGCATTAGAAGTGATCATGGTGGAGAATTTGAAAATCATGCATTTGAAATTTTTTGTAATGATTTTGGCATTGAACATCAATTTTCATCACCTAGGATTCCACAACAAAATGGAGTAGTAGAAAGAAAGAATAGGTCTATTCAAGAAATGGTTAGGACCATGTTGAATGAAAACTCTTTGCCTAAGTATTTTTGGGCCGAAGCCATCAACACCACTTGTTATGTTTTAAATCGGGTGTTGATTAGCCTAATATTAATAAAACTCCATATGAGCTTTAGAAAAATAAAAAACCCAACATTGCCTATTTCAAAGTTTTTGGATGCAAATGCTTTGTGTTGAACACAAAAGATAATCTTGGTAAATTTGATTCAAAATCTTATGTTGGTATTTTTCTTGGTTATTCAAATTCAAGCAAAGCTTATAGAGTGTATAACAAGAGAACTTTAGTTGTGGAGGAATCTATGCATGTTACTTTTGATGAGTCTAACCCCTCCTTTATGGAGAAAACCATTGTTGATGATAATGTAGAAGAAGAACAACAACAAGAAGCGTCAAATGTCAACCAAGAAGACGCACCACATGGAATCCAAGAGGAACATCATGAAGAACCAAATGAAGGTACTTCTCAAACATTCCCAAAGAGTGTAGGTATGTTTTCTCTCACCCTAAGGATGTAATTTTAGGAGATCCTTCACGAGGGATTACTACTAGATCATCTCTTAGGAACACATGTGAGCATACTGCATTTATTTCTCAAATTGAACCAAAATCTTTTGCGGATACTGAAAATAATGAATCCTGGATTATGGCAATGCAAGAGGAGTTGAATCAATTTGAGAGAAACAATGTGTGGGAATTAGTTCCTTGTCTGGAACATCAATCCATTGTAGGCATTAAATGGGTATTTAGAAATAAAATGGATCAATCTGGTGTAGTTGTAAGAAATAAAACTAGACTAGTGGCTCAAGGTTACAACCAAGAAGAAGGAATTGATTTTGATGAAACTTTTTCATCTGTAGCAGGGTTGGAATCCATTAGGATGTTGTTAGCATATGCATGTTATAAAGATTTTATTCTATATCAAATGAATGTGAAAAGTGCTTTCTTAAATGGATAGATTATGGAGGAAGTTTATATGAAACAACCTCCTGATTTTGAAAATGAAAAATTTCCCAATCATGTGTATAAGCTATCCAAAGCTTTATATGGTTTAAAACAAGCTCCTAGGGCATGGTATGATAGGCTTAAAAATTTCTTGTTGGATAATAATTTTTCGATGGAAAAAGCGGACACAACTCTTTTTATTAAGAATAAGAACCAATATATACTTGTTGTTCAAATTTATGTTGATGATATTATCTTTGGTTCTACTAATGAATTTTTGTGTAAAGAATTTTCATCATGTATGAGTCAAGAGTTTGAGATAAGTATGATGGGAGAGTTGAAGTATTTCCTTGGACTTCAAATCAAACAAAACGAAGAAGTATTTTCGTAAACCAAGCCAAGTACGTGAATGATCTACTTAAAAGGTTTGGCTATGAAAATGGAACGGCAAAAAGCACTCCTATGAGCACTACCATCAAGCTTGACAAAGATGAAAAAGGTAAAGAAGTGGATATCAAAATGTATCGAGGTATGATTGGATCTTTACTTTATTTGACTGCAAGTAAACCCGATATCATGTTTAGTGTATGTTTGTGTGCAAGATTTCAATCATGTCCCAAGGAATCCCATTTTCTTGCTGTTAAAAGAATTTTTCATTATTTGATTGGAACCATAGATGTTGCCCTTTGGTATCCTAGAGGAACTCATATAGATTTAATGTGTTTTTCGAATGCGGACTTTTGCCGGTCATAAAATGGATAGGAAAAGCACTAGTGGAACTTGTTTTGTTATAGGACACTCACTTGTTTCATGGTTTAGTAAGAAACAAAATTATGTTGCTCTTTCAACTACCGAGGCTGAATATATAGCCGCCGAAAGTTGTTGTGCACAAGCACTTTGGATGAAACAAACACTTAGAGATTATAGCATTCATCTTGAACAAATTCCTATTAAGTGTGATAATATTAGTACTATAAATCTTTCAAAGAATCCTATTCAACACTCTAGAACCAAGCATATAGAAATCAGACATCATTTCTTGAGAGATCATGCTCACAAGGGAGATATTGCATTAGAGTTTATTTCTACGAAAAAACAACTTGCCGACATTTTCACTAAACCTCTTTGCAAAGAACAATTTTTAAAAATTCGGCATGAACTTAGGATGATGAAATTTTCACATTAATGTCTCTATCCATGCTATTGAGTGTACTGAATTGATTGACGTATAATTGTGAAATAATGGTTATGAATTACTTAAGCTTGATTGTCAAATGATGAATTTGCCTTGATTATGTCTTGACTGTATGAATAAATTGGTTGAAAACATGTTCATGAATTATGCATTAAAATGGTTCATAAAATATTTTCAGATCAATTAAATGATCTGAGAATTTATTATTTGCTGGCCATTTATTAAATCAAATGTGCGAAAAGTTAGATAAAATAAACGGATAACCGTTTCCAGTAAACAGTGAACCGTTTTGCTCTAGAAACTAGATTTTTGTCTGCCTGCTTACCTCTTCACCGTTTTCTACAATCGGTACACCGTGTGTTGGCAGTAAGTCATCTAACTGTTACCCCTTAACCGTTAAGCTCTTAGGCTTTCACCGTTACCCGGTCTCAAGCCTCTGTTCGTTACCCTCTAACTATTTACTATAAACGGTTAACCGTTTTCGCGTTTTAAAACTGTTCAAGGGATTTCTCTTCTTCCTATTCAGATTACCCTCTCACCGTTTTCACCATTCCTGCACAGCCGAAGCTTTCTTCTTCCTCAAATCTTCATTTTTCTTGCTTTTTGTGCCAAATCAAACTAATAAAATCAATTTCTATGACCTTTAAAACAATTTCACCGATTCAAAACTTCAAATCAAAGCCAAAATCGAAAAATCCCAAATTGAAACCCTAACTGCTGTGAGTTGGGATTCTTCATTTTTAATCCAATTTGTAATTTGTTCCATTTTTCAACTAAATTGAGCATCACACTCACATCCCTTACTCATTTCTCATCAAATCACCGATTGTTTTCCCTCTCTCTCGTTTGTGTTCACTCCACCATGCTCCTCCATGGCTGAAACCTCTCGGAGAAACGTCCGGCAAAAATCTACACCTCGGGTGAATCCCGTACGGCCAAGGGAAGTCACTGAATTTGCTAGAATTCACTTCCGCACTCCTCCTTTGGCGAAATAGTTCGAGAACTGCTTCGATGGGCGAAAGGTACTCCTCTTGTGTTAACCTTAATGATTTCCGGCACTTAGTTGTATGTGATAGAAGTGTTCGGGATATGCTTATGTCTTGGGAGTCTTTCATTAACTTTGCTGAGCGAGTGTATCCTAACTTGGTGCGAGTATTTTACTCAAACATGGATATTTCTCATAGTCGCGAACATAGGATAGTTACTCAAGTTGGTGGTGTCCAAATTGAATTTGATGATGCGGATCTAGCTGAATATCTTGGTATCAGGTGTGCTGGACATGATGTATACACCTCTAGGAAAATCCTTTGTTTTGATCATTTTCGTTATACGGATGCAGTCCGTCATATATGTCGTCGTAGAGACCTAACTGATGATATTTGCTTGCTTTCATTTCGATCTGAACTTTTACCTCTTTAAGTCCGTATTCTTCATTCTATTCTACAGTACATAGTGACTTCTAGAAAGGGTCACACGGATGAGGTCACGAGGTTGGACGTGGGCATACTGGATAGCCTACTCTCAGATCGTCTAAGAAACCTCTCATATATTATTGTGCGGCACATGTTGAGTACTCCAGCGGTTAATCACCGCTTGCTTCCGTATGGTAGTATCATTACTAGGATACTGCATCACTTTGGTGTGCCTCTCCTAGATACTGGACATATGGAGACTAAACGGATTGGACCTGAGGCAATGAAGAGTATCGATTTTTCTTGGAAGAATGGTAAGTAGATTAAAACCAGCAACTCCAAAAAAAAGGATACCTTGATAGCTCTGAAGGACAATCGGATGTTTAATGATGTTTATCCTCCCGATCAGCTTCCTGACTTTAGACTAAGAGCTCAGCCACCTCCTCTGCGTTGCCGATTTGTTCCTCGGCCTCCAGCTGACTCTGACCCTGGGGCGCATGCCGCAGATGCTGATATTTCGTCCTTCTCTGAGCCACCACCTGCACCTGAGCCCTCAGCTGTTCCAGAGTCATCAGTTGCGCCTGAGCAGCCATCTGGTGTTCCTGAGCAGCCAGCTGCTTCTATGCCGCCTCCAGCTTCAACTCAGCCATCTGTCTCAGACAGTATGCAACTGATTCTCGATAGGTTGGACACTCTTTCTCGAGACCACCAGCAGCTGCGATCTAATTTTGAGACTTTCCAACGGCAGAGCATCGATCATCAACTTAAGATTATCCATGCTCAGGGCATCCTTCTAGGCATCTTTGGCTATGATCCGGAGAGCTCATCTTCTCCTCCTCCACCACTTCATTAGTTTCTGAGTTATATTTTCTCACATATAGTTCATATTTTGATTATTTGCATTTTGACATGTATATTTTTACTGCTATATGCTATTTATGGATTTTGATGCAATGGTTTTATACTTATTCTTGATATTGGATGCCTTGATTGAGATTGATAAAACTTGTGGATTATTGCATATTGAAGTGTTGATTTGCTAATGGTGTTGTTGGGTTGGTGATGGAGTTGTTGACAAACCTTTTTGGAAGTGTTTTTCTCTCATGTATATTATTGGTTTTGCTCATTTTTAAGGGGAAATTCTACCCGAAATTTTACTCGCCAAAAACTACCGAACTTGCATCTCTTTCTTTTCTCTTCTTTCTTTTTGATAATGAAGGGGGAGATAATTCGGTAGCCTTAATGGATTTGAATGGATTTGAAATTGTTTTCTTAATGGGAAGTTTTTAAAATGATGCATTTTGAGAATGCTTACTTGAGCAAAAATCATTTTATTGACTATTTCTTAATTTGGCCATATGTTGAGAGGGAGCATATATTGAGGGGGAGTATATATTGAACAAAGTTTGTCATCATCAAAAAGGGGGAGATTGTTAACATGAATATGTTAATAATATTGATTTTGATAATAACAAACTTTAAATGATTTTTGATAAAAATATTAGAGTTATTTCTTAACAAATGAAAGTCATAAAAACTATTCCATTCATACTTATAAAAGATGGATTTTTAATTGGAAAAAGATTCTTTGCAAAATATGGTTTAAAATGTGTTTCTGGAAATAAACGGTGAACCGGTTGTTTATAAACGGTTAACCGATTACGACCAGAGAGTACAAGTTTGCCTAAGCTCTAACCGATTAGTGAAAAACGGAAATGGAAAGCTTACTGGAAACTAACGGCGAACCGTTTAATACAAATGGTTAACCGATAACATCCAAAGAAACATTTCACACAAGTCCTTAGCCGTTTACTTAAACGGATAACCGTTGTTCTTTTTGCAGGTTACTGGAAACTAACGGTGAACCATTTATTAACAAACGGTTAACAGATAACATCCAGAAAGTCATCTCATGTAAAGCCTTAGCCGTTTACTTGAAACGAATAACGGGTATTCATTTTGCAGGTCTCTGGACGTTAACGGCGAAGGGGTAACCTAAACGGCAAACCGTTTATTTAAAATCTGGCCCAGCGGTAACTTTGACCAGCACAAACGGTTAACCGTTAACTACTAAACAGTGAACCGCTTTCGGGCCGACAGTGCATAATGGCTAGTTTGTTAGCTCTATTTATAAATAAGCTTATTCAAATTCAAAGAAGACTGATCACAACACAACTATTGAGCTTAAACTCGAGTTTGCAATCTTCATAAGAGCTAAAAACATAGTTTACCTTCATCTATTCATACTTTGAGCTTTGATTTATAACCTTAAATATAGTGTGAGAGAAAAACAATTTGTAAAAATAATTTATATAATCCCAATTCACCCCCCTCTTGGTTGCCTAGTTAGAATTTCAACACAGTGGTAACATAGATTCTGTCGAGAACCAAAGGAAAAAGCCATGTGTCTTTGCCATGATAGACCAAGATATTAAGAAATCAAATAATAAAGGTTTGGGTGCATTACCCATTTTCCATATAAAGCCTTGAATTTGGATTATGTGGTATTGTCCTTTTCCTCCATCTTGTTTTATTGATTGCACTATAGCTACAGTTTTTTAGCATAATATTTTTCATCCCTTGAATTTCTATGGTGCAATAATAGAATATGAGGTATGATTTATAAGGCCATTAGGATTAGCTTAGGGTCGGATGAAGTATGGACTAATATGATATTTTCTCGATTGCCCCTTATTAGAGGTAATTTGAAACATACCATTTGAGACTAGATTGCTTATGAGTTGAACTAGAATTCATGACAAATTTTGAGGATGAAATTTTCTTTAGGAGGGGAGAATTGTAACACCCAAGTTTCTATTATTTTATTTTGTTTTAAGGGAATTTATAAATGGCATTATTGCCCTTACAAATAGGGTTATTCATGGGGTAATTTTTGAAAAAGTGTTATTCATGGAGTAATTTTTGGAAAAAAGGGTTATTTTTCCAAATTTAATAGAGTTTCTTAAGACATCCTATAAATTCATATTTTTTCTCCTTCCGTAACCTCAATCCACGGCGTTTCTTCTTTTTCTCTGCTACTTTACGCTATTATCCAAACTCCAGGATTCAAATATTTGTTTAGGAGGGAGTCAAAGCGATTTGTGATGGAGTTGTTTGAGGATCTTAAAGGCTTAGAGGTGTGTTAGTTCAAATTCTTTTATCGAGGTAAGTAACTTCATTCCTAATGTACTTGATATGTATAATTATTTTAATATTATTATAAGTATTTTTATACTATTTAAAAGATTAATTTATTTTCAAACAAAATTAGTTTATGTAAATGTTTTCAAATATGAAAAATTATGTTTTTGTTTCTACAAAATATTATAGATGCTCTTAAATATGTTATTTATTTTGTTACATGATTACCTTTTATGATTTTTCTTATAAAATATTTTGCAAGCCTAAAATATTGTTATAGACATTTATGAATCTACTACAAATGTTTTGTGACTATGTATGATTTAAATTATTTATGATTGTACGAGGCCACCTCTTGTTAGTAACCTCCTTCATCGCATGTTTCGCGCGTGTTAGTTTTGAGATGTTACATCTCCTGACAAATACTTAGGAACTTTAGTTGCAATTTACAAAAGTTAATGCATGAGCCACCTCCAACAAATGTTTATTTATTTTTTTTAGCAATACCATTTTTTAGGGTGTATCGATGCAAGACTTGTGATAAATTATTCATTTTTCAAGGAAAAAATTTGCCAAGATCATGTTAAAATACTCTACCCATTATCACTTTTGAAAACTTGTATGTTAGTCTGAAATTGAGTCTGCACTATATTGTAAAAAGTTTTAAAAACCTTTTCAGCCTCTGATTTTTCTTCCAATAAATACGCCCAGTAAAATCGAGTATGATGATATGTAAATGTCTTGACTATCTCTTGTTAGAAGGTGTACTTATTTTATTAGGACTCCAAACATCATTGTGAATAATAGTGGAAGATTTTGAAGGTTTATATGGTTGTAAAGGAAAAGATGTACGGTGGTGTTTTCCAAATTAACAAATTTCACAATGGAATAAAGATGGGTCTCTATTGCCAGACAACTTAGGAAATAAATGTTTTAAATATCTGAATATTGGGGGGCCTAATCTTAAATGCCATAAAATAATAATAATATTATTATTAGAAAAATAAATCGATTCAAAGCAAGAACTTATTTGTAGAGATTCTCGCCTTGATTCAGACCCATCATCAAAGAAGCGGAGTGCTCCACTCTATCTAGACTACCAATCATCCTCCTGAAGGTGAAATCTTAGAAAAGACAATGAGTTTAAAACAAAAAATATTTTGGCATTTTTTATCACAAGCTAGCTTACTAACAGAAAAAAAGATGAAAAAGAATTCTGGGAACATGAACAACATCATGAAGAGTGAGTGATGGACACACTACAATAGAACCTTTTCCTGCAATGGCTTAAAAAGCCATCTGCAATCTTAATTTTATGGCTACTTGCACAAGGACTATATAAAGAAAAAAGGTTTGACAACACTGTCATATGATCAGTTGCATCTAAATCGATGATGCAGGTACAATTAGAGTTGACACCAATGAGAGCGGCTTCCAAGTAATTACCTTTTTGACCTAATGAGCAAGAAGGAATTTTCTGAGACTGAAGAAGCTTGTACATTTGGTCTATCTGCTCCTTGGTGAAAGGAAACGAACTTGAGGAAGACTACTATTCTCAATCAGAGACATTAGCCTAAAGTGTACGCCCCTCTCCACTAGACTTTTTTGTCTAGTTTTGAGGCTTGCCGTGAATTTTTCAGCATGTTTCCCTCGTGTGCCACGAGTGTTTGCAGTTGTCGCACCACAGCCTTTTAGATTTCTTACCATCCTTCTTCACTTCTTCTTAAAAACACCGAGTTATAAGAGCAGAACCTTTTACTTCTGAGTTAGTAGTAACAGGAACATATTTGTTATCAAGCATCACTCTTTATCGTGCTTCTTTTCTCTAAACATTTGAGAAGACCTCAGGAATTGTCGGCAGAGGACTTTTCCCTAATACTCGGCCCCGCACTTCATCTTACTCTTTGTTAAGTATTGCTAACTAAGAACATGAAGACACGATCATTCTCATGTCGTTTTATAAAAGGGACATTATTATTCGTGCACTTCCAGATAACATCATAACAAAGATCTACTGCCATAAGGTCATCAACTCGTTGTAGTAGGACGTTACGTCTCGGTCACCCTGTTTCGCGTGCCAAAGTTTGGATTTTAGTTCAAAAATCTACAAAAGAATTCTCCAAATTGGAATACGTATCCTGATTGCTTCCCAAACATCTTTGGTCGTCGATAGGTACACGAAGGACTTGCTAATTGCAGGTTCCATTGAGTTCACTAACCAACCAATAATCAAAGAATTTTCTGATTTCCAGGTCTTGAGAGTCGAATCTCCATCTGTAGGTTTTGTCACTTCTGCTGTCAGATATCCAAGCTTCCCCTTGCCTCCCAAGATCAAACAAAGGTTTGCGACCATTCCGTGTAATTTTTTCCGTTTAGACAGTGGATGTTCAATTGGAGCAAATTGATGGACCCCTCTAAACTATTGAACGAGATGGAGGAGTTCAAATTTGAACTCGTGGTGCTTTCCCCCGACGCCACTGAGTCCTTGCTAGTTGCACCAATTAAATCTGTCTTCCACGGATTTTGGCTCGTCATAGATAATCCCTAAGCTGGAACTTAGGGCTCTGATACCATGAAAGAAAAGACAAAGAGAAGAAAAACTCTCTTAATTCTAATTTAATCATATGAATTACATCGGTTTTTAATAGAAAAGAGCATAAGGCTCTACTCCTACAATTAAGGAGCAGAAACAACAATAGAAAGAAAAAGAAAAAATGAAAAAAAATCTTAGAATTTGAATAATTCAAATTCTAATTTCTTGATGCTATGAGATTGGATTTCCTAACTTTCTTGCAAATTCATTGTGATGCAAGAAGTTGATCTTCTGTACGCCTTATGCATCTTCTGCCAAAGAAACTACGATATAATGACATTTAGTATCTTGCAATGAATAGCATTTCCTATCACGCTAGTCTAGATACTAAAAAATTCTAGCAATAGCTAGAGCTTTTGTTGGAGTAAAATGAAAATTGATGCACGTATATTGCTTATAAGATGTTTGGAAATTATCTTTAAGTAATATTTTAAACCATCTGTTTGCGCTGTAGTGGAATTGGTGTAGTCAGCGAACGAGTCTTACCTTTCAACTTACTTTTCCTTGTTAGAAATACTTAAGTTACCTTTCTAGAACACTATTGCCTCCTTTAAAATTCCATAAGCATCCCTTTTATTTATTTTTTCCATTTATTTGTATACATGTAAAGTCATTATTAAAGTAAGGAATAAATTAAAAAAATAAGTAAAACACAAACTCTAATGTAGTGTATTTTCATCGTGCATTGGAGTATATATTTTTCTTATCTTTTGGTTTATTAGTGTTTTAACAACTTAAGG
The DNA here is from genome assembly GCA_029633175.1 of Citrus glauca. Lineage (NCBI taxonomy): Eukaryota > Viridiplantae > Streptophyta > Magnoliopsida > Sapindales > Rutaceae > Citrus > Citrus glauca. The sequence continues at coordinate 36,507,839 of JAQOOD010000001.1, read as the reverse complement.
ATCTTTTATTGAAATATTATTTGATATCTTTATAGATGTATATGTATATGCATAACCCCAACCCAAAATTAAACAAATCCACTCGAAATTGAACCCTTGACCTCTTTTTTCCACTGCAAGAGGCCGAACTAATTGGATAACCTTTAGGACTTGCCACAATAGAAACGTAGAAAGGAAGAATAATAACTAGAATTTAGTTGTCCCATTACACGTCAAGTAAGTACACATAACAACGGTAAAATGGCCCATAACTTTCACACTCATCCTCAAGCTGGTGCTATGTGTTTTGAAGATCCAGAATGGAGCACAAATTTCAAAAAAATTCTTTACTCAAGGCTTTGAATGGATATTTGTACTTCTTAACGCAGGCTAAAAGGTTTGGGCTGTCGCTACTGAGTTTTTCTTCATACAATGGGTGGACGAGAAGGTCTCCTGGATACAGCATTACTGATTCTCTTTCTTTTTTTTTTTTTAGTTGTCAATTTAAATTGAGTTTAGTCATTACAACAAATTCTATGTACTCCATTGTCTGTCAACTGTTGCATTATCATATATAAAGTTTCATACTCGCAACATTTAGTCATATTCATTAGTCAATTTTGATACATGGACAGCTTATAACCTTGTTGTTTACCGTTTGATAGCTGGTCCAATAAAATTTGTTATATAAGCCCATTAGTTCCTGAAAATGTGGTTCTGGATTCTTCAATAAGTTCACTTTGTTCATAGGTCTCCAATGTAGGACTTGTTTTTGAAAAATGATGTCACGAATTGGGACTTTGTTATCCTCCTCGATGCATAGATAAGACCAAAAAGAAGTTGAGAAAAGTAGCTTTGAATCTAATTGATTGAGATATATAGAGATTAAATGCTCTTTAATGAGTTTGATGGTCAAAGTATCGTTTTTTTTCTAAGACATACATGAGATTTTTATTGAGTAAAGACATACATGAACGCCAACATCCTACTGTTGTGCTGTTAGATCTTTGTTGAACTTCTAACCATGGCTTATTTTGTGCTAGTGATTTGTGCAATGGTTTCTATGTTTGCTCCTAAGAGATTCCGCACTATTTTGCGTTGAAGTTAGAGCTGAATTTGGATCTTGATAATTATTCTATTAAAATGATTGGGTTCGGTTGTTCAACTTTTACCATTGGTTAGAATGGAGAATTGAGACATGTTATTAAAAATTGCAATCAACTACTGCAGGTGAAAACAGCTGATACCGGATACATGTCTCGTAGACTGATTAAAGCATTAGAGGACTTGTCGAACTCAATATGATAACACCGTACGAAATGCAGGTGGATCAGTGGATGTATAGTTCAGTTTTTGTATGGAGACAATGGTATGGACCCTGCAAATACGGAAGGAAAAAGCGGAGAGCCTTTGAACTTTGACAGATTTTGCATCATTAGTGGGGAAACTTGGAACTTTAAAATCTATTTCACGTCCTTTGTCGGCTACTTGTTCCTTTGCAGGAAATGGATACCTATCTCCTTGAACCACTGCAAGGCAGAGATAACTATCTCCTTGTACAGCTACGAGACAGATACTTATCTCCTCAACAAATCCCTGAGATGGTCGAAAAGCAGCTACTAGGATTTGGTATGCATCCGAAAGCGAGTTGCTCTAAAGCCTTCTTTAATTCTCTGAGAAAATTCTTTCAAGTTCTGCGAGATAAATTAGAGAGGAAAATTAAATTTGTTAAAGATATTGGTGGCAATGAAAAATCTAAGATTCTAGAGAAAGTGTCCATTAAACATTTGGTATCCTGAAAAGCAGCTGGAGGTAATCACTTTATATTCTACGTTTTTTATTCCATAAAAAACTTACCTTATTTTTTTTTTTCCTTTTTTTGCCTGTGTATTCCGTCAATGCTTTTTTCAAAAATTTAATCTGCCTACTTAAGAAAGAGGGATCTGAAGTACCACCAACACTTCAACCCTATTGCAGCGTTTACCATGTTATAATGCAATGTTATCGTTGTTGCCACAGACATGTCGCCAACACTACCATGCCATTATGTCACATCGTCACGAATTCCAAGCTTTCGATACAACCACCTGTTCATAATTGTTCTTTTTTATTACCTCTGCTACTAGTATCCTTAAAGAATGAAGACATTCAAAACATACTTTTTTTAAAATACAGATAGAACAAAAGCAAATGGTTTGTCATTGCTCGCCACCACTATCCTTTGAACCTGCAACATGAATAACAAGAATAGATATAGTTTAAACAGACCCTATAATTTAAAATTAATCATTTGCACTTTAAATGCATTCTATGCCACTTCTCCTACATGTGGAAAATTTTTCTATGCCATTCTCCTACAGGTCGAAATTTTTTGTTTATAATTGAAAGTGATGAATGGATGCATCATTTATGCCATTGGCTTCAAGTTGGTAAATTTTTATTAGGGGGAAAATGAGTAATCAACATATACTATTTACCTCCTTACTGTTTTTATAATGGTCAAAAACTTACTTGACAGCATAAGTTTATAATATTACCCTTATTTTCAACTATTTTTTTATTTACATTTACTATAAATTTCATGAATAGAAACAAAATAAAAAAATTAAGTATCAAAAAAATATATGTTTTGATGTGAGTAAAAAAATCAATAACAAATTTTTTTCTTGTAATTATTTATTTTGTGAATATTTCCTTACAATAAATATTTTGTAATATTTTAAAATTAAATGTAAAAAGTATAGGCAAAGTATTTTATTATTTATCTTATAATAAATTTTTATTTGTCATTCAAGTTTTCTTATAATAATTTTTTTTGTCATTTTATAATAATTTTCTTATATTTTTATTATGAGAAAATTTTCACAAAATAAAATAAGTACAAGAAAAAAATTATTATTAATTTTTTTGCTCATATCAAAATATATTTTCTTATTTTTAATGCTTAATTTTTTATTTAGTTTCTATTCATGAAATTTATTTAATTTATAATAAATATAAATAAAAGATTAGTTGAAAATAAGGGTAATATTGTAAACTTATACTATCAGGGGGTTTTTGGCCATTATAAAAACAATAAGAGAGAAAATGGCATATGTTAATTACTGTAGGGAGGAAAGTGGTAATCTCCCTTTTTATTATTGTTTTTAGCTATTATTTATGCTATTTGCTATATTGTATCATTGCTATTGATGGACATATAAGTTATCACACGTCTTGTTTATTATGATCTGGGTGTATTAAGTACTCTTTCTTTAACTATGCTACATTTTCATCCAAAACCTACTTTTATCGTAATCGTTTTAAAAAAGTCGAAGTTGGAACTACAATTGGAGCTCAAAGTATTGGTGAGCCAGTGACATAGATTGTTGAGTAATAAAAAGTAGCAGTCAGATGTCTCTCCATTTTTTACTCGGGGGCGAATCTCCCCATCTGAATGCAACGAGCAAATTCCTGATAATGTATCTTTTATGAAGCACGAGCCAACCAGAAGTTCATACCGACCAGGTACTTGTCTTCCAGAAGAAATGACATGATCTCACAAACACCCGACAATTTCGTCATGCCCCAAACCGTTGGAAAAACACGACGCCTCATGTTTACCCACGCTCGGTTGATTAAAGACCCATTAAGGTCCATGATCACCTGAAAATAAGAGGCATGAAGAATACTCTGAAATGTGGGATGATTGCTTATAAAAGGCTCAGAAATCGATGGAAAAGGGGACACAAAAAATAGAAAAGAGGGGGAAACTCTGCCAAATTGGGACCAGACATTACCACATAAAAACCTTAAATACATTTTACTTCGAGAACATTGCAGTGAGTGTATTTATCCATAAATCATACAGTTTTCGCGTAAACTCCATATAATGACTTAAGCATTGGAGGATTTACGCCGGCAAAGCCACCAGCGTCTCTGATTTGTTTTTGAGTGTAGATTTGGAAAGAAGAGGAAGAGTGATTTGGGCCCTAGGAGCTCGGGCAATTGCTTAAGTTAGTGGAGTGCAATCTCTTCATTACTACTACAAAAATGACTTTTACTGACACTTGCTCAGTGACACTTTATAAAAAGTGTCAATAATTACGTACATATGCACCATTTTCTGCTTTTGGCAAATAAGTATTACAAATTACTGATACTATTGTATCAGTAAATTAAATATAAAAAATTATTGATATTAAAATATCAAAGGTAAAAAAACAATTATTATTGTTTGTTTTAATTCCAACTCGAACTTGCGATTTCTAAAACTCAAAATTTTAACGCTTAGACCACAAACCACTTAAACTGAAAAAATTAACGTATAAACATATTTGGAAGTTTAAAGAACAAAGATATAAAAGAAAAGAAATATAAGAGAAAAAAAACCAGAACGCAATCCCTAATTCCCCTTTCTTTTTCGTGGCTTCTTCTTCTCTAATCTCTATTGTGGGTAAGAGAGAACAATACATTTACTTACACAAAGTCACACACCACGTCCACACCGTCGCGCTCGCCGCCGCTAAACTACGCCCACGCCCATGCTACTGCCGTTGTCACTTTGGTTCAAGTGTGTCGATGTTGTAGCTTCTAGTCGTTCTCAATTTTCTTCCTTGTTCCCACTACTGTCATCTCTGTCATCACTGCCTCGACTTCGTTCATGGTCATTAGCCCGAAAAATTAAGAAAATTAAGAAAATGGTGGAGTCCACTAGGACCACAGCAGCACAAGCTGCTATAACGCATCCTCCGCCGGGAACCACTCGACTTCTCAAACAGACACGCGCCTCCACGTCATACAAATCCATCGAGCTCATGTACATCTGCGCATCCGCCACTCCCGTGGGAGGCTCGTTGATCTTCAACCCGCCAATCACGTAGAAGACTCTGTCCGCCGACGTGCTTGTGCAGTCGTAACAAAGCCTGGGGGCGTGGGAGACCACGCGCCATTTGTTAGTGTCCGGGTCGTACTGGTTGACCGTGGCGGCCGCACACAGAGAGCCCCCGCTGATGTAAATCTTACCAGAGGCAATGGCGCAAGCGAACTTTTTTATCGGCGTGAGCATACATGAGAGTGAAATGATACTGTCGGTCCAAACATAGTAACGAAGGGTCGCGTATCGGCTGATAACGAAGATTCTTGGTCCAATAGAAACGAGTCGTGATTGGGGCAAGTATTCATACAAGTTGCTAAGAAAGACAAAGGCACAACAAGCATTTAATTCATGTCTGGTTGAAAATTAAAAAAATGGTTCCTCGGCAGAGGATGCGTTATAGCAGCTTCTTTTTTGTCCTTCATAAACTAATTATCACAAATTAATCTCTCTGACCCCACACCTTCACTGAGATCGTGGAACCATCTAATTCCGAAGAAGTAAGTGAAAGTACTTCAACTTTTTTTCTTAATTTCCTTTCATTTCCTTCTATAATTAATACGAGACTTATAAAAAATCCTAATTTTCTCTTAATTTATGCAAATCATCTATAACATTTTGTCTTTGAACTTTTAATTTCTTGCAGTTTCATAATTCTTTCTCAATTGGAAGTATTTTCCTTATAATTTCTCTATTTTCACTCGTTAAATTCAATGCAGTCCCAAATTTTAGGTTTTGGTGTATTATTATGAAATTTTGTTTCATGTTCTCTGGATTTGTGCATTTTCCTTGGGTATTTTCTGAAATATTTAATTAACACACTTTCAATTTTAGTTAAAGCTTAACCTTGAAGACAATCAAACACAGAAGTTGATTAAGATATGAAAAGGAGTTGCTTGAAGAAAGTTAAAGTTACTGGACATGGTTAAGTTTCTTTTGTAACTAATTCTTGCTATAGGATAAGTATATCAATGTAATTGTTCTCTCTCTCTCTCTCTCTCTTTTGCTTTATGTCAATTTATGTTGGATTAAATTAAGTTTCATGTGTTTTGTTAACAGACCTAAAAGGTTCTGGTATCTTGTTAGAAGCAAGAAATTCAGTTACTTCTTTGCCACTTTAGATGATTTTTTTAGCAATTTTATTCGTATTTTTAATAAAACCTCAATGTGGCTAGTTTCAAAGTGAAGATCCTTTAAGGTTAGCAATTGTATTTTATTTTTACTCTGTAATGCTCCTAGTTTGTTTTGAACACAATCAAACAATTTGTATTAATGCAAGCATTCCAATTAACTACAAGGAAGTTAAATGCAACTACCATGAGGTTAATATTTATATTCAATGACTGAGAGTTTGATTTCCTTATTTGCTTTTATTTGTATTAAGATGGCATATGGCATAGTTTACGAATTATAAGTTCAATTTTGGTTTTGATTTTGTGCTTTTAGTACATCTTGATTGCTGCCTTGAGAAGATTATTGAATTGACTACACTAGTTTGTTGAACTACTCTAAATTATTATTGTAATATTCTAACTTTGGTTTCCTGTAAGCAAACCTTTACTCAAGCTTGGTTATGCAATAACTTTGGATATTATGCACTATTTCAGCATGTCTTTTGAGTAATTAATTATTTGTTTATATACAGAGTTACCCTTTATTTATGACAAACTTGCTTGTCTGTGAGGTTATAGATCATAAATTTTCTAGCTTGTTCAGTTGAAAAAAATTTAGAAAAGTTGCTTGCTCTTGGGGTTGATGCTTATAGATGAGGAAGTTTCTATTTTTGCTCTTTGAGCAATAAGTAATTTGCTATCAATTATTAAAGTGAATATTTGTGTAGACCTATCTGATTTGTAAGTTATAGGTTGATGTCGCATAAGATTCGAATGAATGAGTTCAAGCAAATGAAATTTTTAGAGTCATCTTGTACTAAGGCGGAAATCAATTGGAGAAAATAAAGAACAATGGGTAATCAATTACTATGAAGCTCTAAATTGAGAGTCTGATTCATATACCTTGGCCAAATTAAAGTTGTCTCTTGTGTTTTTCATATGATTTTCTAGTTTGTTAGACCATCTTGTGTTTTCTTAATATGATTTTCTAGTTAATTTGCTAGGCTATGTAATTATGACTTCGTATGTTTTAGCCAATGACTATTAATTTTGTATTGCTGAATTTATAATTTCCACATATTTTTGTAAATCTAGAATATGATGGACAAATTGCTAGCTTAAGCCACAAGCTAAAGTCACAAGTGGCTTAGTAAATTAAAAGCAGCTAGCTGATTGTTTCATTAAGGTCACATGCAAGCTTCACTTATATGCTTCTCCTGCTTGCTTGAATCGGTGCACATATATATGTTGAAAAGTAAGAGTCACTTGCTAAAAATAAACTTTATGATTTTCGATGCAATGAATCATTGTTGAATCTGGGCACCATAAGTGCTATAGTGCTTGTTAACTTAATGTCTTTTGTCACCTAGTATAGTATTGTTCACTTTAATTAAATTTAGTTAATGAAATAAATTAAAAAATAAGTACTTGTGCTTTTCAATTTGTAGGTGGGGTGACATTTTTATCATTACTAATATATTTATTAACTATTTTCTTTAATATTTTTATTTTCATTAAATTTATCATTAATGATTGGAGGGTCTACCACCCAGTTTTGTTTCACAAATTTTACTATCTTTTGAAGATGAGTTGAAAGGTATATCAGTATCAAGTTTAAGTTCTAATTCTCCTTATGGGAATTTTTTAATATTTATTTGAAAAACTTTGTTCAATTATTTTGTTTATGATTGTCAAGGTGTATGTGTTTTGTAGTTTACATACCTATGGTAGGCATGAAATTATGGAGTCTTCTTTTAGTTTAAACATGGAAGCAAATTTGTTATGGCCCAACGGCATTTAGAATTGGCATGCCTGTAGATTCATGCATGCCAGAGCAAGAACCAATTAAAATTTAATTATTTAGTTGAATTTTTCAAAATCAATTTGCATGCATTTGATTGTTTCATTATACATTATTTGCATGCAATAATGCAGAGTAGAGCATATTTATTTACAGATACACACACACATACTTAGTTACATGGTATATAGCTAGCTTTAAATCAAAACAAGAGAATGAATGTTAAGTAACATTTGGACAGACTTCTTTGGGATACCTATTTGGAAGTGTGAGAGACGGCAACTAGTAGTACATGTATTACACCATGAAAGAACTTTATGAGTATTTTTGCTTCCAAATATCCAAGACTTATTTTTTGTGGTGTACTAATTGATTTTATGTACTTGTAGGTGGGAAGTAAATGAAGCCGTAGATGGATATTGAATGACCTTCTTGTGCTTCTATCTGTTAGTTAATGCTTGTTGAAACTTAATTCAATATTTTATTGTTTAGAACTTGTTCCAAAACTTAATTTGATACTTATGTTTTTCTTTTCTAAATAGTGTTTTAGTTGAATTATGTTAATTCAAGTGATGTATTTGGGATGTTTATTATGTTAATTGTCTTACGAGATTTTATGTATTTAATATATTTTGAGTTTTCTTTTAATTTTAAAACAAACAAGAAAAGTATTATTAAAATAAAAATATACTATTAACCAAAAGTATCATAATATCGCTAAATACTAACATTAAATATTTAAAATAAACTCAATAATTTTTGACATCATTGAGCCAATGTGTTTCTGATACTACAGTCACATAAATTATTGTCATGTAAATAATACCATTGAATACTAATACCATGGTATCATTATTTTGGTGATACGATAGTGACATAAATTACTGATACAAAAATCACTGACACTAAGAGTATTATTGACACAATTAATAAGTGTTAGGAAAAGTAATTACTGACACTAATTTAGTGTTAGTAAAGCCCATTTTTCTAGTAGTGCGTCATTGTCAACACAGTCATTGGTGATACAATCTGGTCGGGCCAAGGGTAACAAGATTTTAGTATCAACACAGATGACATTAAAATCCTTTCACTTCGCTAGAGTTTCAAGCAAGAGTATCATTATTCATAGTCATTTATTTTGAATTATATCGATAAATTATCTAATGTAGATTTATGCCTCAGTCATTTTCATAGCAAGTGCTTATATGTTATGACTTCTCCATTGGCCAAAAGTCCTCTTTAAATTCAAAAGCTATTTTTGTAGGAAGATTTTCTAGGATTTTTTGTAATTACATATCGTATTTGACTATGTGCTATTTTAGGTAGTTTAGAAATTTGTGGACTATATAGATATTTTAGGGGTAGCTTTTTTTTCCTTTAATTAAGGAGATTAGTTACTCAGTTTGTATCCTAGAGAGATTTATAAATTCTTATGTACAGAAGTATATTGAAATACCCTATTTTCCATATTTTTGTTCTCTGTTTATGGTATCAGAGCTAGAAAAAACCTAGGGTTTTTTTTCTGCTTTCCTGTCCTAAAAAATGTTCGAAATCATGTTTAATTCTCAACCTCCTTAGCCTTCCTAGCCTAAGCCTTAGATTGCCCGAAACCTACCTAAAAATCCCACTATTCAGATCACTATATTCAGTTTGAATGGCAATGACGTCCTTCATGGTCGCAATATGTTTGCATGTATCTTAGAGGGAGAGGGAAAATCAGCTATATCACAAGAGACACAAAGAGGTCCGAAGTGAATCATATCCGCCTACGCCATTTGGGAAGCTAAAATCTCCATGGTAACGACGTGGCTGGTTAACTCCATGGAAAAACATATAGGTGCAAATTATCTCTACTATTCTACATCTAAGGAATTATAAGACAGTGTCTCACAGATGTACTCCGATTTAAGGAATCAATCCCAAGTGTATAAATTAACTCTTCGACTTGGAGAAATTCACCAAGGTGAGGACTCTGTGACAAAATATTATAATTAGCTAAAGAGAATTTGGTAGGACTTAGACTTATTCAATGATTATGAGTAGGAGTCACCCAAGGATTGCAATTATTATAAGAAGATAGTGGATGTTGACAGATTCTTTAAGTTTCTTTCAAGTTTAAACGTTAAATTCGATGAGGTTTGTGGTCGGATTATTGGGAAGAAACACTCTACCCCAAATTTGTGAGGTATTTGTAGAAGTATGTAGAGAAGAAAGCCAAAAACAATTGGTACTTGGAAAGAAGTTTACATGTGCAACTGGACCTATGGAAGTATCAACCATGGATATTCCTGAAGCCTAAGTTAGCTAAAGATCATTCAAAAGTCAGTGGGTTGGAGACAAGAATAACCTACGATGTGATTACTGTGGGAAACCTCACCATACCTGAGAGAATTGCTACAAGCTATATAGTAAACCACCCAATGGCAGGGCAAACAAACCTAGTGGACAAAATATGCCTACAGTAAATGAGGTTGAATCATCTCCATTCAATAAAGAGCAATTAGATCATCTTCTTAAACTTCTAAAATCCTATTCGTCACCGAATACTCCTATCGGCTCTGTGGCACAAGCAGGTAGCAATTCCTTGGCACTTTTAGTTCTAGGCAAATTCAATCCTTGGATCATAAATTCAAAGGTCTTTGATCATATGACAAGCTGTTCTTATTTGTTTAGTTCCTATTATCCTTGTTTAGGTATTGAAAAATTTAGAATAACTGATGGTAGTTTTTCATCTATTACAAGAAAAAGAAATGTAAAAATTTCAAAAAAAATTACTCTAAAATATGTTTTACATGTTCCAAAACTTGCTTGTAATCTTCTTTCTATCAGCAGATTATCTAAATATACGAACTGCTCCATTTGTTTTCTACGTTCCACTTGTGTTTTTCAAGACCAGAACTTGAGGAAGAAAATTGGAAGAGATAAATGGGCTTTACTAATTTGATGAAACTATTTTTAGTAATAAAAAATCTCATGGTTTAAGTAGTACTAGTACAAACTCTGTCTATAATCAAGTTATGTTATGGCATATAAGATTAGGGTAACTTGGTTTTTCATACCTCAAAAATTTGGTTCCTAAATTGTTTAAAGGAATTAAATATTCAAAACTTCATTGTGAGCCTGTCACTTGGCTAAAGATCATAATGTTTCATTCCCAATAAAACCCTGTTTTACATCAAAACCATTTTATTTGTTTCATAGTGTTGTTTGGGGCCAATCTAAAGTTAATACACTTTTGAAGAAAAAATGGTTTGTAACTATTATTATGACCACACAAGGTTGAACAAAGATTTAAAGATTTTTTCCTGATAATTGAGAATCAATTTCAAACCAAAATTGGCATTCCAAGAGTGAATAATGGGACTGAATACTTTAATAAATATTTAAGAATATTTTTGACTGAAAAAAGGTGTGATCCATCAATCAACTTGTCGTGACACACTACAATAGAATGGAATTGGTGAAAGAAAAAATAGACATCCTTTCAAAGTGACTAGAGCCATCAAGTTTTCTATAAATGTACTTAAATATCTATAGGGAAATCCTCTCCTAGTTACTCGTTACCTGATAAATACAATGTCATCTCAAGTTTTAAAACATGAAACACTTTTATAGTTTTTGAAAAATTGTTTTTCCTCATCTCGAATAACTACGAATCTTCTTTTTAAAGTGTTTAGTTGTGTTTGTTATATGTATATACCAAATGTTTTTCAATCAAATCTAGATCCAAAAACTAAAAAATGCGTGTTTCTTGGTTATGCATCTTATAAAAAAAAGTACAAATGCTTCAATCCTGTTACAAATAATTTTTTTTAGAGTAAAGATGTACAATTTATTCATGATCAACCTTACTTTCAAAAAAATTCTCTTTAGGGGAGAACATAAGTAGGGAAGATAATTTTTGGAACATTTTACATATTCTAGAGGAATTTATACTTTGATTAATTCTGATAAACAAGTTTTAGAAATCATTGTTAAAAAAATGGAACTTAATAATAGTACTCTTAATCAAAATTTGTCAGATTCTAAGTTATTAGAGACAAGGGGAGAAGTACTTAAAATGAATCATAATCCTCATCCTGAGCTTCAAGTTTATACAAGGAAGAGGTTTCACAAATCTACTATTGTTTTAGTTGTTCCACCAATAGAAACCTAATCTAATTTACCCAATAAAGGTCCTACAACTTAGAGTAATCCTTCTTCTATTGTCATTCCTTCTCTATCTAATGATTTGCTAACTTGTCCTCTTCAGATCTTGACTTTCTAATTGTATTAAGAAAAGGCACCCAAGCTTGCAAGAAACACCCAATTGTAGAATACTTGTCATATGAAAAATTATCACATACTCCTATAATATTTGTGTCTAGGATTTCTAATTTGCATATGCCAATAACCATTCAGGAAGCATTAGATGATCCGAATTAAAGGTTAGCTGTGATGGAAGAGATGAATGCTCTTAGGAAAAATAACACATGGAGTATTACTGATCTACTCCAAAATAAGAAAATAGTCGGGTGCAAATAGATATTTACAGTGAAGTACAAAACTAACAGAAGTTTAGAGAGATATAAAGCAAGACTTATAGGATTTACCTAAACTCATGGTATAGACTACCAAAATAATTTTGCTCTTGTTACTAAGATTAACTTTATCAGAATACTTCTTTTTCTTGTAGTTAATTTCAACTGGCCACTACATTAGTTTGATGTCAAAAATGCCTTCTTGAATGGAGATCTACAAAAAGAAGTATATATGGACTTGCCACCCAAATTTGAAAAAAGTCTTGGAAGAGGCAAAGTTTACAGGTTAAGAAAATCCCTACATGGGCTAAAAGAATCACCAAAAGCTTGGTTTGAATGATTTAGGAATGTTGCAAGGAAGCATGGCTTCTCACAAAGTCAAGTTGATCATACTTCATTTCTTAAGCACTGCATCAAAGGTAAAATGACTATTTTGATAGTGTACATAGATGATATTATCATGACTGGAGATGGTTTGTTTTGAGATCAACAAGTTTAAGAATAAGCTTGAGGCCGAGTTTGCTATTAAGGACCTGGGAAAGTTTAAGTATTTCCTTGAGATGGAATTTACAAAGTCCAATGAGGGAATCTTTATTAACCAATACAAATACATTCTAGATTTGCTCAAGGAAATAGGGATGACAGGTTGTAAAGCCATAGAAACTCCAATGGACCCAAATGTGAAGTTAAAAGTAGCAGCATCAAATTAAGTAATCGATCAACAACGTTATCAAATATTAGTTGGAAGACTAATCTTTTTGTTCTCTGCTTTAATTTTCAACTTTGTTTTAAGTCATTTGATTATAACTATAATAGAGCCTTAGTTGATTAAAAAGGTTGCTTAAATTATACTAGAAAAAACTCAAATTTTGGGTTTTTATAGTAGGGGTTAGACAACATTTTAAAAAGCTTAAATTGTCTAGAATAAAATTATTTTAACTTTTGCTAAATAGAAGTTCTCATTGACAATCAAACAGCTGAGAAGAGGCTCAATTTCAAAGTTAAATCAAATAAAACCTAAAAATAAAATGTGTTTCGATGTGTTCCTTAACTCTGTTCTTTAGATATAACGCAAGAAGTTCCCCATATAAAAAAAATTAATAGAGCTAAAAGGATTAGCACACTAATTTTTAGCATAGAAATTGAATGTAATGACAATGAAAACACTGTAAGGGTGAAAAGTTGAATTGAGAAAACTATTTTAGACGGTCATATATCTCTCATCAATAGCATTTTTGTTGATGTAGGGGCATGTATAACTTCATGGCCTTTTGTTTCTGCATAATATCAGTCCCTTTTTGTCCATTTTTTTTCCTCTTAGAGGGTCTCATAGATATGATTTATGGACCATAATAACTAATATGGTTTTTCCCTAGTCTAATTTCTTGTTTCCATTTTTAATATTTGTGATGCAAGGGGATAAATTGATATCGCTACAAGCATCTTTTATTAATTTGATTTTCATCTATCTTTTTAACCTTTCCAATGTTTATAGCAAGTAGCTAAGAGTATCAAGATTGTAATAACTTCAAGATTGGCGTCTATAATTATTACACTCAACATGGAAACAATTCAAGATGACATTTATGTATCCACATTAATAGTGTGAAAAAATCAATTTTAGAAACTCCAAAAATAAAACTAAAGCAACAGATAGCAATTTTCATTATGGTATATTACTGTTCTTAATCCTTTTGTGTTCTTGACATCTCTTATCATGGTCATGAAATATGCAACATATCAAGGTCTTAGATTTTAGAAAGTTGGAAATTTTTCCTCCGGTTGGCAAAATTAAAATTCATTTTGAACTTCATTCTCTGAAAAATGTTCTTCCAATAGTTTTAGCAAAGGTGAGACGTTATAAAATTTCAGTAATTATTTGATTCTTCTAGTATTACATAGTCATCCGTTCTTGAGACTCTTGATAGAATGTGTGCTCTTACTTTGTTGTCATTGTATGAAAGGGCATAAAAACTATTGAACATCATCTTATTCCAAAGGAAGAAAAGTAGTAAAAGAAAGTGAGAGAGAATGAAGAGTAGAAAAATTATCTACTATTGGTAGAAGGGTTAGTTCTTTTGACATTTGTCTACTAGATTCCACTTTTTCTACTCGATATAAGTCAAATTTTAAATGTGCCATACTGATTTGCTTTATTTTTTAGTATCTCTCCTATGTGAAAATCATGGTGATGCTAAGTTTATCTTCAATGTTCTTATTGTATGTACATAACAAAATATTATTAAAATATAATTCGTGATTCATCATTCTTTGTTTATGAATATAAAATATTTTTATAAAAAGTTAGCTCCACCGTAAGTGAGTCTACCTACTTTCATGGGAGTAAGAAAAAATAATTGTACTACTAACTATTATTAGAGTATTTCAATAAAGAAACCTCACTTCTCAAAATTCAAACACAACCAGTACTCTCACATACACTTGAAAGGAGAAACCTCTCAAATACACACACTCTTCAATTACTCACTCTCTCAACAAGTCTTCACTTGAATTGTTTCTCGCAATTTTGGGATTATTCCAATGAACGATTGCTTGTCTATATATAGCTGAACCTTGTCATTTATGCTAGCCATTTTCAAAGTAAAAGTCTTGAGCAACTTTTAAAATTTCAAGGTTCTGTGCCAATGTTTCAAGTTTTGCATGTTTAGCCATATGCATATGTCAAATTTCCAAGGTTTGGCCCCAACTTTTCAAGCTTTGCATGCTTAGCCACATGCATGTTTAACCAAATTCAAAAGGTTGCATGTTCTTAACAGTTCTCCACCTCGGTTCAAATTTATCAAATCTGAGCCGACTATCAATAAACCATTACTCCCCAAGTGGCTGCATCTCTATGACTACCTACGTACTTATAATTTGGAATCAAGGCAACCGTAGCTCAAAATATTTCCCAAACTCACCACAATGTAACTCCAAAACTTATCTTTGTCAACATATCTGATGGATTATCTTTGGTATCGATCTTTCTCAACAACACAACACCACTCTCAATAACCTCCCTCACATAATGATATTTTACATCTATATGCTTTGTTCGAGTATGATATGTTTGGTTTTTCTCTAAAAATATCGCGCTTTAGTTATTACAGAAGATCTTAATGTTCTTCTAGGTTACTCCTAAATCTCCTAACAAGCCTTTTAACCAAATGGCTTCCTTTACAGCCTCAGTTATTGCCATATACTTTGCTTTCGCAGTGGAAAAAGAAATTGTCGATTGTAGAACCAACCACTAACTAATCGAACTTCTACCCAATGTAAATACGTAGCTTGTTGTTGATCTTCATTTGTCAAGGTCTCTAGGGAAATCGGAATCACAATACCCAACACATTGTTGTTCACAATCCTTCTTAAATAATAATCTAACATCTACTGTCTCGTATAGATATCAAAGAATCCACTTCACTGCAAGCCAATGGTTTTTACCCGAATTATGCATGTATTGACTAACTATACCTACAGTTTGAAATATATAGGGCCTTGTGCACACCATAATATATATAAGACTAACCAAATCACTAGCATATGAAACTCAAGCCATGTAATCACGCTCTTCTTGATATGTAGGACATGAAGAAGAGCTTAATTTGAAATGAGGAGCTAGAGGAGTAGAAACTAGTTTGATATTCTAGCACTTTTTTAAAGAAGACTTTTGAGTCAACCATACGCTCCTATTTTTTTGTCTCTACGAATTTCTATCCTAAGTATTCTTTGTGCATTCTCGAACTCAGAAGCCACATGCTTATTTAATCTTTCAATCTCACCTATATTTTTCAAAGCTATAAGCATATCATCAACATAGAACAACAAATAGATGAAAACTCAATCTTATAGTTTTCTAAAGTAAACACAGTGATCGTGTTCACTTCTGGTGAATTTCTACCCTTGTATGAATTGATCAAATCTTTTGTACTACTGCCTTAGTGATTATTTCAATTCATATAAAGTTTTGATTGATCTGTATACATGATTCTTCTTTCCAGCAACTTTGAAACCACAAGGTTGAGCCATATAGATTTCCTCCTTCAAATCTCTATGCAAGAACGCTACACTGTCTTAATATCCAATTGAGCCTACTCTAACTCATATTTAGCTACCAAGGTAAGTATGATACGAATAGAAGTATACTTTATAACTAGAGAAAACACTTCATTATAATTAATACCTTTCTTTTGAGCAAAACCTTTAACTACGAACTTTGTCTCGTATCGAAGAGTTGTTTGATTTGGAGAACCTCACTTTTTGGTGTAGACCTATTTATTGCTAATAACCCTTTTTTCCTTAAGCAACTTTACAAGTTTGCAAGTCTGATTTTGATGAAAAGACATTATTTATTCTTCTATGGCTAACTTCCACTAACCACTTTTACTACTGTGTATAACTTCACTGAAAGTGTTAGGTCGTCGTCATCAATAACTGGGCATAGGCTACCACCATGTCTTTAATAACTCATCCGAGTTTCTTTATCTCTCTTTTTGGTCTCCTTGTTGCTATAGTATCATTTTCAACTTCTAAAGTTTTAGTTGTTTCTTCTTCTTATGGGACCTCACCAAAAACTTCTTCTTTTTCATCTCGTGAGGTCTCCTTTAAAGTTGAAATTTTCCCTTATGTAAAACTAACTAGTACGTATGGAGTTGCATCAAACTCCACCCACTGCAATGTTTCATTGGTCTTGTTCTCTACCTGCTGAGATCTTGAAGCCTTTAACATGAAGGCTTCATTAAAAGTGACATCTCTACTATACACAAACTTTTTATCTTTAAGATCCCATAACTTGTAGCCTTTATCTCCTCATTTAAACCCCACAAATATAGCTTTTCTTGCACGAAGGTCAAACTTATCATTCTTTACATGATAATAAACTAGACACCTAAACACACGAATGGAGTCATACTATTGTGCATGCTTTCCAAACCATATTTCCATAGGAGTTT
Organism: Citrus glauca; assembly: GCA_029633175.1. Classification (NCBI taxonomy): domain Eukaryota; kingdom Viridiplantae; phylum Streptophyta; class Magnoliopsida; order Sapindales; family Rutaceae; genus Citrus; species Citrus glauca. The sequence continues at coordinate 36,490,620 of JAQOOD010000001.1, read as the reverse complement.
TACCTCCAATTATAGTAGAAGGCAACCAGTTTATTAAGTGACTTGCGTAGCTCAAAACCTTAGCCCAAAACTTTTTATCTAAACTAGCATTAGATGAAATACACCATACTCTCTCCAATAGAGTATGATTCATATGCTCAGCCACACCATTCTATTGTGAAGCATGTCTTACCATGAAATGTCTTTTTATACCTTCACTCTGACATACTTGCAAGAATGGATCAGAAGTATATTCATCCCTATGATCAGAATGCAATACTTTGATCTTTTTGCTTACTTGAGTCTCCATCAGTTTCTTTCATTTCACGAAAATCTCTATAATCTCATCTTTTACTCACATAAACAAAACATGTCTAGAGAAATCATTAACAAATAAATAAAATAATGACTTCCATCAACTGATGCAGTCTTGGTTAGTCCCCATACATCGCTGTAAACATATTTAAGGATCTCACGAGTATCGTAATTTGCCGTGAAAACTTTACCCTTGTTTTCTTGCCAACAACACAATGCTCATAGAATTTTAGTTTACAAGTGTTGGTACTTTTCAAAAGTCCATGCTTCATCAGAGTTTGTATAGACTTTTCTCCAGCATGACCTAGTCGTACATGCCATAGTTTAGTGGTGTCATTGTGCGCCTCAGAAACATTAGCTTCATCAATTGTACCTCCTTTCAAATAGTACAAATTTGTTACGTCCAACCCTTGCAGAATCACCATAGCCCCATATGTAAACTTAATTGTGTCATCTTCAATGGTAACCTTATAGCCTTTAGCCTCAAAGCCACCAATAGAAATTAGATTTTTCTTCAAAGTTGGAATATATCTTACTTCTTTTAATTCTCTGACCATTCCGACGAACAATTTGAGCCGAATTATTCCTATCCCCATTGTACTATTAGGTTAATCATTCCCTATCATAATTATATTGGATTCTAGATCATGAAAATATGTAAATCATTCCTTTATGAGACATAAATGATAGGTTACTCTAGTATCAAGTATTCACTCGCTCGAATTAGCCACATAAGCTGAGGGTATAATACTTAGTGAATAGTTAGAGTCTTCATCTTTACGTGCCATATTCGCTGCTACTAGTTTCTTCTCATATTTCTTCTGAGCCTTCGGATAATCTTGCTTCCAATGGCCTCTTTCAGAACAAAAGACACACTCATCTCTAGCTATATTTTTACTTCTCGATTTGGACTGAGAATTTTTTCCATCATACTTCTTCTTCTTCTCCATTGTCTTTTTTATAACTATCAAAACTTCAGACGATACTTTTTCCAAATGTTTATCATTATTCTGAATTTCTAAATTGGTCAATGCAATGTAGACATCCTTAAAGATGATTACGCTTTTCCCATATAATAAAGTAGTCACAAAATGACTATATTCTTCTACAAGTGAGTGCAGTAGAATCATAGCCCTGATTTTATCCTTAATATATTCATCAAGATTCTTCAAATTAACAACTTCTTAAATTTTAAGACATGATCATGCATTAACACCCTGGACTTCAATTGAAAGATATATACTTATCTCATTGCATGAAGGTGATTTTCTAGACTTTTCAGCTGGTACTTCTCCTCCAATGTACGCCACAAAGTCATTTCACACTCTTTATCTTTCACCAAATATTTCACCTCCTTGGTCAAGCAAGATCTGATCTGACCACAGGCTTTCTCGTTCATACGATCCCAAGTTTCTTCGTTATACAAGTATATTTTATTTTTCAAAACAACATCAAGATCGATTTGAATAAGAACATTCATAACTTTGCGCCTCCAAATACCGAAGTTGATTTTGCCATCAAACTTTTCAATATCGATCTTCTAGCCTCCTATAATAGGTGCCGAAAGGCGATGTGACAAGTCACGTATCCCACCTAAAGTATCTGATAGAATAATATGGGTAGATCTCTCCTCACTCTTGGAAGTTTCACCTTATACCATTTCCTCAATAAACTATTCACACTTAATAGATCAATATGTATGAAAAATACAGTAGGAAAGTCCCAAGAAATACTAAAGAGGTCACACCGGCCCTACTTAAAATCCAGTCTCTTTAGGCTCTTATTGCCTTTATAATAGAACTTTTCTAGACATGCACAAATCCAAACCACTACATAAAATATTGATCCTCCCAAATCTGAACGATTGGCTCGACCAATTTGTGAATAGTATCATATACATGAATAATACCATATACGTGAATAATGTTGTATACTCCAGGTACAAACCATCAACTCTAATAATACTTGTGCACAGAATGCAGAATCAAGCTCACCAAATAATCATAAAAACATAAAGGACAGAATTTTATGTGGTTCGATAATTTTGCCTACGTCTACAGGAGTAAGAGGAAATAATTGTATTACTAATAATTATTAAAGTACAATACTTAAGTGAAGAAACCTTGCTTCCTAAAATGCCAATACAGCCAATACTTTCACACACTTAAAAGGAAAAACCTCTCAAATACATACACTCTCCAATTGCTCACTCTCTTAACAATTCTTCACTTGAATTGTTTCTCTTAATTTTGAGATGATTTCAATAAACGATGGCTCATCTATTCATAGTTGAACCCTGCCATTCATGCTAGCCATTTTCAAAGCAAAAGTCATGAGTGCCTTTCAAATTTTCAAGGTTCGGTGCCAACTTTTCATGCTTAGCCACATGTATATATCATATTTCCAAGGTTTTGTGTAAACTTTTCAAACTTTGCATGCTTAGCCATATGCGTGTTTAACTAAATTCAAAAAGGTTGCATGTCCACAACATTTAGTGTCTTTATGCTACCAACTCAGAATGTTTTGCAAGTTACAAATTTAATATGGATAATTTTGTTATTGTCCATCCCAGTTTCTCTATATATAGTAAACTTTATTAGTTAAATTGTTAATCTGCAAGTTTTTCTATAGTGTAGTTTCCTGTCTTTTCTCCATCTCTTGTGTTCTGAATTTCTTCAATGTTTCTCTTTTCTTGAATTCCAACATCGAATTTAAACTTATTTCTTTGTAACTAATCAAACTCAAAGAAATCATCAATTGGCCATTTTAAATTTATCTGCTTGATTGATCATTAAGGATTATCATCAGGCGGTTTTTATCGCCCTTTAACTGTTTATCGCGTCAACATTCTTTGGTTTTCTAACTAAGTTGGTTTACTCCATTTTTCTTCTGTGTGTGCTTTTGGCTGGAAGAAACAATTTATTTGAAGTGGGGCTCACTAATTGTTCTTTCCCTGGCGAATTAACGATTGGTTTAGATCTGTTTCCTTTTGTTTAACTTATCACCTCACTTTTTTTGTTCCCATTGTTTAATGACTAATTTTCACCATCAGTGGTTCTGCTTCTCTATCAAATAATATGTACACTAATATCATCATGAATGCTATAAATGGCTTTTTGTATCTTATGATAAAAGCGGTTAGAGAAGATTTATGGCTTTAATATCAATTTCTTTAAACTTCAAGTATATTCATTGTGTCTTTTCCTCAGTAACTTCAACGAAGTACTTGTAACACCCTAGACGCATCCCATATCGGTAAAGTATGGGAGAGATGCTGGGTTTATAAGGGTTGATCCATACCTTAATTAGCAAGCCACGTTTTGTGGTATATGGGCTCCCTATGAACAAAACTGTACGGTCCTTGTTAAGACCCAAAGCGGATAATATCTTGCCAAGTCTAGATTGGGTCATGACATTATAGTATCATAGAGGCTCTGCATATCCTCTTGAGCAATGGTGGGCCAAATCTCAACGAGGACGTTGAGTCCTAAGGGGGTGTATGAAACACCCTAAGCAAATCCCACATTGGCAAAGCACGGGAGAGATGCTGGGTTTATAAGGAGTGATCTACACCTTAATTAGCAAGACGCATTTTTGGGTGTATGGGCACCTTAGAAACAAACTCATGTGGGCCGTGTTAAGGCCCAAAACGGACAATATCTTGCCAGGTCTGGGTTGGATCATGACATTATGGTATCAGAACAGTATGGATCATATACCCTAAAACTCGTCTTGCCAATTAAAGTATAGATCACCCCTTATAAACCCCAGCATCTCTCTCGTCCTTTGTTGATGTGGGATTTTCCTAGGGTGTTACCCAACCTAGACCTAACAAGATTTTTCCACATGTTTTGTTCGTGGGGAGCCCATAAATGCCAAAACGCATCTTGCCCATTAAAGTGTAAATTACCCCTTATAAGCCTAGCATCTCTCCTGTATTTTGTCGATGTAGATTCGCCTAGGTTGTTACATACACCTCCCCTTAAAGACTTAGCGTCCTCGCTGAAATTTATCCCACCATCGCTCAAGAGGACATTCAGAGCCGTTCTGATACCATAATGTTATGACCCAACCCATACCTAGTAAGATATTGTCCACTTTACGCCTTACCAAGGCTCGCACGTTTTTATTCTTAAAGAGCCCATATACCTAAAAACATGTCTTGTCAATTAAAGGGTGGATTACCCCTTATAAACCCAACATCTCTCCTGTATTTTGCTGATGTGGGATCCGCCTAGGGTGTTATATACAAACCCATTAGGGACTCAACATCCTCGCTGATGTTTACCCCACTATCGTTCAAGAGGACACACGAACCTACTCTGATACTATAATGTCATGACCTAACCCAGACCTCTCAAGATACTGTCTGCTTAAGGCCTTAACAAGCGCCGCACGGTTTTGTTCATGAGAAGCCCATACACCCTAAAATGCGTCTCACTAATTAAGGTGTGGATCACCTCTTATAAATCCAACATTTCTCTCGTGTTTTACTGATGTAGAATTCCCTTAGAGTGTTACATACAAACCCCTTAGTGACTCAGCGTCCTTACTGAGATTTGTCTCACCATCGCTCAAGAGGACATGAGCGAAATGCAAGTTATGCAACCAAGAGAGGGGTGAATTGAGATTTTAAATTTTATGCTAAACAATTCGCACAATAATTCAATATAATGCCTTAATGGAATTGAAAACAATAAATTCAATATATAGTTAAAACTCGAAAACTAGCCGTTATAGGTAAATTCCCGCAACCAAACAGTCAACCACTTGATTTCTCCGACTAGCCGCCCAGAACAGTGATGTTATCGTTAAATTTCAATTTTGCACCAGTAATTACAATATGGCCCAAAATATCATAAAATTTTGCAAACATGTCCAATTTTAGAATTTTCAAATAATGTTTGTCATTCCCAAGACTTTTTGAAACTATGATATGGCCCCAAATATAATGGTATTTTTCAAAGAGGTCCTTTGTAAAAAATAGCATAATACCTATATTTTTCAAAGTTCTAAAAACCTTTTACTTTAGTCCAAAATTTGAAAGTATAAGATGTTCCTCAGGTGGCTAGCTGCTAGCCTCAGGCAATTAGCCGCTCACTCTCTGTCCAATTTTAGATTTCAAATATTTGGATTATATTTGGATCCTCAAACTTTCATAAATTATAGTATAACCCAAAATAATTTAAATCTTTGCAAATAGTTCCAACTTCAGAATTCAAAATACTACTTATTAAATTCAAAGATTGCAAAACTTTTTATTTTAGTCCAAATTACTCAAATCCAAAAAATATTTTATCTTATAAATATAAAACCTTTTAGTTTATGAAAAGTAATTATTTAAATAAACTTTTGAGCCTCTCAAATGCTAAATCATGCATCAATTAAATCATATTGGCTTTACAAGAATTTGTCGCAATAATTTGTTATTGAGATTTAAACTTTATTCTTGATTTTGTCTTTGTCCGTTGAGTGTCTTGAATTTGATTTTACTTAACTCAGTTGCATAAATATTAAACTTAAAAAACTAGTAAAAATGTGAAACACAATATTTATTAAATCACTTAAAACACACGTTTGTTATCATGAAAATTATATTATGTAGCCTTTTAAGCTAACAATCTCCCCTTTTTGATGATGACAAACATCTCATGTATTTTGACATTTATACTCTCCCTTAATACATGACATACATAATTAAACGTATAAATCAAATTTAAGAACAAACTCCTCTTGAATATATGGTCTATAACAATTTGTATGCTCCCCCTTAATATTTCAAAAACATGCACAAAGACTTCAAGATCAAAATACATATTACCTGTCTCCGAATTCAAAAATACATGAGTTCTCCCCCTTCATCATCAAAATTACTATAAATTCATGCTTATACTAAAAAGAACATCTCAATGATCAATAAATAAACATATATAAATTAAGCATACATTAACTAAAATATTATAAGAATCCAAGATTTCAGAAAACATCAACCAAACATGACATATCCAAATACAACAAAACAAGCATCCTCAATCCACAATCAAGGTAACAATGCATGTAGAGATGTAGTGCAGAGTGACAAATGACTGAAAATAAAATAGAGTTCTAAGGAGATGGTGGATGTGATGAAGAGGATGGTGGTGGAAACCCAAGAGCTGCAAACGATTGCTGCTGGCCATCAAGAAGCTGCTGCCGCTGAGCAAAGAGGCGATGTTGTTGATTAAATAAGCATTGTTGCTGCTCAAAGAGGCGTTATTGCTCCGAAATAGATTGAATTTGAAAAGCCTCAAACTGGGGCTCAATTTGGCTCTACTATTCATATAAAGAATCCACTTTCGTCAACAGCTGCTGAATTAGATCCTCAGGTTCGGCTGAAGAAGAGTGAGAAAGACCCTTGAAAGATGGAGGATGTGAGCACTGTAGGGCACTAAGATCAGGGAGTTTCCTCGGTGGAAGAACGTCGTTGAAGAAATGATGATTTGTAGGAGCGAGTTCAGTAAACTTGGATTTGTATCTCCGATCTTTATACCATCGATTTTCCATCCACATAAACCCCAAATTTGCTATTGCTTCGTCTTTTAATTCCCTTGGATTCAAAAAGGTTAGCTCAGTTATAGGTACTGGAAAATACTTGAGAATGCAGGTAATAATACTAGTATAAGGAAGGGATCTTTTGGCTATACATGGAGTGCTAAGCATATGATGAAGTATAATATAACCAACATTGAGCACTCTACTCTCAAGAATGCAGTCCAATATGGCCATATCTAAGCGGTTAACTTCATTCACATGTCCAAATCTAGTAGTTATAACATGATAAAGAACATAATGAAAGATTGTAATTTGAAGAGGTAAGGCTTGAGATTTCAAAGGAGATCGACAAAACTCAAAGGACAAGTCATGACATTGACAAATTTTCTAAACAACATTCTCAATTGAAAATCACGGATAATCTATTTTGGTTCTAGTACTATATAGTTCCAATCCCTCATTTAGAGTTCCAAGAGTACGATTTAACTTCGCAACATCAAATTCAATATGAATTCGCCCAACACTTGTAATAATTTTATCCGAGGTTTCCCTATCCATATTCGAATAAAAAACCTTGACTAAAATTTCATGATATTGCCCCTTAATAACCAATACAGTTTTCCAGCCCATAGTAATAAGAAAATCACTAAGAGATTTGTCACAAATTTTTAAATTCGTCAAATTACTAAGTTTGACAAAATAAGGAGAAATGACCAACCTTGACATGAAATTATCGAGAATTGTTTCCGAAGCACGGGACGTGAAAAATGAGTCAATATAAAGTCTGTATTATCACTATAATCTTCCTTGCACTTCTTGGCCACATGCTTGCCCTTGGACTTTTCACCACCTGCCATTGTTGAAACAAGAACAACCCTAACTACCCAATTTCAAATTTCTAAAAATTGAGTGAAATAGATGTGTTTGAGCCAAGAAAATCGATCCTAGAGATAATTGAAAGCTATAAATGGCGTTGATTGACTCAAAAATGAGTTAAAGAAAGTTTGAAAATGAAGAGAGAGAAACAGGTAGAGTTAGGTTTTTGATTTTGGGTTTTATATGAAGAGTTGATGAAATGTTATTTTGAGAGTGAAAATTCAATCAGTAATGGATGAATGATGATTTGAATTATTGATTTTAACCCAAAAAAATGAGTGAGAAATGAAGAAATTTTAGAGAGAAATTGATGAGAACTATTCACACGTGAGAGATGATGATCAAATGATGAAGAACAAGTAAAGAAATGATGATTAGGAAGTGTTTAATGAAAGTAAAATGCATGGGTACCGGTTTGAATGATTGATTTTGGCATAAAAATGGGTGAGAAATGAAGAAAGATTGAATGGAAAATGAGGAGTTGTTCACTGTTTTGGTGAGAGAAAGAACATGAGAAGAAGAAAGAAAAACGAAGAAGATGTTAGCCTAAAGGGCTACACATAATATAATTTTGATGATAACAAACATATGTATTAAGTGATTTAATACATATTGTATTTCACATTTTCACTAGTTTTTTAAGGGTAATATTTATACAAGTGAATCAAGTGAAATCAAGATTGAAGACACTCGACGGACAACGGCGACATCAAGAATATAGTTTAGAGCTCAACGGATAAATTAGTACGATAAATTCTTGTAAAGCTGATAAGATTTAATTGATGCATGATTTATCATTTGAGAAGCTCAAGAGATTAATTTAATTAATTACTTTTTATGAACTAAAAGTTTTTATTTTTATAAGATAAAGTACCTTGTGGTTTTGAATAATTTGGACTTAAATGCTAAGTTTTGAAATCTTTGATTTTAATAAGTATTATTATTATTATTAAATTTCGGGGTTGGATGTTTTTCAAACATTTAAAATATTTTTGGCCATACTATAATTTATGAATATTTTAGACTAAAGTGAAAGGTTTTGAGGACTTTAAAAAATATGAATATTATGTTAAAAATGACCTTCTTACGAAATAATAATATCTTTGAGGGCATATCATAATTTCAAAAAGTTTTGGAAAGACAATTATTCTTAAGAAATTCTGGAATTGGACCTATTTATAAAGTTTTATGACATCTTAGGTTGTAGTATAATTATAAAAAGTTTTGGGCTAAAGTGTAATTTTAGTAAATAGTATTACTGTAGCAAATTAAAAAGTAATGGTAATATCATTATTCCTGAGCAGCTAGCTGGATAAATCAAGTGGCTAACCGCTTGGGCGCAGGACTTTGCCTATAACGGCTAGTTTTCGGGCTTTAACTATAAAAACTCAACTCAAACTTTATTTTAAGAACTAATGCAAGCAAAGATAAGATCATATAACATATATTGAGTTTCCAAAATGTAAATCATCATTGATTGAATCATTGTTGAGCTATTATTTTTATATCCACTCTTAAATAAAGTTTTTGTTGTAATTTTCATTACTTATCAAATTGTGAGTGTATAAGTGTGAAAAACACTTGGGGTAAAGAGATTGGGGAGATAATATCTTGATTGTAAAGGTTCATTGACACCTTGGAAGTCAATTTTTTGTACGAACTTGATGTCATAAGGGGCTTGGATAGTGAAATCCTCGAGCTTGGTTGGCTTGGAGGCGTGGACGGAGGCAGGGATTGCCGAATCACATAAAAATCCATGTGTTTACTTTCTCTTCCCTTACTCTTTTATTTTTATGCTTGTTTGAATTTATTGTTTTCTATTCCATTAAGGGTGAACACCCGTGACCAAGAGCCTACCCGCTTGCTCTCGAGTTTGGGACAGATTTCAAGTGGCTAGCCGCTTGATGTAGGCGGCTAGTCGCCCAGTTTTTACTTTTCTGCACCAATTTGTTGTTCGACTGAAATTTGAGCAATCCCGAGACCATTTTGTGATCTTGAAATATTTCAAAAGCCATTTTAATGCATGAATCAATATAATTAACATCCAAAAGATCATAAAAATCAAATTTATAGCATATTCATCATGCATATACATCACAATTATGAGATACGATTAACACTTTTAAGAATGAAATTACAAACATATCACTTATTTTTCATGCTTAACCACTTCATAAACATCAACAATTTCCATTCAATCAATTTTAATAGACTCAATAACATAATTAGAGATGTCAATGCGAAAATCTCATCATCCCAAATTTATGCGGAAGTTTTGAAAATTGTTCTTCACAAAGAGGTTTTGTAAAAATATCGGCAAGTTGTTTTTCTGTAAAAATAAATTCTAATGAAATATCACCCTTTTGAATATGATCTCTCAAGAAATGATGTTTAATCTCTATATGCTTGGTTTTAGAATGCTAAATATGATTCTTTGATAGATTTATAGCACTAGTATTATCACACTTGATAGGAATTTTTTCAAGATTAATGTCATAATCTCAAAGTGTTTGTTTCATCCAAAGGGCTTGTGCACAACAACTACTCACAGTAATATATTCCACCTCGGTGATTGAGATTGCAACTGAATTTTGTTTCTTACTAAACCATGAAATACGTGAATAACCTAGGAAATGGCAAGTTCCACTAGTACTTTTCCTATCAACCTTGCAACCGGCAAAATCAGCATCCAAATAACAAATTAAATCTATATGAGTTCCTCTAGGATATCAAAAGCCAAGATCTATGGTTCCACTCAAATAACGAAAAATTCTTTTAACAGCTAGCAAATGAGATTTCTTGGGACATGATTGAAATCTTGCACATAAACATACACCAAACATGATATCAGGTCTATTTGCGGTTAAGTAAAGTAAAGAGACTATCATACCTCGATATTTTTTTTAAAATCAACTTCGTTACCTTTTTCAAGCTTGATTGTTGTGCTCATTGGAGTGTTCTTGGTGTTTGAGCCATCAATGCCAAATTTCTTGAGCAAATCTTTGACATATTTAGCTTGGTTGATAAAGATTCCCTCATTGTTTTGTTTGATTTGAAGTCTAAGGAAATATTTCAATTCTCTTATCATGCTCATTTCGAATTCTTTACTCATACAAGATGAAAACTCATTGCACATAAACTCATTAGTAGAACCAAAGATAATATCATCAACATAAATTCGAACAACAAGTATATCTTGGTTTTATGCTTAACAAAAAGAGTAGTATTCGCTTTTCCCATTGAACAATCGTTATCCAACAAGAAATTTTTAAGTCCATCATATCATGCTCTAGGTGCTTGTTTTAATCCATACAATGCTTTAGACAACTTATAAACATGATTTGCAAAATTTTTCATTTTTAAAACCAGGGGGTTGTTTTACATAGACTTCTTCCATAATATAACCATTTAAGAAAACACTCTTGGCATCCATTTGAGATAAAATGAAATCTTTATGACATGCAAGTGCTAACAATATCCTAATAGATTCTAATCTAGCTATAAGTGAAAATGTTTCATCAAAATCGATTCATTCTTCTTGATTGTATCCTTGAGCCACTAATCTAGCTTTATTTCTTACAACCACACCGGATTCATCCATTTTATTTCTAAATATCCATTTAGTGCTTATAATGGATTAATGTTCCGATTTAAGAACCAATTCCCACACTTTATTTCTCTCAAAGTGATTTAACTCTTCTTTCATTCCCATAATCCAAGACTCATCATTTTCCTCATCCGCAAAGGATTTTGGTTCAATTTGAGAAATAAATACAGCATACTCACATGTGTTTTGAAGTGATGATCTAGTTGTAACTCCTCTTGAAGGTGTTATGAAAATTTTATTAAACTCGCAAGTGCACGAATTTATTGTAGAATAGATTAATAGTGACAAATGTCGATCCCACGAGGAGGTGGATTTTAATTATATGTAGAATTAATTTTCTAAATAGGTGATTATATTTGTGGTGAAAGTGACTTAGATTATCCTAAATTTAGAATTTAAATGACGAGAATAAATTAAATAGAAATATATTGAAATGACGTACTTGGGTATCTGGATCCGTATTAACATGCATCATGGGCTAAATATTCCTTATTAATACCAATTAAATCATGAGGGGGGAATCCACACCTCATGAACCACACTTTAATCAATATGGTGCTAAAGGCTTATCGTGCCAAATAATAATAACCTTGTATTAAGGAACCGGTGAAACCAGGGTGGTATCTAGACAAGCTTATTATTATTTGTCGACGAGAAGTCAAAATATTAACAAAAACTAAAGGAAAAGAGAAAATAAATTTACTAAATAAAACCCATGACATATGTTGAGACTTTACCTTGAACCTAAGCTTGAAAGAAAATTAGCTACTCATAATTGAAATAGGAGCAAAATGAGAATTTATTAAAATACATTAAAAAAATACAAGATGGAGAAGGAATTACAGAAAATAGATCCCAAAAATGGATTCAGAGATATCAAATTAAGGGCAAGAGCCCACTTTTATAAATACATTAAGTAAATCATGGCCATCGAATTAAAAATAATTTGGACGCTCAGGATTGCGCCACCTCATCAGTCAACAGTAAGTTGTTCGACCACGCAGTTTGAATAGTAACACAGTTTGACCCGGGTTGAACAGTAACGCGGTTTGGTTGAAAATAATCCTGTGTAATGCATGTACTGTACGCGAGATTTTTGGTCCACTCATATGCTGTCACATCATCAATCAACAGTACATAAGAATTTTAGTCCAACAGAATCGTGACATCTCATCGGTCAATGCCACGTCATCGATCTATCTATGTGAATAGTATCATGAACAGTAATGTAGACAGTAGCGTACATGTTAACAGTGTCATTTTTCCTTTTATGCTCCTCCTAAGGTTTTTGACGTCTTGAGTTTAAAAGTGATGTTTGTTTTGCCGTCTGATCTCTCATTCATTGTGAAATGACCATGATGCCCCTAAAATACATAAAATACTTAATTAAAATAAAACACACGTAATTAAATCACAAGAAGATTAAATACATAAAAGTAAGGATGCTAGTAAGACTTGAAATATAAAATGAAAATTTTCTCCTTTATAAATATACATTTTCTAACACTCAACACACCCCCCAACTAGCTTATTGCTAGTCTCTAGCAAATAAAGCGAAAATAAAATTCAAATCCAAAATAATTTTTTTAAACAATCATATTTATTCAATTAGACTAATGATAGTAATCAAATAAAAGTATAAGTATTATCTCTAGTATAAAGAAACATCACACCCACATTAACCATCCATATGAATCAGCCTAGTAGACTTTGACATAGCTACTTTCAAGGTTGACATGTCAAACCCCAAAATCTCACTGGAAGTAGTGACACTCTCACAAAGTAATTAAACTCAATAAAACTAGTCACTCCAATGAATGGTAATTGAGAGAAAATAATAAAGAAGTGATATTACATGCTCTCACCAAGATGAAAGAAATAGGCCCTCAACCTAGAAATAATACGATCTCAAGTCAAATAAAAATGTTAGTCAACCCAATTTATTTATTTTTATTTATTTTTTTATGCACCACTACATCTTTTTAGCCCATATAACTAGTTTCTACTTCATATTATAGGTCCCTAAAATAAAAAAAAAAATTATTAAGACGTAACATAGGTTACGGACATGGCTAACAAAAGAGGAGAAATAAGGAAAACAAAATGTATGTTTGAGAAAAATGTAGAGATTTTTTTTTAGAAGTTACAAGATGGATTTCACCTATTATTGTTATTTTTATTTTTGAAACAACAATTTCTTTTTTTTTCCTTTTGCTTGGCATAACTTCACTGAATAAAATAATTATTTACATTTTTCTCAAATATAAATAGGTGGTGGAACTTGTAAGATATTGGGTAATACTCAAATTCGGAGTGGGTCAAGATGATAAGTTTGACAAAGAAAATATTTTTTTTAAAGGCTCAAAAGGGTTAACTATGGATATTTCATAAAAGGAATGGCTAGAAAGGCTCAAACAGATCAAAGATGACTTTTCCATCACCTTTTAGGGCTTTAAATAATCTTCCATATCTATTAGTTAAATGGGCCTCCAAATGTAGCAACACACATTTTTTCTCTTTTTTTATTTTATATTTTTTTAAGGGTTAACTCAAAAGAAATCTAAAGATTGTGTATAAAATAAACTGCCAAGTTGTATAAAGAATGGGCAAAAGGGTAACTCTCCAAGAAAAATGATAGGCTCAAAAACTCACTTGGTACTTATTATGACATATTCATTCCTTCAAGCAACTCATATTTGTCTACGACATCAACATGTAGAGTAGCAAACATAGCGTAACATCACTTAAGACCAAAGATAATACAAATACTAAAATTTAAAATTAATCATGTCATCTAATGTTAAAACAAATCACACAATTTTTTTTCTTCAAACAACATCCTACCCCCTAACCTATTCTAAATATGAAAGGAAAATATGCATGTAGAAATGTGAAAATGATGCAGAAAAACTAATTAGAAAAGTTACACTTAAAATGATAGAAAAATAAAATATTTTTTTTAAACGATGAAATGCATTTCTAGAGGCACTACACTCCATATTTAGTCATTTTCGACTAAAAAATTTTAAAATGTATATTTATAAAGGAGAAATTAAAAAGAGGAAGAAAAATGAATATCAAAGCTAAATAAAGAAAAAGAAAATATCTGAATTTTTTTTATTTTTTTCAAGCGATTAAGATGCGTTTTTAGAGTTACTACACTCCATATTCAGCCATCTTTAACACAAAAAGTTAGCAACAGTTAGTTTCCACAACAAAAAATCAGTAAAAACTTAACCAAGAATCCACAATTGTCGACTATTCCCTCCCCTCAACCAGAACGAAATATTGTCCACAATATTTTAAATGAAAAAAGTAGAGTTTAGAAGACATCACCTGGGTAGTGCAACAAAGAAGAAAATATTTACAAGCGGAGAGTTAAATCTAATTTGTACTTCTTACTGCAGCTACTGTTACCATCATTATTTAGACGCTCCAACACAAAGGTCTATGGGTCTGGCTTCGGTCTATAAGCTTGTAATATATCAAGTAGCTCATTAGTATTGTGAGCACAAATAAAAAGCTTTTTCGCATTGGAAAGAATGAAATTGTTTTTTATTGCATGGTTAAGAAATGTGATAAAGCCATCATAAAAGTTATTGACATTTAACAAACCAATGTGTTTCTGGCGAATGTGTATATGGGCCCAAGATACTAGTGTGATAAGTGCTTCTAGTGTTGCAAGATCTCCTGGAAGGAAAATAAAAGCATCAACATGATTAAACATTTTAGTTATTCTTCCGTGCGTACCTGAGATAACTAACTCTTCTCCAGTCGGTGAGTCAGTCAAACTGCCCAAAGGTTTTAGGGCTCTTGGGATGATGCCTAACACTTGGCTTCCTTTGATAAAAACAGCTTCTGAGACCAATTTTGATAACCTTCAGTTACCTCCTCCACACACCAAGTGTAATTTTCTTTCTGCTATGCTTTGACCAAGATCTATGGATGCCTCAACGAACTCTTTATGTTTGTCATAGTTAAATCCAGAAAGCACACAAATGTTCTTGAATTATCTATTGGGAGTAGCTGCCATTGGGATACTTCTCAAAAATAATTTGTGAGTGCTTGACAAAAAGTCATATTTAAGAATCTTGGTGACAGTGGGTCACAACTGTGTATGAGGTGGCATGTCAGTGTCAAATAATGCGTAAAACACATGGTTCGTGAGTCAACAAGAAAACAGTAAAAAGAGAAAAAAAACAATGATAAAATAAAATTATTAAAGACAATAATAGAAAAGATAAAACAACAGTGAAATAAAATAACAGTGAAGTAAAAAGATATTTACAGGTAGTTGCGACTATGGCTCACATATTCCTCTAATTGTACGTCCAGAAACGGCTTGAACGCCCTCTATGGGTCAAGGATAGGCTTCCCTACCAGTTTTCTTATAAACTAGCAAACAGGGTCGTTTATAGTCAGATTCCCGAGACTATATCATGCATGCTCTTTCTGGAATAACGGCCATAACTGGAGAATCGGTCCTTGCACATATCCACTGGGATGCGATTCAAGAGACAAAAGGATATCATCCAATGACTCCTTATTCAAGCCATTCCTAATGAATCGAATCTTATCTTCTCTGTTATCGGGTACCATTCCTAAAGAACATGGGTTTGTATTGCATCTCATTCTAGCACATTTATGACAAGCAACAAAAATTCTTTGAGCTCCTTGTTTTCTTGCATAATTTCCTTTACCACAACCAGGCATGTATACAATGAATTTTAGAGGCAACTCACCTACCAATCGTACTTTAGCTTTGATTAACCAACAGATGTCAGCAAGTATGTTATTCTTCATGAGCAATCGCATGCATTCGGATCAAGCTTTATAGATTGTAAGGAGGGCATTCTGAGAAAGTGAAGGGAATCGATTGTGAAGCTTTGATAGAATCTCATTTATATCCATACCTTCACCTTCGAATATCAGTTATTATGGGAAACTGAAGTAACCGACTTGATCGTCACGGAGTACCGTTATCCGCCAGTTTACCAGGGTAACAAACTAAAGCACACAAACAGAAAGACAAATTAAAACACACAAAGAAAATTAAAATCATCCTCTTATTTAATTTACCTCAAGCTCCAACTGGATGTCGTAAACACTAACTCTAGTGGTTGCAAAGCCCAAATACGATGTGTTTTACAAAATTGAATCTGTCTTTTGAGATGAGATTTTACACGTTGAAGTGGTTTAAGAATGTTTAGGAGGAACGGTGTAAGTATGGTACTCATGATTAACAATGATAAGAAAAACTTAATGGTTAAATAAACATACTTATGCAAAAATAATTTCAATTAGTAAAAGAATAATAAAAAGAAAGAAAAAATCAAATCATTGAAAGGAAAGAAAAAAACTTAATTCAAATCTAGTGGGTCACTCAAATTTATTTCGGTGTCTTCTCCATGTGGCTGGTACTCTAGATATGGCTTTAATCTTTGACCATTAACTTTAAATGTGACACCGTTCTTTGGGTACTTAATTTAATGGCCCTATGTGGAAAAACAATGTAAACAATAAAGGGGCCAGACCATCGAAAGTGTAATTTACGTAGGAATAGGTGCAAATGAGAATTGAATAAAAGTATTTTCTAACCTGAAGTGAAAGATTTTCTCATAATTTACTTGTCATGGAAGACTTTCATTCGCTACTTGTAAATCTTGGTATTTTCGTATGCGTCATTGCGAATTTCTTCAAGTTCTGCCAGTTGTAATTTTTTTTCTGAGCTAGATTGTTGCATGTTAAAGTTGAATTTGTTGATGGTTCAATATGCACGATGCTCAAGTTTCACAGGTAAGTGGAAAGCTTTTCCATACAATAGCCTGTAGTGTGACATCCCAATCGGAGTCTTGAAAGCCAGTTTATATGCCCATAATGCATCATCAAGTCTTAATAACCAATCTTTTTTGTCTGGCCTCACCGTCTTTTCTAATATATATTTTATTTCTCAATTGGAGATCTCAACTTGGCTATTGGTTTACGGATGATATGGGGTCGCCACTTTATAAGTGATTGAATACTTTGTCAAAAGAGCTTTGAATGCTTTCTTACAAAAATGGGCACTACCATCACTGATTATTGCTCGAAGAAATCCAAAATGGGAAAAAATATAGTTTTTCAAAAATCCTATCACCACCTTATGATCGTTGGTTCTGCATGGAATTGCTTCTACCCATTTCGATACGTAGTCAACAGCAACCAATATGTATTGATGGCCAAAAGAAAGGGGAAATGGTCCCATGAAATCGATACCCCATACGTCAAAAATCTTAACTACTAAAATTAGATTTAGTGGCATCATGTTCCTTCGTGTAATGCTCCCCATTCGTTGACACCTATCATATGAAGAATAAAAAATGTAAGCATCTCGAAATATAGTTGGCCAATAAAAACGACATTGTAAAACTTTAGTTGCTGTTTTCTTTGCACTGAAATGGCCTCCACAAGCTTGTTCATGGCAGAATAAAAGAATATTCTGAATTTATTTTCTGGGACACATCGTCTAATAATTTGATATGCACAATACTTGAATAAATACGGGTCATCCCAAAAGAAATTCTTTATTTCTGCAAAGAATTTAGACTTGTCTTGTTTGGTCCAATGCTCTGGAAGTTGACTTGTAACAAAATAATTAACGATATCAGCATACCATAGTAATACTTCCACACCCATCAATTGTTCATCTGGGAATGACTCATTCAATAATAATGATTCCATAATTGTGTCAAAATGGAGACGAGAGAGATGGTCAGCTACAACATTCTCTATGCATTTCTTATCTTTAAATTCCAAGTCGAATTCCTACAAAAGTAACACCCAACGAATTAGTCTAGCTTTTGCATCTTTATTTGTGAGAAGATATTTAAGAGTAGCATGATCTGTGACACAATTATTCTACAACTAATGAGATAAGATCGAAATTTCTCTAATGCAAGCACTATAGCTAACATTTCTTTTTCAGTAGTTGAATAGTTTAACTGTGCATCATTCAATATCATACTAGCATAGTCAATAACATGGGGAATTCGATCAACTCTTTGTCCTAAAACTGCTCCTACTGCATAATCAGATGCATCACACATGAGCTCGAATAGTAAGCTCCAATTTAGGGGCTGAATGATGGGTGATGATGTCAACAATTACTTTAATTTTTCAAAAGTCACAAGACATGAATCATTAAAGATAAAAGGTACATCCTTAGCAAGTACATTGCATAAGGGTCTAAAAACTTTGCTAAAATCTTTAATCAAACGTCTATAAAAACCAGCATGCCGAAGGAAATATATTACTTCTCTGACTGTTTTGGGTGGAGGAAGATTAGAAATAAGATCCACCTTGGCTTTGTCAACCTCAATACCTTTGCTCGAAATAATGTGACCGAGAACAATACCTTGACTTACCATAAAATGGCACTTCTCCCAATTTAAGACTAAGTTCTTCTCGATACATCTCTGTAGAACTAATGTTAGATGATGTAAATATTGATCAAATGAATCACTAAAGACAGAAAAGTCATCCACAAAGACTTCAAGAAATCGTTCAACCATATCAGAGAAAATGTTTAACATGTATCGTTGAAATATAGCAGGTGCATTACATAATCCAAATGACATTCTCCTATATGCAAAAGTGCCGAAGGGGCAAGTGAAAGTGGTTTTCTCTTGATCTTTTGATGCTATGGGAATCTGATTATATCATGAGTAGTCATCTAGAAAGTAATAAAACTCATGATCTGCCAATCTATCAAGCATTTGATCGATAAATTGTAAAGGGAAATAGTTTACGTGTGACAGAATTTAACTTTCTCTAATCAATACATACATGTTATCCTGTAGTCACTCTAGTGAGTATCAATTCATTATCGGCATTCGTAATTACTGTAACTCCTGACTTTTTGGGGACAACTTATATAGGACTGGCCCATAAACTATCAGAAATTGGGTAAATGATACATGCATCTAATAGCTTAAGGACTTCAGTTCTAACAACTTCTTTCATATTAGGATTTAACCGACATTGTATTTCCCTAATAAATTTAGCATTTTCATCATGGTGAATGTAATGCATGCAATCTACTGGATTTATACCTTTTATGTCTGTTATGGTCCATCCTAACGATTTTTTGTGCTCTTTCAAAATATCCAACAACTTACCTTTTTGTTCGTCATTTAGGGATGATAAGATGATTATCAGTAGAGTACTTTCTTCTCCCAAAAATGTATATTCCAGAGTGTTGGGCAACGGTTTGAGCTTGAGTTTTGATGGTGATTCTGATGATGGGATGAGTTTCTTCTCTGAGTCAAGCAGGGCGTTGACCTCATCCACTGATCTGTCAAAATCAAAATCCAAACCAAAGTGAGTTAAACATATTTGTAAGGATCATCACTAAAGTTTAAAAGAAAAGTGTCATCAACTAATGCTTCAATTAAATCCACATTAATAATTTCATCATCTACATTGTGAGGTTGTTTGGCAATGTTGAAGATGTTCAACTTTATAGTCATGTTGCCGAAGGACAACTACATATTTCCAGTCCTACATTGAATATGAGCATCCGTAGTTACCAAGAAAGGTCGGCCTAGAATAATGGGGATGTCCTTCCTTGAATCATATATTGGTTGAGTGTCAATTACAATGAAATCAATAGAAAAATAAAATTTGTCTACCTAGATAAGCACGTCCTTCATAATACCACGAGATATTTTTGTGGACCGATCTGAAAAATGTAACACCATTGGAGTTTGGTGTAATTCTCCCAATCCAAGTTTCATAAACATTGAATAAGGTAATAAATTTACACTAACTCCTAAATCCAACAAAGCATTCTCAATTGTGTGGTTCCCTATACTACATGAGATAGTGGAGGAGCCTGGGTTTTTGCATTTTAAAGGAATTTTATGTTGGAGTATAGAACTAATGTTTTCTGTTAAAAATGATTTTTTTTAACATGAATGTTTCTCTTTTTAGTACAAAGTTTTTTAAGAAACTTGGCATAAGATGGAACTTATTTTATAACATCAAGTAAAAGGATGTTAACACTTACCTGTTTGAAGATTTCAATAATCTCATATGTGGATTTTTCCTTCTTTCTTTTAGCTAACCTCTGAAGAAATAGAGCTTTGGGAACATATTCTCACGGGTTGGTTTCTCATTTCTCCTCCAATAGTGAGTCCTCAACACTCACAGGTACGATTTGATTTTCATTTGTCGCGAGTTGGTCTCTCATTTCTCCTCCGGTAGTGAGTCCTCAACACTCACAGGTACGATTTGATTTCATTTGTCACCGGCATCTCCACTTTATTGTCAACTTCTTTTTCTTTTCGCAAGGTCATGACTACTTTGACCTCTCCATGCTACTGTGGTGAACTGGTACTTACTTCATGTACTCCTTTAGGATTAGGCACTAATTGATTTAGAAATTTAACTTTCTCAACAGTCATTGCCAAGGTCTTAACTGAAAAAGAAAGTTGTTCTACCATCTTCTTAAGGCTTGAAACTAATTGGGCTTGTGAGTTAAAGCCTGCTTTCATCTCATTTCGTAGTCCATCAATGGTGCGGTTCTGTTGCTCAATCCTAGATTGAGTAACATTCTTGAAATTCTAGAATGCATCCTCCCATGGTTTAAGTTGAGAGTAGTTCTAGTTCTGATTGTATGGTCTAAATGGTGGCTGAGAGGCTTGAGGAACTTGAGGAATTTGTTACATTGGTGGAGATGGAGCTGCTGGTCCATTTTGTTGGAATCCTTGAGACCATGAAAAATTGGGGTGGTCTCTTCATCCAGGGTTATATGTGTTGGAGTATGGGTTATAATTCGATGGTTTACTCATTACACCTATGGCATTGGCTTGATTTGAGTATGAGTCATGGTCATGTGGCTCTATGGATTTAGCAGTTGATAACAATGCCATTTGTCGAGAGAGAACTTTAATTGTTGCTTTGACTTCTTTAATTTCTGAAGTTAACTCGCCAATTTGAAACTCATTCACTCTTTTAATTATTTTAGTATTCCTGAGTAATCGACTCCGTTGTTGGCAATTATCCGCTTATCGCTGGAAGAATTCCCAAATCTCTGATGCACTTTTTGACATTAGCTCTCCTCCACTTATTGCCATTAGCCATTCTTGCACATTCGGCAATAATCCCTCCAAAAAGTATTGGCATTGGTGCCATTTCTCGTACCTATGATGTGGACACTTCAAGAGTAGCCCATTGAATCGCTCCCATATTTCGAAAAACTGCTCGTCATCCCTTTGAGTAAACTCTTAAATTTCCTTGCAAGTAGCATTGGTTTTATGCACTAGGAAATATTTGTTCAAAAATTTAGTTACCATTTGTTTCCATGATGTGATGCTATTGGCAGGTAATGTATTGAGCCATGAATAAGCTCTATCTTTTAAAGAAAATAGGAATAATCTAAGTTTAACATCATCATTTGAAAAATTCTCGTATCTAAATGTTTGACAAACAGCATAAAAATCATTCAAATGATTATATGGGTCCTCATTTTCTAGGTCATAGAATATTGGGAGACAATTTAGCACACTAGGTTTTAGTTTAAAACTCTTAACAGGTACATTTGGGTATCTTATGCATGATGTGCTCAAATTATCTTATGCATTATGTAGACAGTACTGTACATATGAACAGTGCCATTTTTCCTTTTATACTTTTCCTAAGGTTTTCGACCGTCCTGAGTTTAAAAGTAATGTTTGTTTTGCCGTCTGATCTCTCGTTCATTGTGAAATGACCATGATGCCCCTAAAATACATAAAATACTTAATTAAAATAAAACACACATAATTAAATCACAAAAAGGTTAAATACATAAAAGTAAGGGTGTTAGTAAGATTTGAAATATAAAATGACGATTTTCTCCTTTACAAATATACATTTTCAACACTCAGCAGAAGGATCACCTAAAATTAAATCCTTAAGATGAGAGGAAACATACCTCCACTCATTGGGAAGTGTTTGAGAAATACCTTCTTGTTGCTTTATTTTTGTTTGCTCTTCTTGTTTATCCTCTTAATTTTCTTGTGGTACATTCTCTTATTTATCTTTTGATGATTCTTCTTTTAACTCTCCATCTGCATCATTAAACAACAAACATAAAACATCTTACTTAAAATATGCAACCGCGAACATAAATATGAGTACCTCGGTAACAGTGAACATACAACGTCAAATGTGAAACGTAGAACAGCAACCATGAAATGTAGAATAGTAAACACGATACGTGGAACGTAAACGTGAAACGGGGGCAAAAAAGAAAAAATTTGGGTATTTGAAAAATTATTACATGAAATATTAAACAACAAACATGAAACATCTTACTTAAAATATGCAACCGAGAACATAAATATGAGTACTTCGATAACAGTGAATATACAACGTCAAATATGAAACGTAGAACAGCAAACATTAAATGTAGAACAGCAAACATGAAACGTGGAACGTAAACATGAAACAGGGGCAAAAAAGAAAAAATTTGGGATATTTGAAAAATTATTACATGAAACATTAAACAACAAACATGAAACATCTTACTTAAAATATGCAACTCATAAATATGAGTACCTCAGTAACAGTGAACATACAACGTCAAATATGAAACGTAGAACAGTAAACATGAAATGTAGAACAACAAACATGAAACGTAGAACGTAAACATGAAACGGAGGCAAAAAAGAAAAAATTTGAGGTATTTGAAAAATTATTACATGAAATATTAAACAACAAACATGAAACATCTTACTTAAAATATGCAATAACGAACACAAAATATGAGTACCTCAGTAACAGTGAACATATAACATCAAACATGAAACGTAGAACAGCAAATATGAAATGCGGAACATAAACATGAAACAGGGGGCAAAAAAGAAAAAATTTGGGGTACTTAAAAAATTATGACATGAAACATTAAACAGTAAATATGAAACATTTTACTTAAATTTTACAACCGCAAACATAAAATATGAGTACCTCGATAGCAGTAAACTTTCAGCATCAAACATGAAATTTACAACAACAAACATGAAACGTAGAACGTAAACATGAAATGGGGGCAAGAAAGAAAAATTTTGGGGTATTTAAAAATTATTACATGAAACATAAAACATAAAATATGAAACTTGAAACGTTAAATATGAGACATATTTAATAGAAAATAAATTAAACTTTTGTCCTTATGTTAACACACATTTTACTTTGTTTTTTAAATTATTTTTAATAAAAAATATTTTTTTCTATTTTTAATTTACTTATCCTTTTTATTTATTATTATTTTAAAAATTTATTTATTTTTATATTTTATATTTTAATTTATTTAAATATATATATATTAATGGCAGCAACCGGCTGAAAAACCGGTTGCAGCCAATCACAAAAGTTGTTTGGTTGCCAGATGGCAGCCGAACAACTTGTTGACCCCCTCTACCATACAGGGACTTTGAGTCCCTGCATGGTAGCCGTGTCCTCCAAGATATATCTGACAGAAATTAGATTGCTCATTAATAAATAAAAGCAAAGTAACTATTATATTTTGTCTCATTATACTTAGTCTTGTATCTAGTAAACAACTTTCATTGAAAAAAAAAAAAAAAGTCGATGATCAAAAAGAACATCTTTGATTTTTCTCCCAAGCTAAAGTTTAGATGTATAATGTTATTAAGAAAATATGGCATTCTTCTTTTCATACCTCATTAAGAAGTAAGGACTAGAAAGAAATTATAACTCGTATTTGCTTTATAACATGAAAGTTTAAGTATTACCAGGTGCCTCTTCAATATTATCATTATTATTGTTGTTGTTGTTAGGCTAGGGAGGAGCCTTCAGTAATCAATATATTTTGGAAACTAAAAGAAGATTAAAAAAAGTCGAATGCCCATCAATAAGTCTGCAATGGCTATATACAAGCAAACAAACAACCGAGGAATAATTACCTTTACCATACAAGAAAATTTGTCTAGTTATTTTGTTCTCTTTCAATTAACTTAAAAGAATTTGGAAATATCCAGTGTTGATCAGAATCCATCATATATATAACCAATAAGTAATTAACCCAAAGATCCTCGTTTGTTTCAATTATTTTGACATAAGCAATGCAAAACAATGTTTACTTTGTCAATAAGCAACAAAGCTTAGTCGCTGATTCAAGAACAATCATAGAAATAACAAATAATCAACATAACTCCCAATTATATGAAGAGATTACATCAATATATATCTTCCTATTTTTTAAAACATCTAAAAGCCAAGGTTACTATCATCATTATCATTGCCTTCTCTACTGTACACTGCGAGTGCACTTTCTTGATGAGCACGATGAGAAAAGACTCTCGAAGTAGAGCAGAGACTTTTGAGATACAGTGAGATGATTTGGTACCCCACAACAAAACACATGAGCCTCAACATACCAAGCAAAACACTTAGGTATCATAAGCCAATCCATAATTGAGGGGTCATAAAATTGTACATTTAGGTTATCAGTCGACGCAAGCAAGTCATTGCATGAACCGATGGCTTTTCCTCGCCAGTCCAAAGTGGGGTAATAAATCTTACAGTTTTTCTTTAAAATTAACCTAGTTTTCCTCTGGTAAAATATTCTTTGGGTTATAACGAGCCATCTCAAGTGATTCGATACCATTCCCAAAGATTCTAAATTGTTTTCAAAAATTTTTTACAAAAAGAAAAATGGGATTTTTCATTTTTTTTCTAAAAAATTCCATAGAAATTGTTCCGTGGCATGAAACAGACTTCTATTTTTTTTCTGATGGCATCATTTCATCAATATCAAGGTGTGTGCAAGAAGCTGGGTTAGGATTCTAGTGTCGTCTTGGAGGAGCTCATGGAAAGCTCAAAATCAATGTACTATAACCTTTGGTTTTATGCAGTAAAAATTCTTTGGTCACAACGAGCTGTCTCAAGTGGTTCCATACTGTTCCAGAAGGTTCTAATAATTTTTCAAGAATTGTTTGAGAAAAGATCAAAAATTAGGGTTTTTTTTTGGAATTCTGTAGAAATTGTTCTATGGCTCGAAACAACACCTTCTTTTCTTGTGGTATCTTTTCTTCAATATTGAGGTGCATCCAAAAAGTAAGATCATGTTTCTAATTTTGTCTTCGAGGAGCCTATGAAAAGCCAAAAATCGATTTTGCTATGGCCCTTAGTTTTAAGCCTAAAATGGGCTTGAAGAAGAAAAGCTGGGTTTTTCTCTAAAAGTGACCCAATTTTTCTCTGTCAAAATGTTATTTAGGTCATAACGAGCCATCTCAAGTAGTTCCATACTATTCTAGAAGGTTCTAATTGTTTTTCAGGAATTTATTCAAAAAAAAGGACTGAAAAACAAGGCTTTTCTTAGATTTTTTCAAACATTCTATAGAAAACAATTCAGTGGTGAAATGGACACTTGTTTTTTTCTATGGCTTGTTTTGCCAATATTGAGGTAAGTGTAAAAACTAGGTCAGGATTCTAATGTCGTCTTGGAGGAGCCCATGAAATGACCAAGAAAAGCTAGGTTTTTTCTTCAAAAGTTACCTGATTTTTCTCCACCAAAGCATTCTTTGGGTGGTAACGAGTCTTCTTAAGGTGTTTTAATATCGTTTTGTAAAGTTCTAATAGCTTTTCAAGATTTTTTTTCAAAAAACAAACCCAAAAATGTGGTTTTCTTGGATACTGGTGAAACTTGCGTAGAAACTTTCCGTGACTCGAAATGGACTCTGTTTTTTCTATAGCATCATTTTACCAATATCAAGGTGGATGGTAGGAAGCTGGTTAGGATTTCAATGCCATCTTAGAGAAGCCAATGAAAAGCCCAAAACTAGTGTGTTTACAGTTTTGGGCCCAAAATATGTGCAGGGATGAAAAATTAATTTTTTTCCCAAAAAGTAACCTGGTCTTTTATGGAAAAACATTCGTTGGATCATTACAAGCATCACAAGTGGTTTGACACAGTCCCAAAAGGTTATGATAGATTTTCAAGAATTTATTTTAAAAAGACCAAAAAAGGAACTTTTCTTTATTTTTTTCAAAAATTCAATAAAAACTATTCCATGACTCAAAATAGACTCCCCTTCTTTTTTGTGGTATCGTTTCATCAATATCAAGGTGTTGCAAGAAGATGGGTCAGGATTCCAACACCATCGTGAAAGAGCCCGTGAAATGCCCAAAATTGTTGTGCCATAGCCTTGGGTTTTGACCCAAAATGGGCGCAGGAAAGAAAATATGGGGTTTTGGCCAAAAATAACTTGACTTTTTTTCCCAAAATATTATTTGGGTTGTAATGAGCCGTCTCAAGCAGTTCAATACTGTTCCGAAGGGTTCCAATAGTTTTTCAAAAAAAAATTCGAAAAACTACCCAAAAATCGGGTTTTTCTTAGATTTTTTTGAAAATTCCATAGAAGCTATTATGTGGCTCGAAACGGACTTTTTAGTTTTTCATGGCAACATTTCACTAATATCAAGGTACCTGCAAGAAATCAGGTTTAGTTTTAAGCCCAAAATGTGTTCAAAAGAGAAAGTTAAATTTTTTTTTCAAAAATAACTTAGTTTTTCTCATTCAAAATATTCTTTGGGTTGTGATGAGCCATTTCAAGTGGTTTGATATTGTTTCGCAAGGTTGTAATAGTTTTTCAATAATTTATTTTCAAAAAAAATTGCAAAATGGGGTTTTTCTTAGATTTTTTCGAAAATTCTCTAGAAACTATTCTATGGCTCGAGACAAACTTATGTTCCATCTTGTGTCATTGTTCCCAAATATCAAGGAGCATGGAAGAAACCGAGTTAGGATTCCAATGTCGTCTTGGAGGTGTCCCATGAGAAGCCTAAAACTGATGTGCTACAGCCTTTGGTTTTGGGTCCAAACTGGTCGCGGGAAAAAAGTTGTGTTTTTCTCCAAAGGTAACTCGATTTTATTCCATCAAAATATTCTTTAAGTCATAACAAGCCCTCTTAAGTGGTTCGATTCCATTCCGGAAGGTTTTAATAGTTTTCTAGGAATTTTTTTAAAAGAAAAATTGAAAAATGAGGTTTTTCTTGAATTTTTTTAAAATTTTGTAGGAAATATTTTGTGGCATGAAACAGACTTCCATATTTTCTATTGCATTGTTTCGCCAATATTGAAGTGCATGCAAAAAAATAAGTCAGGATTCCAACGCCATCTTGGAGGAGCCCATGAAAAGCCCAAAAGCAAGTGTTAAATCCTTCGGTTTTGGGCCAAAATGGCGAGGAGAAGAGTAGTTAGGCTTTTCTCTAAAAGTAACTCGATTTTTATTTGCCAAAAAATTCTTTGGGTCGTACTGAATCGTCTCAAATGGTTCGATACAGGTCTATTAGGTTCTAATTTTTTTAGAATTTATTTTTTAAAAAAGACCAAAAATAGTGTTTATTTTTAAAACTCTATAGGAATTATTATGTGGCTCAAAACAGACTCCTATTTTTTTTATGTGGCAGCGTTTTACCAATATCAAGGTTCGTGCAAAAAACCAAGTCAGGATTCTAATGCTGTCTTGGAGGAGCCCATGGAAAGCCCAAAACTGTTGTGCTATAGCCTTTGGTTTGGCCCCTAAAAGGGTGGGGGAAAATAACGTGTTTTCTCCAAATGTAACCCAGTTTTTCTCCACCAAATCGTTCTTTGGTCATAACCTTAAGTGATCAAAAGGTTCTAATAGTTTAAAGACCCCCATTTTTTTCTCGTGGCATTGTTTCGCCAATATCGAGGTGCGTGCAAGAAAGCGAGTCAGGATTCAATTGTCATCTTGGAGAAGCTCGTAAAAAGCCCAAAATCGGTGAATTATCTTTGAATAGGATTCGATTGTTATCTTGGAGAAGCACGTAAAAAGCCCAAAATCAGTGTATTATGTTAGAATAAAATTTATTTAAATATTTATATAAAATATTTTTTTCATTTTATAAATATAACGATTGATAACAAAAATAAAAACTTTATATTATTAATTTTATTTTTATTTTTTATCTCAATATAGTTGGTAATAATCTATTTAAAATTAATGGTTTATTTCATAATTAGAATGATAATTTTAGATTTTAATAATATAAATGAAGGCATATATGAAATTATACTAAGTATAAAAGTAATTTTCAAAATTAGATTTTGAAAAACTATTCTTTCTCTACTTTTCAAAATATATTGTAGGATGAGGTATTTTTACCAAAAGCAATTTTAAAAAATTATCAAATTCCAAAATTAGTTTTTAGTTTTTCAAAATTACTTTTAAACCTTCCAAAAATAATCCTAAATAGGCCCTAAGTTGTATTAGTTAAATTAGTTTTTTTTAATTCTAGTTCAATTATTTTTTTGAATGATTTTTCATCAGAATTATAATAAATTTTTTATTATAATTATTGATTGTTACGTCGATATATTTTGTAAAATTAGAGAGAAGACATATAATTAATAATTTTCTAATTAAAATTTTAACACAATATTCTATCAATTGAATTGGTGTAAAATTTGGTTAAAAAACGAAGGGGTTGTTACTCCACCCATCCAACCTTTTTTTACTTCTTGGCTAAATTTTACGATTTGCATGGTTAGTGCTCTATCAAGCAAAATGAAAATTAATTTGTCAAAGGAATATTAGAGAAAGGTAACACTTCGGGTAAGAGATAGAATGTTACGATCCTAAATTCTATATGCGCTAAATATAAAAATGTGAGCATATAAGCTCATCTCAGGATCCTAAATTTTTAGCTTGCAGGTTCTGGTTCTACCATCTATCAAATCACAATTTAATTAGTTTATTATTTCATTATAAATCGTACTTTTTAATAATTTTTTTAATTTCTAGAAAAAAAAAGAAAAAAATTCAGGTTGGTTTATTTGTAGTTTGATTTGAATATATTTGCTACATACCATACCATTAATAATCATACAACATAAATAGGCCATGCATGAACTTGTAGACAAGCGAAGTTAAGAAACATTGAAACACCTACAACAAGAAAGAAATTAAATCAAACATCCATTTTAACTAGTGTTCACCTCACAACTCACAAGCCCCCGCATATTTTGAACAAACTTATCAATGTAACCACTCACGAAACCGGGACCCACCAATGTCCCCTTCCACTTTGCATGGTTTCTCCTCACCACATTACCCACTTCACTCTCTTCATCCATCACACACTTAATGGCTTTGCACAAACTCTCCTTCGAAAACCATCCATTTTCTTCTCTCTCAACCTCAACAGCAACCTTAAGCTCCTCAGCCAACAACCTAGTGTTCAATATTTGATCACCGAGATGCGGCACCAACACTATCTGACAGTCACTCATCAAACTCTCCCACATCGAGCCAAACCCACAATGATTCACAAAGCATCCCACCGAGGAGTGTTCCAAAATGGGCACTTGTTCCACCCATTCTCCGCAAACCACTCCTCTTCCTTTTGTTCTCTCCGCAAACCCATCCGGAAACGCTTCTTCCACCGTCGAAGCTCCCGTCGGTGGCTTCAACGCTATGAGGAAAGACAAGCCTGTTAACTCAAGCCCTAGAAGAAGTTCTTGAAACTGCTTCTTTTCGAGAATGATTTGGCTCCCGAACGCACAGTAAACCACCGAACTTCTCTCAAACCCGCCTAGCCACTTATCCCATCTCTCCTCCAACGGTGTCTTAGCCGGTTCATGCAGAACTGGACCGGTCAGAAAAACCGGCTTATTGTACTGACGTGCAATATATTCACACAAATCCCCTTCTATTTCATGGCAAGTTCTTATTGATATGGCGTCGGATTCTTTCAAGGATGTTGTGATTCGCTCGTAAAACGACATTCCTTCTCCGAATGGGAATGATATGAACGTCAACTCTCGTGCTTCGTGCCGACGTAACACGATGGTATCCGAAGGGTAGCCTGCCGGCGGCATTGCTAATTCAGCTTCTGTTACGGGCCTATCCTTTGGAACATTTCTAGCCGGAACAAGGGCAGTGGCAATCGACGCGGCACAGACGACGTTGTATTTAATGCATTTGATGCTCAACGACTTGGATATTGTCGCCATCCAGTAAGCAATGTCATAAAAAAGAAGCCTAGGCTTTGCGGCTTTGATCACTGCTTCCACTTGGCCCCGGCAGCGGTCCATTGCAATGACGAGGAGATTGATGGAGGACATGGGTACGTCCGATGCGGTTTCGGCACCGGCAGGGAGGCCTTCGACGTGAGGGACGGTGAGAGGGTGTAAGGTGATGAGATCAGGATGGAGGTTGAAATGTTGAAGCTGTGTTTGAGCCTTTCTGGGCAGTAGGATTGTGATTTCATGGCCTTTTTCAGCTAGCTTGTTGGAGAGATGAAGAAATGGAGTCATGTGGCCGACAGCAAACCATGGTAACATTACAATGGGAAATGCTGATTCTGATGATGATGATGATGATGAGCAGCTCCCTGAATCTGCCATTTTGCTTCACTTTGCGAACTTGTAATTAAATTTAATTAATGTATCGAGAGTTGGGAGAATTTTTAGGTACTATCATTCCTTTCTGATTCATTAATTAGTTGAGAGATACACGTAATAAAAAAATTAAGACAAATGATTGAGAGTTTTAGGTATTTAATTAATGTATTAGTTGAGAGTTGATTCATTAATTATGCACCGTGCGGCCGAAATTAATTCTTCCATGGAGAATATCTGTAAACCAGGCCATGAAAGGATAATCAAATGGTTGAAATGGATGGCCCACCTTGGCCTTTTTTTTTAAATTAAATACAGATGGTGCTCGAAAGATTTCAGGACATGCAAGTGCAGGTGCCCTCATTAGAAATTATTGCGGAGAATGGGTTCATGGCTTTGGTATGAATATTGGCCATTGCACTATTACTGGGGCGGAGCTTTCGGGTCTATTTCAAGGGTTGCAACTTGCCTGGAATATTGGGATTAGACAACTACTTGTTGAAGTTGAGAGTCCATGCATCACTGAGATCCTAGCCACAGATAACAATCATCCCAATGCTTACTCCTCTTTTATTCAGGGAATTAAAAGACTTCTAAACATGGAGTGGCAGGTATCTGTGTCACACAGATATAGAGAAACAAATTTTGCAGCTGATTACCTTGCCAACCAAGCTGTTCTTTTGCCTCTTGGGATCCATGTGTTTCCAACGCCTCCATCCGAAACTGAAGGGTGGCTGTTGCATGATGTATCTGAGTCTGCGTACCCACGAATGGTCGTTGCTTAGCCTTTAACTAAGCCCTTTTCGTATAAAAAAAAAAAAGTCCGAAAACAAGAAAATAAATAAAAACTAAGGCCTTGTTGTAATACAAATAAAGTAAAAATTATTAACATGGCATCACAAGCCTTAGATCTTGTTTTTTCAATGTGATTGTTTTCTGATTTATTCAAGAGAAAAAAATAAAAAAGAGAAAAAAAAACATGTGATTGTTTTCTTTGGGTATAGTTGTAAGTTTTGGCATTTTGCAAGAGAGAGGGTTATAGCAATCCACGAAAAAATGGGAATAAAATTGACTCAGCCTGTAACTAAATAAGCGCATGTTTTGCCTTGTTTACTGTAAAATCATAATTTAGTGGATCATCTATCAGAAAATTATTTTGGGGTAGCTTTTTTCTTTTTTTTTCCTTGTAACATTTTAACCCTAGTTTTTTATTTTCTTTTTTTGGGTTTTAATTTGTTTATTGTGTGGTGTCCATACTCCACAGGCAAATGAGTAGTTACATTAATGATTTAAAACAGCTCCATATTTCCTACGAGATACAACTAAATTTGACAAATCCGAGCAATATTTTCCTAATATATTTTCTCCCATTTCGACTATTTTTAAGGAATTAGGGTCCGTTTGGGATTGCTTTTGAGAGGTTTAAAAGTGATTTTGAAAATTTAAAAAGCTAATTTTAGTGTTTGGTAAAAAAATTTAAAATCACTTTTGTTAAAACCAGCCCCTCCTACAGTTGATTTTGAAAAGGAGGGAAGGAGTAGCTTTTAGATTCTGATTTTGAGAATCAATTTTATCCTTTAATACAATTCCATAGATATCTTTAAAATTATTACCTAAACCCAAATTATCCTTATTCAGAATTAGAAACTAAATTAATATTTTGATAATTTTTTATTTATAATTCATCAATCTAAATTTATTAATATCAATTTGTTAGTCGAATTATTATTAAATTTGTTTCACTATATTATAAATTTAATTATCAATTATTTTAAGATAATAAAAAATAAAATCGATATATTATGAAATTTTATTTTTAGTAAACATTGTTATAAAAACACAATTAAAAATATTATATGTACATGTTTTAATATGTATAAATAAATTTCAATTCTATATTATGTACATTTTAGTCATCTATTTTCTCTTTGCAGTTTAATAATAAAATTTACTAAACGTCCATAACTGCTTTCAAAACTCATTGTACTTTTGAAAACAAAATTTACCAAATACTTAATTGATTCTTTTCACAGCTGATTATTTTTATAACATAGCTAACATAAATTATTTTAAAAGCTATAGTATTTCCAAACTGGCCCTTAATGGTTTTTGCTGCGTTTAATTTGAGATCATTGGATTGAAAATTCAGCACTTGTTTGTCAATATTAATTAATTAGTAATGGTGGGTGTATTTGGACTATGTCATAATATAATGCTTGTTGACACGACTTAAAAGTGTTTAATTTACTCCCAAGTATAAGAGTGCCTAATTATACTATATCTTGGTGAGTCCAAGGTTGATCCACAGAAAAATAATTTAATTTATTTATTTAAGTTTATAAAAAAAAGAAAATAAAATTTAACTATATGTAATTTGATTTGAGAAAAACTATGAAATAAAATTAGTTAGGGTTATGGATCCACTCTTAGTAATAAATACAATTTAATAAATTCTTTTTCTTTTTATTTTATTGCCCAAAAGATTAATTGTATAAATTATAATTATTTTCTCATTAATTTTATTATGGATTAAATACTTAATGTGCCAAAACTTAATTTGTCTACAATAAGTCAAAATACAATTCTACCATACTTTATACTAAGATATTAAGAATTCATTGTGCCAAAATCTCATGTTTGTTTACAATAAATTAAAATTCAAAATATAAAATATGGATAAAATTAAATAGAAAATAATTTAATTTATATAATTAAAAATATAATTTGATTAAATCATATTTATTTCCCAAGAGCTTCACCTTCCCTAACTATTAATATTTAGCTAAACCTAATTGAAATAAAGGGAATTATTAAAATAATTAAAAAGTATTTGAAAATTGAAAATAAAACTAATTTTATTTATTGAAAATATATACAAAGAGGTATGAGAAGAAGAATTTGAGTAGAAAGAAGAGAAGGAAAGGTGTGAAGAGGTGCGTTCCCCCCTCTCATTTATACTAATACAAAATTAATTCACAGTATATAAATGAATAAAACTAATTATATCTTAACCTTACATTTGTCCGACTAACAAAACATAAATCTAACTTAATCCAATAAAGCACATCCAACACATTTCACTAACAATTAACATATCTAACATGATAAAAACTTATAATCTCACAGTTACCACATTTACCGCAGTAAAAACTTATAAATTTACAACAAAAGTGGCAATTCCTCCTTGACAATGACCTAATATCTCGACTTCTGAAATCTAAATTTGACATCCGTAATTTGTTTGGAGCCTCAAATTGTTTATTTTTACCTAATAAACACACAAAAATACACAAAATCAAATATATAAAAAATAATAAAAAATTAATAATATGTTATATAATTACAAATGTAAATTCTAGTATAAGCAAAAAATAATATTTTTAACTCCTTAATAAATATATAATTTTTAACACTAATCAATTGTAATATATCATAGTCTATGATATATTGTAATATATTCATAGAATGCGTATCTTGCAATTGGGACATTGGTATATCGTGGAGTGTGTATCTTGCAATTGGGACATTGGTGATACCCCACGATTTTCAGTAAAACTAGTGAGATGATGTTTAAGAGAAGATAAAACTCCCATTCATTTACGACATTATATTTAACTAATTTGCATCATATATGCTAGACCATTATCCATCTATACCACCGTAATCAATTTATGGGAAATTTTTTTAATTTAGAATTAAAATTTTGGACGAATTTACAACATCGTAAATGAATTTTTACAAAGTTGTAAACTTAAAGCGAGAAAGTTTTTAGCTGAGATTATTGTTGATCCAATATCTGTTGGTTTTGAGGTATTTAATAGAGTTCCGTCAAAGACCAAAAGTTATTTCCAACATTAATAATTTTGATAAAGTATTTTTCATGGAAGCTGAAAGTATTTAACCTTTTCTTTGGAAGAATTAACAAAAGAGTTGTTTTACATAGCCTGGATTTTTATTTCAAATGATGTCATATTCATCAATTAGATGATGTGATAATACAATTAATAAAGAATTGACAATACGACACATCACATGTCATATTATTTGAGATGAAATTTAAAATTAAATTTGGGATATCTATCATTATTCTTAATAAAGAATTAAGGGTTAAAATCATTAATTGAACAATGAAAATTATTAGATATAGGACTTTTTTCAAAATAAATAAATCTCTAGCTTCAAGATGAAAATTAACGGATATAAGATTATTATTAAAAAGATTTTTGGATTATTATGATCAGGACTAGTAATAGAGAGATGCCTAAAAATTTGGCTTTCCTACATAATTAACTTTAGAAAAACTTTGATATCTTAAAGAATAATTATTAATTAGTTTATTAATAAGTAAATATCTAAAAATTGGGGTCGCCCAAAAATTTGGAGTTCTAGGCAACCGTTTGCTGCTAAAGTTGTCCCTGAAAATGTTATAAATAGTAGTAATAATAATAATATACTAATAATAAAGACAATGTATAATATTGTAAACTCCTCCTTGGTTTTAATTCCAAACCTGACTATCAAACTATATTCATTGGCTTAATACAAGTTTAAGACCAAAACATTTATTCTTGAAAACTTTGGAAAAAGACATATAAACCCCTAAAATTTTGTAAAAGTACAAATGCACCCCGTTAATTTTTTAGAAAGGACATATGTACCTCCATCTATACCACTCTGAAGCAAAAATCTACGTTTGCACTACACATATACGAAGAAGTTTTCAAATAGGGATTCTTAACTATATTAAAGTTTGGAATAAACTAAACAAAATATATAGATTTTAATATATTACAAGATAAAATACATTGCATTAAAGTAAATATTTTTTTTCTTTTAATTGATACCTCACTTTAATATGGTCATATCCCTAATATAAATATATATATATATATATATATATGATACAAAAGCACAAATCTCAATACATAGGATTTTTTTTGTCTTATTAGTGAAATGGAATTTTTTTTTTACTAGCATCCTCATTTAAATTTAATAAAATGAGGATATCCTCAATAGAATGTATATATATATATAGTTTTTGAAATTGAATTAAAGGAACCGATTATAAGAATCTATTTGGCAACAAACAGAAGAATAATAAATAAAAGGGTCCATTTTGTTTTCAATGAAACCAATTCATGAGAGTGTTCTAAAACCCTAGGCTTCTAGCAATACTGTCACAACTTTAGAACACGAAGACGTTATTCGAATTGGATTTTATCGAGGTAAGATTATCTATTAATCAGAAATTTGTTC
This sequence comes from Citrus glauca, assembly GCA_029633175.1. Classification (NCBI taxonomy): domain Eukaryota; kingdom Viridiplantae; phylum Streptophyta; class Magnoliopsida; order Sapindales; family Rutaceae; genus Citrus; species Citrus glauca. The sequence goes on along the minus strand of JAQOOD010000001.1, from coordinate 36,454,645 downwards.
TTTGAAATAAGCTAGTTAATTAAACTAACTTCAGTAGTTCCAATTTTGAAAATGCCTGGCTTAAGTAAAGGGGTTTAGAAAATGTTTGGTGTTTGATTCGCTATTACTTATTGCCCCTCAAAGCTTTTTTGTATTTTGAACCTTTGATTAACAGCATTTGGTAATGCATGCAGAAGGAAAATCGAAATGCATATTGTATTTCAATTTTATAAAGACAGATAAGAAAAGCATGTTTTAGTTGGCGTCAAAATTATAAAATAAAATAAAAACTAATAATTAAATACAAGTTATTGTTAATATTGTCGGGAAAATAGTCATTTTATGAGCCAAACAGAGAGCGGCTCTGCTTAAAAAAAAAGTACAGTAATGGATGGGAATGCAAATCTCCTTGTCAAAGAATAAGGGGTGCATTTATCTTTTTTGAGAAAATTTAAGGGTGCATACTGTGACTGGTTGCCCAAAATTTCAAATTCAAAAGCCTAAATCCAAGATAAACTATTGTCATTGATGAGTAATTTACATAATAACTCGTGCGGCGCTTAGATAACTTTTAATACACAAGTTGATATGTAAGCCTAATGAACCTCTTAAGGTAACTAAATAAGATAACTGTAGAAAGGCTAGAGAGAAAAAAGAGCAATGTGGCCAAATATAATTTTATTACTAAAAAAGATAAGATACAAGAGAACTTTTTACAAGAGTGCTTGAGTTGTTTGTGTGTTGTGTGTGTGTGTGTTTGCTAGTATGGCGATGTGTGAGGTGAGCGAGATGGAGGGTGGCATCCCTATTTATAGAGTTGCTAGCCTAAGTCCATAACCTTCCTAGCAAGTGTGCAAGTTGCCTAAAAATCTAGCTATTTACAAGATGTAGAGATTTCTAGAAATCGGCCCGCGTTTGTTGAATGTGGGATGTTCGCTTGCTAAGTGTATTACGACTCACTAGTTTTATGAGGCGCCCTTACTATTGAGTGCACCCTACTGCTGAGTGTATCCTAAACTTTACTAAACGTACCTGCGTGTGGCAATTTTACCTCTGTTTGTGACAAATTTGAGTCGCCTGTGACACTATGCTAGCTTGATTCTAGTTTAGAATATTTTAGCACACTCTGACACTCGCATATATCTAGCATCTTTCACATTTGTGTATACTTAGTACAAAATCTAAAGAATTCTATACACATGCCACGTGTTACACTATTCTACCAAATTCTGGAGAATTTTAGGTTGCGCAAGTTGTATGAAATTTTCTAAAATTAGGCAAGTCTCCTTATAAATAGGAAATGACAATGCATTTGAAATACAAGTCAACAAGTAATTCAAACATACTTATAAAGCTCTCAAGCTCTCTTATATGCACGCTTTTGGGTAATTAACTCTCTTTAGTTATATTACTCTCTCTTCTCTTTAGCTTTTCCACAAGCATCTTTACTTAGTTTAATAAGTTCAATAAACTTTTGTACTAAAATTGTTTTAAGTAACGCACGAATTTACTGCACAAAATACTTATTTTCATAAAAATATGCTCTTTACCCAAAGAAATATGGGTGTAGGTCTTATTATATATAACTTGGATTTTTTTTTAATTTTCATGATCAAAAGAATAAGGAATGAGGAAGTAGTAGAAGGCCATCTTTTCATGACAAGATCAACTATAAACAAACTTCAATTAATGTTTTGTCTGATAATTTTAAGACACTGCATGTCCTTTGTATTTGGCCCATACTAATATGTCTTCTTATTAGAATCTTAAAATTATTATAAGGGAACCATTATGTTATTAACTAGACATACTTTTTATTTTGAATTAAAAAATAAATTTATTTGCAATCATTGCTTGTTAATTAACTCTTCCCAAGCAATGAGATAATAATTCCAATAATAGATTCGTAATAAATTTTCTCACCGATTCGTACTGATTCTCATTAAGTTAACCATATAGTATTACACTAATGATAGGTGATTTCTTATAGAGTTTTTTTTTTTGTTTGTGTAAATACAGTTGCTTTTCTCAATGGAAAATGAAATAATAAAACTAGAAGATTTAACACTAATTAAGAAAATCCGTATTTAGGCAAGACTCAAGAATCTTCATGCAAACTCTTACAGATGACAATTAGGGAATGACCCCATCATGTGTTATTACGGAAGTCAATCTAATATGAACTAGAGAATCCGTAATAAAGTTTACTTGTATGAAGATATGAGAGCATTTGAAATTGATAGAGCATAAACGATTTTTACAATTTTGCCAGTGAATATAGAGCTCCCAAGGTAGATGATAATTAAGCAACAACAACAACCATTGAATCACATTCTAGCCATATCTGAGTCTATCCCTTATCGGTGTCAACTCAAAATTCATAATAATAGCATACATCTCAACATAGGAAGATGATTTAGTACCTAAAGACATGACAAAATATCTTAGAAAATAACTATTTACACCAAGAAATTACACCTCAAGTAATGTATCATTCATCTATTAGATATGATAAAATTTTATAACTTACGAAAATATTTAATTATTCATTGATGGTAAGATTTTAAAACCTACGAAATTATTTAATAAAAATTTAATTTGCATTTTTGTGCATTTGGAACAAACACTTTAGATATTTAAAAATAAAAACAAAAACAAAGTTCAAACAGTTCAATGAACTAGTTGCTTCCATGTTAAACATAAGCCCAGATTCAGGTTCGTGATCCATTTCTAGCCAGTCCCATGAATTACGGAACCTTTTGGCTAATATGTTGCAAAATATGGAGTAGCAGCCAACTTTAGAAATAAAATTGAACACCTCCAAGTCTCTAAACCTTAGCTGTCAACTATTAGGAAGAAACAAAACAGAATGCAAAAGAATATTTTTCTGTTGTGTCATAGACAATTTGATTCAATCACATGGGCTATGCGCTGGCATGACAAAGCCATCTATATGACTATATCCAAACAATAAATCATCCCCATATTTCAATTTCTAACAACCCCATTTGATAAATTGAACCCTAGCTAGCTCTAGCTCACCCCACCCTCTCAGTGTATATAACATCAAATAATTAATTAAACTTGTAAAATATTAAGTGTTGTGAGCTTGAAGCACATGGTGTCATGTCTCACATGGCTGGCTGATAGCAAGGTCAAGCCTTCATATGCATTGCATATTTTAAATACATATATAAATAAGAGAATGCAAGAGGCCAGAAACAGACATGAATAAATAATCTTTACAAAGATCAGATTTTCATACAAAGTTTGTAAAAAGCTATGGAGAGTAATGGTAATGGGGATGGTGATGGTGATGACACTTTTGTGTCATGTTCTAGCACAGATGACAAGGCTGATAATGAAGCTGTTGATGATCTATTGGAAGTGTGTTGGTTCTTTGATAATTTGCTGAAGGGAAGAGCAAGAATGATGTTAAGGTGCAATTCTGATCCTTGTCCATCTTCATCAAACACTTCGTTAATAGAGAAGAAAGAAGATGATGATGGTGTGGTTGCTCGTCGTGGATTGATTCGGGCACCATCTTTGCCACCTTTTATAGGGAGGAAAGAGGAAGAGCTAGAGAAAGAGAGCATTGGAACAAGAAAATTGATAAGACAATCATCACATCCGATTAGGCGTCAAGCACCAAAACCAAGTTGTAGTAATAAAGAGAAGGGAGGAGGTAATAAAGAGAAGGCAGGTACAAGCAGGACCAAATTTTCCGGGGAATTGTCATGCCGGAAACTGCAAAAGGCTCCTTCTCTGCCACCAAATATAGGGAGAGAAGATATCAGCTGCCAAGAAAATGAGACTGATGCTAGAATGAGCAGATTGATTCAGCTGGCATTTGCTAATTCTACAGAAAGCTTGCAGCCAAGGCATTCTTCAGAGGTACTAATTCGATAATCCTCGCTTGTAATAGTTGAGACTTATTTGAGTTGCCCTAGGGCTCCGCTAAGTGGTTTTAATTTTTTTATTCGTTCATTCATTTTTTTTTATTGGCCTCCGTGTTCGAATATTAAAGAAATTAATAAAGAAATAAAAGATTCATTTGAGTTTATAAGTAAAATATTTCCACCTTGATGCTGAAATATGATGGAGCCTTTCAAATATGTGTTTACAGGGCACGATTCCAAGTTACGGCATTTCGAGGGCCCGGCCGCCAAGAAGCTCGGAGGTGGAAAGCAAGAACACAAATGGGATCAAGGAAATGAGCCGTCGGAACCATAATCATCAGAAAATGATCAGGAAGAGCTTAAATGATCTTGAGACAGAGGAAGTGCAAGGTTTCAAAGACCTGGGATTCACGTTTGAGAAAAAAGACTTGAGCCCAAATGTAGTTAACATACTTCCTGGCTTGCAAGAAAAGAAACAAGAAAAAATGAGCCAAATAGATTACAAGATGAGGAGACCATATTTGTCTGAGGCTTGGGTTGTCCAAAGCTGTGCCCCTCCAGCAGCTCCAGTTCCAAATTGTGTGCCCAAGAATTCTACAGAAGACATGAAGGAACAACTCAAGTTTTGGGCTCGAGCTGTGGCATCAAATGTGCGGCAAGAATGTTAATAACTTATAACATAATTGATTAGAAGTGAATTTGACATTAAAATGATCATATTATATGACTTTCAAAAATGTAATTCATGAATGCATACGGTCTCTGCTAAGTGTTAATCCATTCTGTGGTCCTGCAATTTCTGCAAGATTTTCAGGAATGGCTTGGATGGTTTAAGAAATAAGTTCATAGGATCTGAATTCCTGTCTAGTTATTTCATTCTTGTATAAAAAAATTTCATTTCAAATTTTTCATTCTTGTACAAGTGTGCCAATCTCTCCCTCTCTCTCTTTTATATTAATAATCCAATTAGAAACTATCTAGACCAACCTGGATCAGCATGGTGGCAATAAACTTAGCCCAAAAATTAGCTCCGAAAATTGGTTTCAAAATCTTATCAACACATCAGCAATGAACGCATTGCAAAAAATTGGCTCACATTAAAAATGGAAGGAAGCTACTCCAAATGACAAACAATGGTTATACTTTACAAAAGAAAATTTGTATGTTCTAGGATCCAATATTTGGATAAACTTGGTCGTTGTTACTATACAAGGATCAAATTGTTTAGTTATCCAAAACTCAGAACCAAAGAGAAGATATTTTCTCAAAACCCCACCAAAATCTCAAAACACACCACAGAGTCACAGACTTCCAACTCCCAATCTAAAAGCAAAGACAGCAAAACAAGCACCGAGTACGCGCAACGCATCCATCATAACAGAAAACAAACTAAAAGCTAAAAGAGCTTAAACATGTTACAAACTCATCATCTGCTCTCCTTAAACTTCCCCTTCACTGTCTGTCACCATCCCCAAAAACTCAACTTTCTCCAGAAGCCCACCATTTCTCTCTCAGCCTTTCCTCGACGAAGACCCTTAATCGAGCCGTATTGTCTCGCACAGGCTCAAGAACCCACCACCGACATAACCGCACCCACAACATCTGAAGAGGGTCCTGTTGAGCTGCCGCAATCTATATTTGCAACCACAGATGAACCTTCTTCTCTCCAAGTCGCCACAAGTGTTCTTCTCACTGGCGCCATCTCTGTCTTCCTCTTTCGCGCTCTCCGACGCCGAGCCAAGCGTGCTAAAGAACTGGTATCTGTCTGTTACTTTTCAAATTTTCTTATTCTTTCAGTTTGTTTATTATAGCTGTTGTTGTATAGCTTTAATATACAATGTGATGAACTGGGTTGGTAATAGTTCATTGTTTCGATCAAAATTTCTTCAGCTTTCACTATGAGTGATGAAATTGTTAAGTGATTGTTCTTAATTGTCAACATCGTGTGTTGTCATCGTTTAATATAAGTGATGAAATGATTTCTATCGATATTTGATAACTTGTGTTACAATATGAATTTTGAGTAACTGGGGCTTTTTGGTGGGTCTCTGTTTGTTATGTTATTGCTATTATGAAATTTGGAATGGGAGGAAGTGCCATACCATTGCTTTGTTATTCTGTCCAATGTAGCATCTTCATGTCCTGTCATATCTTGATTTGGCACATCAGGATTTAGTTGCTTGCTTATTTGTTACTAAAACTTGGTTTGGATTCTGAGGAAATGGATTCTTCTGGTTCTAGAAATTTAGGTCTTCGGGGGCAAAGAAATCGTTGAAAGATGAGGCGTTGGATAACTTGAAAGCATTGGGGTCATCTTCAATTGATGCTAAAGGTCCTCCTTCACCTGTCCAGGCATTGTTGGGTGGATTAACGGCTGGTGTGATTGCCATCATTCTTTATAAGTTCACCACTACTATTGAGGCTGCTCTCAACCGCCAGACTATTTCGGATAATTTTTCAGTTTGTTCTTCGATTTTCCTTCCTGATATTTGAATTTAATGGTTTGTTTCAAATTGGTTGAGCTTTCTTTTACATATGGTGACTAGGCTTTAGATATACTTTCATCAGATTATTTAGGTGAAACGGAAAAATGTAGGATACTAATCCCTGGAAAACATTTTTTCTTTTTGGAATAATTACTCTCCTTCTTCCAGTTAATTGAACACAGTGCTATTAGAAGTAAGTTGTGAATTGTCTTATGACTTTCCTGTATTATTAAGTAGTAACTGTCCATTGCTTGTATTAACTTTGTATTCCTGATTTTCAGGTGCGTCAAATAACAATAACAATAAGGTAGCTCCTAAGACCACTTTCATCTGTCACAAATTACTGTAAATTCATTTATGAAAGTCATGATTCCCTATCTTCTTCATGCCACTAAATGTGTATTCATTCTTTCAGGACTATTGTAAATGGGTTGTGTTACCTTGCAACATTTGTTTTTGGCATCAACTCAGTTGGTTTGTTTCTATATTCTGGCCAGCTTGCCCTGAATTCTTTCACAGAAGATTCTAGTAGTAGTAAAGAAACAGAGAATATAGGTGAACAGCAATCAGGCTCACTGAATTCAACAGCTGAGAATGCCACAGATACTGAATTGAATAGCAGCAAGGAGGATCAAAGCTCAGATAGCAGACAGTAAGGGAAGAGGAAACCTGAATTGACAATGGAGAAATAGATTTCTGTAACCAATTTGTAAAAAGATATATATCTAAATTAATAAAAAAATTTATTGTCAGTTTTAACTGCGCTCTGAACTAATATGATCTTATTGATCTCACTGCTGTCAATCTTCTATTGTATTATTTTCTTTTAAGTACATTACAAAATGATTTAGTTTACAGCTGTTGCTACTGCAGATGACTGTACTATGATTAAGAAAAAAGAAAAAGTTGCACTTTCCTGATATCAGTCATTGCAGTGGTCCAGCAGGATTTTGATTCATGTGTTCCTAGTATGGATGAACAATCAACAGATTGTCAGCCCAGAGCTTACAAATATGCATATTAATTATGCAGGACCTAGCAAACTGCATGTGGGGTTTTGTGCTTGCTAGCCATGGAGGAACTGAACCCATGGAATGTTTAGAACTAGCTACTTCTACCTGTTTTCTATTTCTTTTTGGTTCCTTGTGTTTCAGTTTGTTGCTTCTAAACTCAAATGGAAATATTCAACTTCCTATTGTTTTCATCTTGATCATTCTTTGCAGCAGAAGGTGATGGTCATAGCTCACTGACAGAAGTTCTGCTTCTGATCTCACAATATCTTTCGTGGTGTTCAGTTACCCTTGCAACTATAGTTATTTCATCATCAATCTTCCCAAACAGGTTATCACTATTGGCCAGTTCATACTGTTTGTTGCATTGGAGTTGAATTTGAGTCAAGAATATGCAGAACAACTGTAATGACAGAAGCAACAAACATTTGTATAGGACCAAAATTCCACAGCAGCAAATTAGTGGTGAAGTAGATTGCTGGCAGGCCAACTGACCAGAAAAAGCACCCTCTGATCAATTCCTTCCGCACATGGTTCACAGGAATATCAGTGGTCGGCTTGCTGATGAGGAAATTGGCATGGACGGTGCACCTTAGACATTAGAGTAAAGAACCAAAAGCCAGCAGGAAACAGATTAGAAGGCCGATATATTTGATCGAGATGATAGAAGAGCTCATGTCCCCAGAGATAAAGAGTACCTCTGAAGACGTTATTCAAAGAGCTGCTGATCCATGCCCCAATCAGAGAACTTAAGAGTTAGAGATGTCGAAGCTAAGAAAGTTGAAGCTGATACTTCGTCATTGATCACTGTAAATGCAATGCCTCCGTCCTTTGCCTCAAGTTGCAACAGTTTTTGCAACCCAATCTTTTTGGTTGTGCCGATGATCCTGGTCTCAGGAAATTTTTAGCATCTGTGAAGAAGGCATTGTGACTTAACCTGCATCAAAGTATTCCTTCCTCCAAACCATTTTTGGCCCTCTGTTTTTCTGAATTTCACAAGATTCCAGGCTAGTTTTACCTTTGGTTGGAGTTTTATCTCGTATGAAATTAGTTGAAGATGACAACTTACAAGAGTGACCGTTATAACTAAAACTAGAAGGAGAATCCTTTCAGTTTATTTATACATTGTCTTCCTGGTTTGCCAATTTCTCTTCCTGTAACAGTTTTGAAGTTTCACAATTTTAGTATATTGTCATAGAATCACATGCTAGCATTTGGATCCATGCATTGCCGCTTTATTTGCAAACTACAGCTAAGTTGTCAGGGAAAATTCCCGTGAAAAATTTTTTAGTCCTGAAATGAAACCAGGCAGTCATCTTTAAATTCTTTCCTCCATGTAGGCCAAAGCCCTGCACCCATTCAAACTGAAGACCATTCATTGATGTATTTCAAATGATTGTCCTTTAAATCTCTGTCACAGCGTTTATAATCTTGTACTACATCATTTCATTCAATGAAATGAAATGAAAATTTATGCATCCAATATTGGTCACTGGGTCATTTGAGGACAAAAATAGGTGCCCAAATCACAACAGATAGCCCAAGATCTTTGATCCACAGAACTGTTTTCACTTTTGCTTCTTTTTCTTATTTGAACCTTTTACCTTTATTTTTGTCGCCACCTTATAAAGTTAAAGACACAGCACACTGACGCAGTTTGTGCAATAGTGTTAGTGAAAGAAAAGTCCAGGCCTTGAAAAGCAGTAAAATGGTTTGAAAGATTAAAATATAAAAATCTTTGGTCGTTGAAATTTAGTGACAGTATGCTATTGTATGATATTTGATCAGTGTTCTGCTCTGCCACTTACAGAAGGACACTCCAATTTCCACAGAGACACGATACCAATAATGAATTTCCCCACTCAACTGATATTTCTCATCATTAATTCTAAAGAGCGACATTGGAAATTGCTCTAAATTATATAGCTGGTATAGGAAATTCTTTATTAATTTAAAAACGAAACATGTAGATTTGTTTCTTATAGTAAGATTTTGGATATAAATTGAGGTGGCTACAGTACCTTAAGAATGTCGTAGTAAGAAATTTGAAGGGTTAAAATCAATCACCAAATTTATTATTGAATGGTGGGGACATAGTTGAAAGAGGATCACCATCCTAACCAAAATTATTTGGAGACAACAACATGACAACAAACCTTGACCTAATCTACAGCTTTAATAATTTCACCATCAAACCCTTGTCTTATTCCTTTCAATCGCATCCAGCCCTACACCAATCCAACGGCCTGAATTGACCCCTGCTCCTGGTAAGGCCCATACTAAACCCTTTACACCCACAACCAACGTGACAAGATAATGTGATATCATCACAACTTTATACTTTCTGTTCCACAGAATAGGTTATTTTCAATGAATAATCATAATAATATACCTTTCATGAAATTTGGAATTATTCGCACAAAAGAGGTAAAACTAATAGTAATTATAAAGAAAAAAAAGTTTCTAAATATGAAAAATAAATTTACAAACAAGCCAGAGCAGTTAACCAAAAAAAAAAAGCCTACAAATTATCCATAACATACAAACTGACGGCTAATTTTGACCCGACCCGATTCTTCTATTAACCCGGCTCAACACCCGACTCCAGCCGCGCCGACCCCGAACGTAGCTGCGCGATGCGGCTCGATCTTTCTATTCTTCCAAAAGCAAGTCTCGGGCGCGAGCTTAGCCGACTGTTTCCTCGGCTCGGACTTGCAGCGCGTGAGCGCAAACGGCTCGTAAGAAGACGGCTTGGCTCCCACGAGCTTTTGCTCTATCATGATGTTCATCGTTTTCACGGACGGCGCGCCGAGAGCCGGAGGCAAGGGTGGAGCCGCTGGGAAAGAGCAAGATGACCTCGGCGGCTGCATTAACAACTGGGGCTGCTTCTGCTGCTGCTGCTGCGGCGCAGGAGTTGCCTTGTCTACGCTGACTCTCTTCTTTGGCTTCTCATCACAGCCGTCCGTTTTGTTGACTGTTTGCGGCGGCGGCTTTTTCTCCGACGGCTGCCATCTGATGAAGTCCGTACTGCAGACCCAAGTCTCTTTCGATACCTCCATTGACAGCTTCGGCTCACACATCATTAACAGCAAGCAATCCGGCAGCAAGTTCTCTTTATGACGCTCTCCCTCCTTTGACTCTTGACCCATTTCCGGTTCATCGGGTTCGGATCTTTCACTTGTCGTCTCCGTTTCTTTTTCTTCCTCCTCTTCCTCTTCCTCTCTCTTTTCAGCTGAATTTTCTGCTACCGCAACTTCAGATTCTTGCTCTTGCTGTGAAAATACTTCAGAAGAACAAGAAAAGCTCGGCCTTATGTCTTCAATGTCGTCAAAAGCTTCTCTTTTCTCTAATTTTGGAGCTGGTTCAGTCTCATCTTCAAGGAAATTTTCATTTTCTTGCACCAACTGGGCTATATTTTGTTCATTGTCTGGATCTGGAAGTGCTTCTGTGTAAGAATCACTTTCAGCAGCTGCTTCTTCTAACACAGCTGGCTGGTCCAGTACTTGTTTATCTTCTTCTTCTTCTTCTTTTTCTTCTACTTCCTCTTCTTCTTGTACTACTTCACTGACTCCTTCGCTTTCAGATTCTACTTGTGCTTGCGCTGCTTCTTGTTCAGCTTCTGCTTCTGGGATTCTAGCTTCTTCAATGGTTGTCTTTCTCACTTCTTCTTCTGCTTCTTCTTCCTCTTCATTTTCAGCTGCTTCATCTTCTTGAGGAGGAGGGCATTCCCAAAAACGATTAGCAAGAGCAGCCATTTTAACAGGATCAGATCTACACCTCATCAGTAACAAAGCATTCTTTGGCGGAATACAAATACTCACTCTCCCTTCTTCTTGTTCTTGTTCTTCTTCTTTTTCTTTTTCTTCACCAAAGATCTCATTTTTGAGCTCACATTTATCTCCTTCAATCACAATATCCTCAAAGACATGCCTCCTCTGACTCCTCCTCGGCATATCATCTTCATCTTGTGCTTCAACAACGGTGCAATTCCTCTCTTCTTCTCCTCCCACCACCAGCCACCTAGCAAACACTGCCCCACAAGAGCTATCGCTTCTATTTGCATTTGCATCACCATTTGGGCGGTGGTGGTGATGGTTCACTTTCTCTTCCTTGCTATTGCTCGCCATGCAAGAAGATCTACAAGGCAAAAAGCAATTAAACTCAGCTCCAAATGTCCTCAAAGCCTCACATATTATCACAGGCAAATGAACCCATCTTTGGTTTCTGTGCGGCAAGCATTCTTGTGGGTGCCCTTGCACAAAATCTTGATAATGATTCACATCAAGATTGTTGTGGCTGTTACAGTTACTGTTCGTGCTTGTGCTGTTGATGCTGATGTTAGTAGCCCCTTGTTCTGTTCTCCTGAAGCTGACTTCCCTTCGGGATCTTGCCCTCATCTTCTTCCCTTGCTTCTTGGTTTTAACCCTCACTTGACCAATACAAGTAACTTTAGGCGAAGACGGCTCAGGGTTCTCAAAAGAACAGCCTCGTTTCTTCCCATTAGTAGCGGTTGCCGGGAACATGGGTGAAGCCTGGCCACCTTTTAAGCTCCCACTGTTCCTCAGCCTTCTGCTCAGAGAAGCTGAGAGGGAGATTTGTGAGGAATCTCTACCACGGCCGGGGCTCAAGATTGATTTTGAAGGGAGTTTCATGGAGGATGAAGAAGATAAGCGCGAAGTGAAACAAATGAACAGCTCACTACTTGTGTTTGTAGTACAAATATTAGTTGTTGTACCGGTTGCACTGCTGCTGCTGTTGCTTGTGCTGCGATGGGGGGGTCTATCGTCCATTTCTTATTTGTTTGTACCCTTTTTTTTTTTTTTGTTTTACTGCTGTGTTTTGGCCATAAACAGAGCCTAAGCCAAGATGCTAAGAGATTTTTTTTGTTAGGGGTGGTAAAGGGCTTGTGCTGTGTTTGCAGATGGATTGATGCAGAGAGAGAGATATAAGCGGAAGTGGGGTTTTTCTTATTCAATGGAGGATGGCGATATGCCGTTTGTCTTTAGCAGTCAAATGATAATAATATTCTGTTACTTGATGCACTCACTGTGTGTATTGCTTTATTTTCTTACTTGGGACAAAACCGCGAACATAAACATTTTACAGTTGTGTTATCATGCATGGTTTTTAGGATATGACGATTATGCCCTTATGCATTGACACAGTCATACATTGACCAAAGTTGAGGCAAATTGACAGTGCACACATCTTTCTTTCGGAACAAGGTTTCGTATGTTTTCAGCATAGATATTCAGATTACTATTATAAAGCCGATTCAAGAAGATTTTGGTAACCTTTTAATTTTTTTTTAATACACATTACACATCTTATTATTGAATTATATAAATATTTATAACTATTATTATAGTAGATATTACACTAATATTTACATAACTATTATTATAATAAATATTACATTGATATTTACAATCAGATATACGTAACTGAAACTTACATTATTGAAATATATGTCCAAATAAATATGAGATAAATTTATTATTTGTACTTTTTTTTCGTAATTATTTATTTTTTGTAAGTAGATTTTATCTGTTTTGAATTTAGGTATTGAGATTGCTACTAGTTGATTCAAGAAGTGTGATGCCGTAGATTTTCAATTCTATATTATAACGTAATTTAAAAAAAAATCGATCAATTTGTTTTGAGTTTAGGTATTCAAACTGCTACTACAGAACTAATTTAGAAAGTTCCGGTAGACTTTTAACCCTAAATTATAATGTAATTAAAAAAATCCGACCTTGTGAAAATGATTTTTCTTAATAAAAAGCAATTAGAAACGGAACATGAAGTGCAAATGTGTAAGTTTTAAATTGCAAAGTAAATAGCAGGATCCTTATCTGCTTGCTAGTGAATAGTGAGAGGTTTGCAGGACCAACGATCACGTAGTTTTCCCAAGTGGTGACAAAGAGGGAATGCTCACTCGTATATAAAGTTAGGGGATTAAAAGTGTGTAAAGTCAAAGAAAAGAGACTTTTTATTTATTTATTTATTTCATTTTCCTTTTTCCAGTAAAGTTATGGGAAAAGAAAGCAAATTCACGAAAATATTGTGTGTTGCACATCTTTTGTGAATTCTTATATAATTTCCCCAAATCAATAGGAAGGTGAAATTAAAGAAATCATAACATAAGGTAACTAATTCTCCAGTGGGTTGATTTTTATAATCTCCTAATTGATTTTCGGGCTCAACTCGTTATTTTTGTGCTGATTTCCATCAGACTTGTCATAAATGGTATGTAATAATGAAAAAAAAGGTTGATAATTGAGTAATTTTAATTCTATAATTACTTAAGATAATTACTCGAATGATTTATGTGACATGTAAACGTGGGCAGATCATAATTTGGATACAAAGCAAATGCAAAATGATAAGGCAAGGCAAAATTACAAAAAGCACAATATATAAAATACTGTGTTGTTGTGTGGGGGGAGGGGGGGGGGGGGAAGGAGTGAGGGCCATCGGGAATACCAAATCACCACCATCCGTGTGTGGCATTTTGTTTGTGGCCACTTTTGCGCACCAGAAGACCAGACAGAGAGACGACTTAGAACAAGCAGCCGTTATTTTCTTTTTTACTAATAAAAATACAAAGGAAGAGACAAGAGCAGAGAAGAGAAGTGGCAATTCTCGAAATTTAATGCGAAAACGATGGGGTTTCTGGGAGTAATGGCACATGGGGGCCGTGAGGGTGAAAACAGAGAAGAGCAGAATCCAAAGGTTGTCGCACGTGACCACACCCCCGAGGGATAGGGTTTGGGTTTCGTGACGATGCATTGCATTGCATATACAACAAGAATGATGAAGCGTACGTACAAGCCTTCAAGTTTCGATCTTTCATTCAATCCACGCTACTTATATGTTGCGTGCTCAACACTCTCCCTAACCGATCATGCCCTAGAGATAACAACACTGGAGTATTGAATTATGAATGTATGAATATTGAACTTTTTGTAGTTCAATACAAGACAAGGCAATGATCCCTTGGGCATTTATAACTTTCATCTACATCTTTTTAGAAGAACAAAAACTTTTTAGATTTCATTTGTGGTTGAATTCTAAAATCTACTTATTGTAGCAGTCACCGCAAGTTTCATTCAAAATTTATCTATTAAAATAATTAACACCTATAATCTCTATAGATAAAATGAGTAAGAAATAATTTTTTTTACAGAGTTAATTTCATATCATGAGATGATAGTCTTCAAAATTTTTAATAAAATGACAACAAACTAAAATTTATTATAGTTTAAAGAGTATTTTAAATATTACATTTCACAATAAGAATAATCCAAAATTTACGGAAGCATAAATTGATTGAGCAACTATTTTTAAAATGTTTAAACAAATTTCATAAATGAATCATTATGAAGTTACATGACACGCACTGTGGAGGGAGATTGGGCGTGAACTATTCAACGAACAAAATGCTTCGTTGGCAGAGACCTATGCTTTGTACAAAAACACTACTATGCTCCCACGCATTGCATTGAGAATCGCACAAAACGGGCGCGTGTGGTTAAGAAAGGGTCAAAAGCACACAGGAGTAACCCAGTCAACCAATGGTCTGTGGCAACGTCATAAAGAGTACAAATTACTTTTCTTTTGTTAATGGTAAAAAGCCATCCTGTGGGTAAAATCATCAATGCCAGGCTGCAGTGGAGTGGTGCTGTGTGCATTAAATGCTCACTCAACATGTCATTTTTAGCTTAAATTAATGCAAAGGCCAGAGCCAGACTGCCGAAAAGGGCCTCTCACACACACACACGCACACACGAACGAAGGCAATTGCTAAGTTTAACTTCAAAGTGAAAATGAGTGATAGAAAGAAAATTTGTATTATAATAATAATTGGGTCAAGGGTTACTTGAAAAGGCGGAATTTGACCAAACATTTACACACCAGAAACGGACAAAAACAAGTATTCAAAGCTGCTTGATTATGCTTTAAGCAATGAGATCTGAGCGTTGCTTTGGCATTCTTATTCGGACAAATGACCAAACTTATAATAATTACAAGCTAAATATAGCTCTCAGGAAAACATTTAATAGCAAATCTGTTTCAATTACAATACAAATAAGTAATTGTTGTTAATAACGTAGAATAAAACAGTATCTCTGAGGTTTGTTTCTATTGACAATTGACAGCCAGAAAACTTCGATTATTGCCCTCAATTGCATTCCTTTTAAATAAGAACACATTTTTCCCCGCATACTAGTGAGAATAAATTTCCCAATCTAATCCTCAAGAAACCTCTAGACTGTATTACAGTTATCCCTATCTACAGTCCCAATAAATATTTGAGTAAATATACCTCTAAACTATAAGAATTTCCAAAAAAAAAAAAGAATCTAGCAGAGACTGGGTTTTGGGATTTTGTAAACTGATTATAGGATATTATTCGTTGGGTAGAGACTGGGGCCGAACTATTAGATAGGTGTAAGATGCTGTGACCCATGCGTGGACCACTGGCTTGGGGAGTTAGGGTTGAGCACAGCCTGGGCTAGCCTTCAGTGGGCTCACCACATCGATATCCATTCATACAAAGACTGGGAGGCTGTAGCATTCGTGTTATGATGTCAACAGATTTTTGGTGCTTAAAGCCAGATGAAAATCTCTTGGCCACACGATACTAAATCACAATTATTAAAAGGGCATCTGCCCCTTAACCTCAGCAGTTGGAGAATTCTAGCGATATTGCACATCATATGACATGCTGTTGCTGCCCCTTATAATTAAAATGCTTTTAGGGCCTATTGTTTGTTGTTCTTACACATTAAATGATAGGAAGGGATTGTTTATCTCTGTACTTTAAACTAAAGATGTACAATGCTATCAAAAAATTAAAAAAAAAAAAGTTAACATCCCGACAAAGTGACAAACATTGCCAAAATATCATCACTCCAATAACAATAAAACAATTTTGCAACTTAATAATACTAGTGATATTCAACATCAAGCAGTAACATCTCCAGAAATTAACTTACTGTCACTTAATAATTTTAGTGATATTCACCATCAAGCAGTAGCATCTCCGCAAATTAACTTAATGACAGAAGCATAGAGCACTACATTTCATAATTGATGTTTCATGTTACCAAGACATTGGAACGGTAACATAAAACCAACTAGTTATTTAATTACTGTAACAATCAATAAACAAAAATGTTCTCAATGAGTCACATTGCCGATTTTGAACACGTGTGAATGCTCACTCCATTGCAATAATATATACCATTTAGTAATGACTAAAGTGTGTTGCAGATCGACAGGCAGAGACTTCAGAATATGGAAACTTTAAAGCACAAAGAGATTGAGCCAACTTTTCAACGTGAATGAATGTTTTAGGTTATTACAAATTTTGGCAAATCAATTATCAGAAATCACATGACACAAGTGGAGATGACTAACTGATATTACAAAGTAAACAACACCATGCATTACTTTGCTGCATGGCAATTTTAATTTCAATTATTACTCTACTCATCCGGTGACTGGAATTACTGTAGTTCCCTTAAGTTTACAAAGGTAAAATCCCATATATCATTATCTAGTGATCCCCATACTACAAAATCATATAGTTCCAAAATAGAAGGCAACTATACATACGAGAAAATGTAGAATTCTTTTTCTTCTTTCTGCAAGGCAATTTCAGAACAAGAGATCTATTTAAACCCACTTATCCTATCACCACTTGAGCTTAAACCAGACGATACTTTCTCAAATATTTACAGATTGTTGATTGGATATTGATAGCCATCAATGGCAAAACCTACTTTTCTAGACATACTGGTAATGCTTAGGGAGTAAAGTGGGCCAAAAGAGCAGTGATCACCTTACAACCATTTGCAGAAATGTTACAGGCATATTGGTGTCAATAGTTTCAATCATCAATCAAATTCCAGAACTACTTTACCAGGAATGAGCCTCTTGTCTTTGGCCTCATGAGCTTCTCTTACTTGCGTCATGTGAAATGTTTTATCAACAGGTATTTTGAGTTTTCCAGTTTCAGATAGCCTGCGAATCTCCTCTAACCCTTCTGCATCAGCCCGCATGTATATGTACGAATAGTCTGGATCAACAATTGAAAAAAAGAGAACTGGTCAATCATGTAGGCATGACGGTTTGCACATTTAACATGGGAAGCAATTACTCAGTGAAAATAATACTCAACATCCTCGTTTTTGCAGCATAAGAAGGCATAAATAACGTAAAGAATTGTAAAATTTATATTGTTCGTGTTTCAAAGAAACCAGAAATGGATCCAAAAGACAGTGGAATAACTAGTTAGTTGCCACCTATGTATATATTTAGAGTCTTCCAACTCTTATACCCAAAGGATTTAATTCATCAAACCCCGTGATTTCTTCTTATGTACTATGTAGTACTACTGGAAGTCCACATTACCACTGCAGCATGCTAATGAGTCTAAGGCAAAATTGGTCTGATAACTGAATACAACATCCTTCTGTTTCACATCAGAACCCGTATAATTATAAAAAAATAAACAGTCTTTTTCTCTAGTAAGACAAAAATGGTTCCAATGCTTAATAGATCTGAAGCAGCGGAAGTTTAATGTTCTATTGTTATGTTGATTCTTAAGAATACTAGAACAAAGGAACAACCTAAATTTACATTGATTCAAAAGAATACCGTGAGCCTAGAGGGTTAAAACTCGTTGATTCCGCAAAATGCCAAGAATTAACTAAACTCAAAAACTCACACAAAGTTCTAATAACTGAAAAAATTATTGAACTCAAATCTAGAGTTTATTAGAAGAAATAATTAATAGCAAATAATCAAGGCCTACTTGCAAAGCTACAAAAGACACTTACTTATAATAATTATGAATTATCCTAATTTGACTAGAAATTCCATTTTAACAAGACTTATTCCTAAATTAGGAATACAACTTAAATAAGCAATGCACAAACAATAAAACTCTAAATAGGAAACCAAATTAAACTAGAATACAAATTAATTAAAATATTCCTAAATATTATAAATTTCAATCTAATTAGCATTCCTTCAATTTCTTGCTCTACATCAAGATCCCTAACAACAGAATGAGCATTTTCTAGCGTAAATTTTCTCCATACAAGATTCTTAGTAGAGGCTTTATCCTCAAAAAAAAAAAAAAAATCACCAATGCCTAGGTCAGCCATGGAAGCAGCATCCACCAGAATGCCATCTTATAACTCTCTTCCTCGTGGGAGCAGGAGGCGGCGAGGGATACCTTAAAAGAAGAAGAAGAATAAGTTACCATGCGCCCCACCCTAGCCATTCAAAATCAAATTAATCACTATCCTAGGTTGGAGTGAGGGGAGTTGAACCTTTGACCTCTTGCTTCCTCTGTAAGAGGCCAAGCTGGGTTATCCCCTAGGGAACAAGATGACAAAGCCCTAGGAGATCATTGATTCTCATATAGTGCAAAGACGATAATTTGTTGACTAAACGTTGTTACTTCTTAAATCCCCAACATCTTTTCACAAGTGAACACACCAGATTTTTGCATTCAATGTTCTCTAGAGTAGATGTGCATTGTGTTTTGTGCAGCTAAGCTCAGCAATTGCAAACCCAATTGAAAGATAGCAATGATCCAAGGTCACCATAGTCTGATTATCATATTCAACTAACTATAAACAACCTATATAGAGGGTAAAAGAAGAAAAGTATTTTAGCTGAAAAAGGAAACTTAGATCCACAATTTGGCAAAAGAAATAAAAATATAATTGCATATTTCTTGCTCAAGGTATTTGTAGTACATAGAAGGTATTTTTAGTACATAGATCCCAATACCTATTCCATAAGAATACCAAGTTTGCATCTGTTTCTTCAGTAGAACAGTTGTAGCTATAGGCAGCCCGAGTGCTAGTCCATAATGATCAGCCAATGCTGCTGTCTCACCCTTAAAGAAGGATGTAAATATAATCATTAATTGCTTATGTGGAAACAGTAGAATATATCACCCTAAAAGCTCTTTTAACAAAAAATAATTAACAGACTTTAATTTCTTACGTGAAGTGTCATATAATGTCCACCCCTCTTCAAAAAATTGAGGCCCAATCTTTCAGTTTCTGGAGCACCAATAGTGTCCAAAACTGCATCAAACTTCCCCCTTATTGCCAATTCAATGTCCTGAGAATAAAATATGTTACTGGTTAGAAAAATAAATCCTAAACACTAACCATAATTTAAAAAAAAAAATCACTTTAATTATCCAGATATGGAATCTAAATTATCAAAAGCAGAAACATATAGGGTGAAGCAACTCAAAGTTGATCACCTTAGAAGAATAGTCAACAGCTTGCTCAGCACCAGCTGCCAGTACTCGATCTATACTTTTGCTTCCACAAGTAGCACTAACATGAATCCCTGAAGCTACTGAAAACTGTACTGCAGCAAAACCTACTGCTCCTCCACCACCCAGAACTAATAACCTTTGCCTATGGAGATAAGAACAATAATTAATAATGATTGAACTAAAAAATAAAATAAATTTTTTAAGATTTGGGATTATCATAATTTTCATCAACTTCAAAATTTAAAAAAAAAAAAGAAAAAAGAAAAAAGAAGTATGGAAATAATCTTCAAGTTAACATGGTAACTGCTGATTTGAAATGAGAAGATGGGATGCACTTAAAAGTCAAAACATCAATGACAGTGCAGGCTTCATAAATTGCTATTAACCTTTAATCATAAACCTTTGACATAGGTTATGAAAGGTTGCTCAAAATTTTGCTTACGAATGGGCCAGAAAAGTTTATCTGCAAATGATAGCCAGGGAGGCGGGGCAGGGTGTTACACAGGATACATATATATATTCCCCTCTCTTTGTGTGTATCACACAGATGGATGGGAACATAACCAATAATTGTGAATGCTGTTAAAGACGAGCAGCAACAAAATAGAGACACCACAATAATTTCCCACCACAAAATTCAGGACAAGCGAAGAAAAATAATTTGGAAGCCAAACATCCAAATAGAAAACAACTTGATGCAGTTTCATTGCAGCATCAGCAAGAATAAACGGCATAAATTCAATTACAGAAAAAATAAAATAAAATAAAATAAAACCATAGGCTCCTTCCACAACCCCCCAAACCCAAAAAAAAAAAAAAACATTTAAGGAGCTGCAAAATCAACATACCCCTCAGACATCCTAGCAGCACATTTTAGAGCACGCCATGCAGTCAATGCAGCAAAAGGAATTGCACTTGCATCCTACAGGAGCACATTAAACTATTTAAATCATATTCTAAAAGGAAAAGGCAATTAACAAATGAGAGAAACAATGTTTTTAATCATTCAGCTTAAAAGAAAAGCTTCCCAAATTGATACTTCTCAATTTAACCAAAAGGAGACACAAGCACCACATTTGGTGCCAAATGTTATACAACTCAGACATGGCTAATGCAGAGAGCAAAAACAACTGACAAAGTACATCCAACAATATTAAAAGCAAAACCATAAGCTATAAACAGTAATAAGAAACAAATATTCAGCTCGAGATTTAAAAAAATTAGTTTAAAACTTACCGCATGAGTAACCGATACTGGCTTTGGAGTGAGTTCATCTTCTGACAGAACAGCATAGTCAGCATAAGTGCCTCTCACAGCAGTTGGATGCAATGCACCAAACACTTCTTGCCCGACAGTCAGCGACCTCACTGAAGCTCCAACAGCTGCAACTTCACCACTAATATCGCGGCCCAAAATGAGAGGTAGAAGTGGTTCAAATATCGAACGACCATAGCCTGATCGCATCTGAAACAACGAATATTGTGAATATTTAACAAATTACAATCCCAAGGCCTGGCCGAACTTTTTCACAACAATTTCAAGAACACATTTGTAGTAGCCGACAAAAACAGTATAAAATCCCAAACCAAGGTCAAGCTAATGACTGATGCGCTTATCCTAAATTTTGAAACTGAAGCAGCAAAAGGGTTCCGTTAAACACCCGCTACCCACTAGTAATTACATTTTGATAATCCCAACTTGAGTACAAACTGATTGCGCAGCTCATCTGAAACTATCGTATCATCTTAAACATTAATAAATAACCAATAAACTGCATCGGACTCAAATCCAATAGCAAGCGAACCCTAAATCACTTATTAATCAACAGCTGCAAAATCAAGTTGACCCAACGATTGTTCAGAGTATAAACGCTAGACATTTCTGATCACGTTTATTTATGCTGTTTGATGCAATTCTCTCTGCACGATCATCAGTTTACATGAAACAAAACATTATCATTTGCTAACAATTACGTAAAAATAAAAAGAAAAAAAAAGGTTTTTAGATTAACAAAATGAAAGCCAAAAAATTTAAATTTGAAGTCGTACAAAAAGTAATAATTTAAAATTCACTCACTCTTGTATCGAGTGGATTGATAGAGACAGCTCGGGTACGAACGAGGACCTCATTGGGCTTGAGATCCGGAACCTCCACATTTGGCCGCACCTCCAGGACCTCCGGCCCCCCAAACCGCGGCAGCACCACTGCCCTGCAGTTAGTGGTAACCAGGAATCGCACGAACGGTAACGGACTAACCAAATAGTCGTTAACACGCTTGCGGGCTTTTAGGATTTGCATTTTGGTTCTGTTTTTGTTTCTGGTTTTGGTATTGAATTGCGTGTTTGCTAGTACTCAGCAGCGTGTTTGAGATGCTTTTGTAGGCCGGAGTTGAATGAAGTGCGAGTGTGCGACTGTCACTACGTGTTTGCGTTTTGTCCGCAGGGAAGGCTGTTTTGCCACGTGGCATCCATATATTAACTAATTCTCCACTTTTCTTTTTCAAATTTATTTTCACGATGAACTATAGTCAGATTAATAAAAATTAAAAATGAAAATACTTACAATTGTGTTTTGCTTTCCTTTTTTTTTTTTTTGAAAGGTAAATGAGTGGGCAAACTCAAATTAAAGCTTTCAGATAAAGTTATTTAAAAATTACAAAGTCAAACCCGTGGGGAGATAGAATTAATACAACCCTTTCAACAATCTGCATTAGGCTTTTGTAAAATTTAGACAAGTTCCTTAAATATATTTTCTAAATTATCCAAGTTTATATAAATAAATCAGTGATTTTTTTTTTTAAATTTTTATGAAATGTGAAGGTAAAATTTTTTCAAAATTCTATAATATTATTCCACACACACACACACACACATATATATATATATATATATATATATATATATATATATATATATATGTATATATATAAAATCATTTTCATTTTCATTTGCAGACACCTTCATCTTCTGTTAAGAAGATATGATGTTCAATCATGCAATTTAATAAAAAACGCAAAGGATGAAGCCTTTTTGTATCTCTTTAGAATTTGATATAATCGATGCCATTCTTAAGAATGAGATTTCCTTAATCCGTTTCCTTCATTTTCCTGTTCACTTTTGGCTACCACAAATACATGGGGACATAAAGAAACAAAAAGAAAATAAAAGAAAAAGAAAAAGAAGAACACAACTCTAAACAGAATAAAATATTAATGGTTTAAGACAAAAAAAATTCCTTTCACTGAAGCTTATGCAACTATTCAAGAAAAGATACTGTCAAAAACTGTCAAATAAAGCTCTACTATTTTCCTTGTATGTTTCAACTAGGGTGGCCAGTCGCAGCAGTTGTTGCAGCAGTGCCACTTATTACGGCAGCACCACCAGGAGGAACAGCTGGATTGCTCGAACTGATGCCACTGCTGGCACTGGCATTTTTGGGTTCCACAGTTTGGGCAGGTACAGAAACAAAAGAATGAGATAATGGGGCCCCTTGGGCTATGTTTGCATTAACCTGCTTTTGCATCATTTCAGCAGAAGAAACGGTCACCCTAGTAGCTGTAGATACAGAAAGATCCGCACTGGTTTTCTGATGGTCTACCATTACTGAGTCATTCATAGCATGAAGTTGTTGCAACCTGTAATCAGTTTCAGGCCGACGGCAAACCTTTCTAAGAGGCACAATTTCCTGAATGAAGTTAAGAACCAAACACATGCACAAATCATAAAGCCCGCCCAAAAAATGATTGATTCAACCGATGCAATAACGATCAACCGCACAAAGAACAAAGCACAAAGCAGAACATGAAATACACAATGCGTTATATTTCTTATCAATGAATCATAACTGAATTGTTTTTCAGTAAACAAGCAGGGTGAACTATGCGTATCTCAGCTGCAAATAATGAATGCATTTACAATCATAAAATGTATAGCATTGTGGACAAAATCCATTTCAAGTTTACATTTGACAGATAACATGTACAAACCCATGAAAATTATGCACATCAAAATATGTTTGCTTTTGCTCCGGTAGGAACCATTACGTAACCGAACGCTCATGGTTCTGTGATCACCTAATTGTTTAAGTTAGTCTAAATCAAAAGGCTTAAAAGTAGTCTAAAAGGAAACCGTTGCCAAATTCATCATATTAAATGGTTATATAAAATAGGATTTCCTTCAAAGACAAGCGAAAATCATCTCCACTTCTACTCATTGCAAAAAAAAAAAAAAAAAAAAGCACATGGGCTAATAGATTGTCACTGTCTAAATGACTTCTACTCATTGCAAAAAAAAAAAAGAGCACATGGGCTAATAGATTGTCACTGTCTAAATGCTTTCTAACAGATCTCTTTAGGAGAAGGGAACATCATCTTCACCACTTCTGCCCATTGCCAAAATAAGCACATGCACCAAAAGATTGTAACTATCCACAGGACCTTTGACTAAATCTCACAGCCAACACCCAGACCAACCTAAACCTAGGGTTTTTCTTCTCTTTTCCCGCTTTGCAATAGGCACAAAACAGCACATGATAGCAGCAGCCATTGAAGAAAGAGAGAATTTGCAGAGAAAAATAAAAATACAGCACAATGGCCAAAGCCACCATAACAAGTAATTTACATGTAAACTAAAAAATAAAACGAAAGGTTCAAAAACAATAAAGAAAAGTCAACCATCTACAATTGAGTAACGACCCCAATGAGATCCGTTGCAAATAAGCAACCTATCATCATACTAACCATGCAAATTGTATTAATCTCTCTCAACAGAAGTCGCACCTTATAGAATTAATTAATTAAGTAAAAATTAAAAATCAAAGACCAGAAAAGGAACAGACAACTTATACCTCAGACTGATCGTGGTCATAGCGTACTAAAAACCTACAACGACAACCTCTCACATCATGCCTTCGCCGTTGGGCATCAAGAACATGGGCATCAAAGTAAAGAGCCTGATCTTTACCTTCCTGAGAATTCCACATGCATTAGAAATGGAGAATGCACGCAGACCCAATCACAATTAACTTCTATACCAGATTGATAAAAGGCATTCTTTTATTTGCCTTATACATGTGGAAATTCCCACCTGAAAACAGAGTATGAGATCTCCGGGAAGAACCGCAACACATTCTGATGCTTCACAAGGGAGAGAACGCTGCCTGACATGCCTTTTTATGTTAACCCACTCATCCTCCTCAGCTCCAAAACCAGCAAACCTCACCTGTACTTCCTGAAACACCCAGCAATATTGCAACTAGAAATCCAAATGAAATAATTGAGAGCATCATTACTACTAAGTAATGCTTCAGAAATATCATCAGAATTTAACAAAATTTCAGAGTAGCATTTGATGAATACATTAAGTAAATTGAAATTTGATTTATAACGTATTCTATCTAGTGACCATCACAGCCCATTTGTCCTCATTTTCTTCCGTGAAATCTCAGTGAGCACAATTGATAGTTCATCCTAAATACTAACAATAGGGCGACAAACCAAGCAGTATACATGTCTTTAGGAGCATAGATCAATTTTCTCAAGTAAGGTGGGATCTATAATTTGATGATAGATCTTGCAAATTATATTTAAACTTTTTTTTAATTAATAACTCATGCACCCATTGGAGTTTGAACTCAGAAACTAAGTCCTAGAATGGCTGCTCCTTACTGCTGGAGCTAGATCTTGAAAGAGTTTAAAGTCAGACAAACTACAAACACATAACTTAATTTCTGTTTACGAGAAAGAAGTAAAATTGTAACACCAATTAAGTTTAGAAAGAAGTGTTTGATACTGGTAAAAAAAATGAGGGCAAAATAAAACCTTAGATATTGTACTTTATTCACATATGATATATTGATAATTGTAAGTGTGAATTTAGGTGAACCGGGTAGAAAATAACTTGGTTGAATAACTAGGCCTGTATTGACAGATGCAGAAACACAAATTCAAAATCTTACTGGATCAACTGTGTCGAAGTTCCTCTGGGCCAGAAAGGCAGAAACATCGTACCTGAGTCCATAGGACCAAGTATTAATACTATTTACTGATAATTATCAAGTAGGACGAGAGGAAGCACAGAAGAGAGCCATCAGGATTCCAGATATGAGTGGCCGGGAGACTTACCATGCACCATCCCTTGCAGATTTAGCTTCAAACTCCATAAAAGTACTTTCCGATGCAGCCTTCCCTGCAGTAGAAACTGGCAAAATATAGGGAAAAAAATATGGGTAAAATATTTCCTAAGGTTATGTAATGAAAAGAGGCATAATATTAATATGAGGCATAGGAAAGAAAGGTGCATTCAAACAAGCAACTTGTTGCTTCAGCTCTGTTCTAAATCCTGACTAGTGAGGCTTCTAAATGACTTCTAAGGACTTCAGGTGTCAATTAAAAAGGGAATGCTTTGTATAAATGACTTTTCACCAATTCAACAAAATTCTAAACATTGAGTTCTCAAAAAAATTAAGAGAAAAAAAATCAAACATCGAACTCTGACCCAAGTGCCCATTAGCATACTGACACCAAGCTCACACTAGCCAATAACTTCAGGTATTTTCAAAAGATGTATATGACGTGAGTAATTGAGAAACATATTCAACCATGCAGCAACTGTAGTCTAGGACACAAGTGTAAATAAGAATGCATACCAGACAGATGACACTTGGACAGAAACCAGCAAATGCCAGTAATTATAACACAAAATTAAAAGATAAAAATAAGAATCAGGAAAAAACAGGGAAACAAGTGGTTCAAAACTTTAAACCTAGAACAGAGCCCATTCTACCTGAGGGAACATTCGCAGAAGCAGGCATGGTTGGGGGCACAGAAGCAGACATAGGAATAGGAATTGGAGCAGCCACAGGTTGAGGAACATTTCTCCCCGGAGTGGAATCATCTCGAGCCAAAGGTGTTACATTTAACTTCCCAGGAGATTTAATTGATTTTGCCCTTATTGCATACCGCCTATTTTGGAACCAGTTCCAAACCTATAATAAAATTATTAACAAACTAATTTGGAATGAATCCTCATTGTTCAAAAGGGCAGTAAAATAGACTTACTTGCTTCATCTGCACCATAATCTTCCCTTTTCGTTCTGGAGACTCACTACAGTCAGCATCGTAACAATTCAATTCCAATCGAACTACCAAGAATAATAATTATATAATATATTGAACTCTCAAAAGGAAAAAGGCACACCTGAACTTCTCCGCAAGAGCCACAAGGATTTCCCGAGATGGCATTGCATTATGGTGCTCTTGCAGAATACCTTCCATCTCTGTGACCTTAATAAAGATGCACTTGTAAAATTTATTATTGAGAGCAATAAATAAGTTGAAAACCATAACAGCTGCAAAAGTAGTTTTCTTTTCTATTTCACAGATAACATTTCGCCTATTAAGCTAAATAAAATAAGAGAAGCCACCAATCTGATTATGCAATGAATAAATTAACTTTAACAAAGCAAAGTTTCATTAACACACATTTGCATTTTCTACCGACAGCAACATCAAGAAACTCATTGACTGCACAAATCATTTAAGATTGATAAGCATTGCAGCTCTAAAAAAAACTTCCAATGCCTTTGCATCGCATTTGGAATTCACAAATGAAATAAGTACTTTTAAAGAAATACAATTGAACCATAAGATGTCTCTGTGCATGGCATTCACAATAAAATTATAAACTCACAACCCAGAGCCTACGTACAAATATGAAGAACCTGAGGAATTTTCCAGGATTACAATTGTCAGAACAAGGAATAAAATGTTAAGATACAACTGAATCAATCAGATAGTTTAGATTTCCTTCTTTTTAAAAAAAATAAAATAAAATAAGAGAGGTGTACGGAGATCCTATAAAAGCATTGACACAAGGGATAAAAGTGGTGCGAGAAGTTTATTTAAAAACTTCTTTCCGCAAAACTACCTCTAACAGCCAACAGTTCAAGTTCCAACAAGTAGGATCATTAAATAATTGTTTCCAGCTTCCATTTTGAGACTTATGTTCAGGAGAAACAAGCCACCACAAATAGAACAAGCCAACACAAATAGAACACCCTCAATTTTGTTTGCCATTTCACCTTCAAAATTAGCAACACTATCTTAAAAGTGTGAGATATAAGACATCTAAACCACTTAAACTTAAAAATCCAAACTAAATGCCAACTAAACCAGCTTTGGCAACAATTGCATACCAAAATCCTCAAATAAGAAATCCCTCAAATTAAAGTATATTACTGAACAATTTTAATGACATAGTATTCGATATGCAACTTTCAGTAGAAAAAAACACAGCAAAGCTATCACAAACTACAATCAAAACCCAGAAAACTAAGTCGTTAAAATAAAACCTAAAATCTAACCAAAACACAAAAAGTCTTAACATACATGCAGCACATTTTAAAATAACAAAAGAACGCAAAAAAGGAGAAAATAAAATAAAAAAATCGAGCCAATAAATATTAACAACAGTGATATAAGAAATTCAACATGCAAATGCAATAATATCTCCAATACAAAATAAATGGAGGGAAAAGTTTTGAACCTCAGCAGGATTGAAGCGAAAGGCAGGGCCTCCATTACTCGGAGGACGACCCATCTCTCTGTTTCTCTATCTCGTGAAACTACCTGAAGGAGAGAAAAACTCTTGAAAAAGAAATTTGTAATCGAATAAGTTGGGAAAAAGAAAAAAAAAAAAAAGAGAAAGTTAATAATGTTTTTGGCAAGTGGCGAGTGCGTGCTGTTGAACCCAAGGGATATATTTAAAAAAAAAAAATCTGATTCAAGTTGATTTTGTCTTAAAAACAAAAACGGCCGATTGGATGAATCAGACAGTCAGGTGAATCCCGTGCTGTGACTTTGGATTTTTGATCTGAATATATGAACCAATTAGTGTCGGACTTGGGATGGGATGCCCTCGTTTAATTTTAAATCAACCCCCAATCACCGTCTCTCTCTTTTTACTCTTTTCCCTATAATTAAACCTATTTATTTTGTCTTTGACAACGATGGTTAAGTTCTAAAGAATATGAAACTTATGTACAGTTATATTTTAAATACGAGCATTCTCTATTTAAAAAAAAAATTATGATTACCTTATGAATGTATCATAATAAATGTGTATGTTTATAACATACATCTTTTGATCTCTTCATTAACTCCCACTAATAACCCTTGTCTTTTCAATAACTTTTAACATCTCACAAAAAATTATAATTCATCATATTTTCATTTGATTATATAATTGTAAAACGAAACCTCGTTTCTTTATTTTGTACACACTTGACATAAATAAAATATATTGTTCTCTCATTTTACTCTTTATCTGGTGTTGCTCTTTTATTTTATATTGTTGTTTAATAACTTTTCTAATACATTATCAGCACATGACTTTGATCAGGCATTAATTCTTTTGTTTCTTATATCTAGCATTTTAATTATTATATAACTATAATTGTTCATTACTAATAACATATCATTTTAGCTATTATTATCATGTTTGAATTTGTAATAAGATTAACTTCTAAAGAATGCATGTCTATTACTTGTCTTCATTGTGTCTCTTGAAATACACATAATTGATGGCATAAGATTTGAAATAAAATTTATGATGTGAATAGTATAATATGTGATGATTAGAACTCTATTATTTTGTTACCATGAGTGATTATACGACATCTCTAATGTTTACTTGTTAATAATGAATCAATTACTTATCTTTGTTTAATATTATTTTATTGCTATCTGAAAATATCGAATCTCAAGAAATTTAAATTTGTGACACTTGATACCTTTGGTGATAATTATATATCATGGGTCTTAGATGCTGAAATTGATCTTGATGATGTAATGAATCTTGGAGATACTATTAAAGAAAATAATGATGCATCAACCCATGATTGTGCCAGGGCGATGATTTTATTTCACCACCATCTTCATGAATAATTGAAAAGTGAGCATCTTACGATCAAAAAACCATATGTCCTCTAGAAATGTCTTAATGAAAGATTTAATCACCAAAAAACCGATATACTTTCAAAAGCTCATTATGATTGGATACACTTACAATAACAAGATTTTAAATATGTCAATCAGTACAACTCTACATTATTTAAAATTGTTTCTCAATTAAAATTATATAAAATGGAGATTACTGATATAGATTTATTGGAAAAGACATTTTCTATTTTTCTTGCTTCGAATTTACTCCTGCAGCAGTAATATCGAGAGCGGAGATTTAGAAAGTATTCTGAATTAATCTCATGTCTTTTAGTAGCTGAAAAAATGATGAACTTTTGTTGAGAAACCATCAGTCTCATCCAATTGTATTTATACCTATGCCTAAAGCGAATGGTATTTCAATCAATAATCGTAGTGCTAATCAAGGTCGTGGCTGAGGCTATGGATGAAAAAATAATTGAGGCCGTGGTGGCTATAACAAGAAATGTCAATCAAACCACTCGAAGTGAAATAATGGTAATGAGAATCAAGAAAAAGATCCACAAGAGAAATCTCCAAAGGATCATGAAAATGTTTGCTTCAGATGTGGTGTGAAAGGACACTAGTCTCATGTTTTTCATACACCAAAACATTTAGATGATCTTTATCAAGTATCCAAAAGAGGCAAAAGGAAAAGAAATTACGACAAATTTCATTGATCATGAAAATCTAATTGATATAACTCATTTGGATGTTTTAGAATTTTTTTGATGATCCAAATGGTAAAATTGACTATTTAATTGGTGATGGACATGTGAAGACCCATTAAGAATTCTACACTTTAAAGTGTGTTATTTTTTAAATTTGGTATGTTTAAATTCTAAAACAAGTATTATTAGAGTGTTTAAAGTTTGGTGTATTTATTTACAGTTATAGTGTGTTTTAAGTTTATATTGTAAGAGTGTTTATTGTTTTGTGTGTATTATGAGAATTTGGTGTGTAACTTTTCAATTTCTTTAATAAAACATTTTCCATAATGTTTTATTTATACTACTTGAATATTCTTTATATTCAATTGACTTATTTTATATCCATGTGTGAAGTTATACAATGAATTTGAACAATCACTTGGTGAATAATGAAGATGGATATTGTGACAATGTACATAGTTCTGCGAAATAAAAAATATTTTTATAAGCATTAGCTAAGGCTAATGTTAATATAATATCTAGTCTTGCTAATCTAATTAAAGGCTTATCTAGTCTTTCTAATTTAATTAAAGGTACCAGAAGAACTAATATTATGTTACTAAATGGTACAAATTTACAAATAACTAATGTTTTATACTCCAGCAGATTTAACAAAAAATTGCTTAGTTTCAAGGATATTCGTCAAAATAGATACTACATTGAAAAATCTAGTGAAGGTAAATTTAAATTTCTTTGCGTTACTTCAACTATTTTATGCTAGAAGCATGTACTAGAAAAACTACCTTCTTTTTCTTTTGAGTTGTATCATACAATTATAAGAACAATAAAAATAAACTTTACAATGAACCAGAAGTTCTCTAATCTAAAATTTTTTTGAACTTTGGCATGAACAACGTGGGCATGTTGGATCAATCATGATGCATCGTATTATAAAAAATTTACATGGACATCAATTAAAGAACCAAGAAATTCTTTTATCAACTGACAATCCATGTGCTGCTTATTCTCAAGGAACATTAATAATTCGGTCATTTCTAATGAAAGTAAGTCTTGAATTTCTTAACTTTTTAGAAAGAATCCAAGGGGATATATATGATTAATAATTGGGCCATCTCTAATGAAAGTAAGTTTTGAATTTCTTAAATTTTTAGAAAGAATCCAATGGTAAATATATGACTTTATACATTTAAGTTGTGGACCATTTCATTATTTCTTGGTCTTAATAGATGCATCAATTAGACAGTCATATGTCTCTTTACTTTCTAGTTGTGGTATTACATTCTCTAGATTTCTTGTTCAAACCATTAGATTAAGAGCAAAATTTCTTGATTTTCATATTAAAAAAAAAATAGACTTGATAACACTGGTGAATTCACATGTAAATATTTTGATTATTGTTGCATGTCTGTTGGAATTGATGTTGAGCATTTTGTTGCACACTCTCAAACACAAAATGATTTAGCTGAATATTTGATTAAGCATTTACAATTAATTGCAAAACCATTCATTATTAGATCAAATTTGCATTTTTCATGTTAGGGACATGCAACACTACATGTTGCATCATTAATTTGCATTCGACCAAGTTCTTATCATATTATTCACCTTCATAACTTGTTTTTTTACCAACAACCAGATATTTCTCATTTAAAAATTTTTGGGTTTGTTGTTTATGTCCCAGCTGCTCCCCCATAAAGAAATAAAATGGGTTTGCAAAGAAAACGTAGAATTTATGTTGGTTTCGATTCTTCATTAATAATTAGGTATCTTGAATGTTTAACAAGAGATCTTCTTACCACACGATTTGCGGATTGCCATTTTGATGAACAAGTTTTCCTTTTATTAGGGGAAAAAAGAAAAAAAATAAATGAATGGCGTGAACTTACATAGCATGCATCATCATCTCATTTTGATCCTTGTACAAATCAATGTAAACTTGAAGTTCAAAGGATCATTCATTTGCAAAATATTGCAAATCAAATTCTTGATGTATTTGCTGATTCAAGAAAAATAATAGAATCGCATATTCTAGCTGAACATGCCCCAACACATGTTGGGATCCTTGAAGCATAACATTACAAAACTAATGAAAGTAAAGTATGTTTAAAACGTGGAAAGCCAATTAAATCAAAAGACAAAATTCCCCAGAAGAAGAAAACACAAGAAAAGTTATAAAATAAAATTAGAACTCCTGAAGAGTCATTGCCCACTAATCAAATAATAGAGATTAATCAATCAAATAGCATTCATCACATTGACCCAGAAGAATAAAATTTGCTAACAACTGAAGAAGTATCAATTTATTTAGAAGAGAAACAAAGATGATAAAATTATGATTGGTTTTGTTAGTATAGAAAAATCTTGGTTTCGAAATGAAATAATTATTGATCATATTTTTTCATTTACAGTTGGTCTTAATATCACAAATGATGATGAGAATCATGATCCAAAAACTGCGGAACAATTTGACATAGAAATGATTGGCCAAAATGAAAAGATACTATTCAAGCAGAGCTGAATTCACTTGCAAAATATAAAGTATTTGGACCAATGGTCCTAACACCTAAAGATGTCAAGCCTATTAGTTATAAGTGGGTACTAATTAAAAACGAAATGAAAAATTAAAATTGTGAGACATAAAGTAAGGTTGGTAGCACAAGGTTTTTGTCAAAGACTTGGCAGTGATTATGAAGAGACATATTCTTTTGTTACGGATGCAATTACATTTCGATTTCTAGTTAATCTCGTAGCCTTTGAAGGGCTTGATATGCGTCTTATGGATGTTGTGACTGTCTATTTGTATGGTTTTATAGATACATATATTTATATCAAAATCCTCAAAGAATTTAAAATACCCAAAGTAAAAAAATTTAAACCTCGTAGTTTATATTCTTTGAAACTATAATGATCCTTGTATGGATTAAAACAGTCTAGGCGTATGTGGTACAATTGTCTATGAAACAGTTTTATTGAAAGAATGATATGTAAATAATCTAATTTGTCCTTGTGTTTTTATTAAAATATGAAATTGAATTTGCAGTAGTTGCAATATATGTTGATGATTTAAATCTTATTGGAATTTTTGAAGAGCTTTCACAAACAACTTCTTCTTATAAAAAAAAAAAAGAGTTTAAAATAAAAGATCTTGGAAAAACAAAATTTTATCTTGGCTTACATATTGAGTATTTGCCTAGTGGAATACTCTTACATCAGTCAACATACACTAAAAAAGATCTTAAGCATTTTTATATAGATGAAACCTATCCATAAAGTATTCCAATGGTTGTTCAATCACTTGATGTGGAAAAAGATTTATTTCATCCTAAAGATGATGGAGAAGCAATTTTCAATCACGAAGTACCATATTTAAGTACAATTGGTGCATTCATGTATTTTCAAGTTATACTACACCAACTCATAGGCATTGGAATGATGTAAAGCATGTCTTTTGCTATCTCCATGGAGCAATTGACATGAATTTATTTAATCTAAATGGATCAAAATCACCACTAATTGAATATGTAGATGCTAAATATCTCTATAATCCACATAAAGCCCAATCTCAAATGGGTTATTTATTTAATTCTAGTAATATTATTGTATCATGGCAATCAATGAAACAAACAATAGTGGCAACATCTTCAAATTATTCAAAATTACTTACTATTCATGAAGCAAGTCATGAGTGCATTTAGTTAAGATCAATGATATAACATATTCGAGAAATATGTAGATTGTTATCAATTAAAAATAACCCACAATATTATATGAGGATAATGCAAAATGCATTGATGAATTAAAGATGGTTACATAAAAGGTGTTAGGATAAGGCATATTTCACCAAAATTCTTTATATACAAGAGCTTTAAAAGAATGGCGAAATAGATATTTAGCAAATACACTCAAGTGACAATCTTGTAGATTTATTTACAAAATTCCTACCAACCGCGACCTTAAAAAAATTGGTACACAAAATTGGGATGCGTCAACTCAAAGATTTTTTTTTCCTAAATCTTAAAGAATCTATGTCAAAATGAGGAGTATACTTGTTGGGGAAAATAATTTATTTTGGAGCCAATTTTATATGTTGTATTCTTTTTTCTCACTATTTTTTTATCCCATAGGGTTTTTCCTAGTAAGGTTTTAATGAGGTATATCCCCAAAATTATTTGTTTCAAGGCATCAATGAATAATGTACTCTTTTTCCTTTATTAATTTTTTTCCCATAATGGTTTTTTAAGTAAAGGTTTTAATGAGTCATATTCTTTTATAATGAACATCCAAGGAAGAGTGCTATGAATTTATTAAAATAAATATGAATGTTCATAACATACATCGTTTAGTCTCCTCATTATCTCCTACTAGTAACCCTTGACTTCTCTATAACTCTCACTATTGCATAAGAAATTATAATTCATAATGCTTCCATTGATTTTATGGAGTGATTACGTAACTATAAAAAGAGAGTTCATTTCTTTGTTTTGTACACACTTGGAATGAATCAAATCACCTAGTAATTTATTGTTCTTAGGGTTGGCAAAATCCAGATTCACAAAAAAAGATGTGGATCCAGATGCAAGCGGATATTTCGGATATCCCTTAAAAATTAAAATTTAATATATAATTTAAAAATTCAATAATTTACCTAATAATATAAAATAAAATCCAATCATAATTCAAAAATTAATAATTCAACATGAATAAGATATAATGATCTATACATCTACAAGTAAAATTTAATTTTTAATATGTATTTTTAATTTAAAATAAAATTTATCCATATCCAGATATCTAATTTTCTGGATGCACTTGCATGCAGACTCGGATTAGTGCGGATCCCACATTTCCATATCCGGATCCGGATATAATTGTCATCCCTAATTGTTATCTCATTTTATTCTTTATATGGTGTTGCTCTTGTATTATTGGCTAATAGCTTTTTTAATATATTACAATTTTAGATTTGTCTCACTGAAATTATTTCCACATAATAATAATTATATGTGTATTGATATATATACATACATACATATATATATATATATATATATATATATATATATATATATATGCATAAAACAATAGACAAAATCTCAGTGAAATTAGTTCACCAAGATCTACCCTTCATGAATTCAAAGACAGGAAGACAAAGAACCTTCTCATTTTATTCTTTATATATATATATATTAATATATATATATATATATATCTATATATTAATTTTTAAAATTATACCTATCTCTATTATCAATGCATATACATTGGATTCAATATGCTCGACTAACTAATTATTACTGTACTGAATATTTTACTTTTAAATCACTTCTACTAAGGATAAATATGTCTAAACAATAATGATGGGCTAGTGTCTATGTTGCTCTTCTTATGGATCTTTCCTTGAAAGAAATGCTTATGTGAAACTAGTGCACTTAGAGATCCTTTCAAATTTTATTTTAAATATTATAAAGTCCCAAAGGTTTTAATTTTGGGACTCATCAGTCTTATCAAATGATAGGTTTAAATTAGTAAAGGTCAGGCTCAAGCTCACACAATCCCTTTTTTTATAAATAAATTTCTAAGAAAAAAATTGATGAAAGTTCTTGGGAAAACCTCGTATGATCCTAGGACAAGCTATTTAAGATAAATCTTTTAAATAAAAAAGACTAAGATAAACTATCATATGTTCTTATGATAAACTACTGAAAATAAATCTCTTTAGATCCTAGGACAAATCACTTGTGAATTATGATAAAAGTTTTAGGATTTTAGGATAAATGGCCTGAGAAACCTCTGAATATCCTAGGACAAACTACTTAGGATAAGTCTCTTAGAATTCTAAAGCAAATCATTTAGGATAGAACTTCCTAGAACAACTTATGTAAGAAAAATCTCCTAGGACAAAAAAAACATATAAGAAAAATCTCCTAGGACAAATATCTTAAGAAAAACATTATTGAACAAATCTCTTAGGTTAAAATCTAGGATAAAAACATCTCCTCTTTTAAACTAAGCATGGGGTGCCACCTCCTCTATCAAAAGAAAAGGATAGGGACACTTCCGCATCTGACAAGATTGCATATCAAAGTATCACTCAACATAGGCATAAGAAGACAAGTGTTGCCAAGTGGCACAAAAACAATGACATTTGTCATCAAACAAAATAAGTAAAATAAGGTCATCTATATATAAGCTCTTCATTCTTGTTCAAAGGAAGTAAAAATATTCAAAAGGGAAATGATGACTTTCTCTGTCTAAGTTTACCTACTCTAAACTTTACTCTTTAAAAATCTGGTGACTGCCTCGACCATTGCTGATTTTCACGAAGAAAGTTGGTCCGTTGACCATTTTCTTAACTTTGTAGGGCATTATCAAAGGAAACTCGCCTTTGTCAAATCTAAGTGGGTATTTACTCTTAGATAAAACTTAAAGGAGCACCACTAGGCTTGAAAATCAAAGGCCCATTATGATAAGCGTATAGGAAAAATTATCATTGTTCAACTAAGAGAATTTGTACCAATAAAATGACGTTGTCTACAATGACTTCTGACTAAAAGTCTTGAAACCCTTATCGCAAGCATAAATGCAATTTATGAGTATTATAACTTTGAGATGAATTATGAAAGTTCTACAGTTGATGAGAAAGTTTACTTTTGGTGAAAGAGATGACAACGAGATTCGAACGATGATGACACGGTGCATATCTATCCTCCTCCAAATCCTTAACTGAACCCACATTGCCATATCAGATACCAAGTAGAACTTTGTGTTCTTTGACTTCAATAACAAGTCAATTACTTAGCTTAACTTCATTATAATGTGAAATTAATTCTAAGCTCAATATGAGGAAAATAAGAACTTATGTGGTGGTAATTTAATTTATTTTGGCTCCTTTAGAATGAGCTCTAGGAAAGAATTGGATGAAAGTAACCTTAGACATTCCTTAAATGAGCACGATAGAGTGGGTAGAGATGATACATACCAAAAGAAGGAAGTTGACAGAAGATTACAAGGCAGGATGCAAAGACTTGCGAACAGTCCAAAAAATGGGACGATGATAAACAATCGAACATATGCCATCATCCAAAGTCGGCTTATCATTATCAACTTTCGCATTAAGTAATTTTTCATTCACTTTCTCATCATACTTTGTCTTGTTCGAAGACTAACGAAAATAAAATCATCCTTGTTGATGTTTTTAAAATTGTTTTGTAGGCCTACAACACTTCTAGGAGCTCATCCACCTAAGCTCCCTTTTGCTCACATATACGTTTCTTCAATACCTAATTTATAGTCTTTTTTGATACTTCCACTTATCCATTTACCTTTGGACGAGAAGGTGAATTGAATCGAATTTCTATGCCTAAGTTGATCCTAAAACTTCATGAAATTGTCATTGTTAAAATGGATTTCATTACTAATGATAAATTGTTGTTTATTTCTTAGTTAATTTTTTGATCACTCAACTTCAATCCATTTGGTAAAACAAATCGACAACCACCATAGTATATTTTATTTAGCTCTTCCCAATCGGTATTGGTCCAATGAAGTCCACCCCTATCATGCTCAACTAGGGATGTCATTTCCTGTAATTGTGTTGAGAGATAGGTTCTTACAGCTATCTATAGAATTCCAACAAAGGTTGATTCATACAAAGAAATTGAAGGTGGACGTACTATTATCAAGTTTGTTCTTACTGATAATCCATGATCTTGTCAAAGAAAACTTGAAGGTGATTTTTCTTCAAGTGGAGGAGACAGATGTAGGACAAAATTATGAAGTTTAATTATTTTAAGGAGTCCTTTTTATTAAAGTCATATTTGCTATAAAAATTGAGTCTTTATTTTCTTATTTAAGTAGGATCTTTTTTCTACATTTAAGATTACATAGACAAGAAGGTTTGCACTATATAAACTAAGTGTTTGTATGACATGTTTGATCAACCTTTTGAATAAAATTCTTATTTTCTGTAGGAATTATGTGAAACCTTGTGTTTTATTTATCTTTACCATGTTTTTAGTATCATTAGGACAATTTAACATCTTAAGGACCAATTCTTCAATCGATCAGCTTAATGCTGAACAGATGGTTCAAGGGCATGAACAAGAGGAAAATGGGAGCTTATCAACCCATCATAACTCTCTCTCTCTCTTTATCTTTTTAAGTTTTGATATTCTACCTCATTTTTTTTGTTACATATTTAATAGGGTTTTAAGGCCAAATAAACAGCTATCTTAACTTTTAGATTTGAAGTAAATGAATGGCTAGATTTCGATGTCTAAATTTAAGTAAAAAAATAAAATTATAAGTTGTCCACCCTAAGAGCTTGTTTGGAGCTTCTTTGTTAAACGTTTGAAGTGTATACTTTTATTAATTTTAGATTTTTTTCAAAATTTGCTTGTTTTTTTAACTCAGTCTGATTATCAAACATTACATCCGAATAGAAAAAATGAAATTTTTGTGTGAATGAGAAGTAAATATTATATCTTTAAAATATCTATATTAAATATACTTATTTCCTAAACTATAAAACGTAATCTCTTTTCTTGTTTTGATTTACACCGATATAAATATCAAAAAATCATGTTTAAGATTTTCTTATTTATAAAACAAATAAAATGCCACTTGTACCAAAAGATTAAGAAAAAATAATAAAAAAACACTAATTCCTTGAGCATTGGATTGGCGACGACATGAGTTTACACCGACGAAGGGCAATCTCAATTTGTATTATGTCGTATTACACAAATACCCTTGTAGAAATATATTTTTATAAAATAATTTCTAGATGAAGGTGCTCATGTCACGTCGAGGCACTACAAATGAAAACATCGGGCTCTCCTGATTACTAAAAAGTTTATCAAGCCTCAAAAATAGTAAATCTTGCAACTATCTGGTTGACCAAATTCAATATTCATTGTAGCATACTGATTATTGTTTCTCTGTGGAGCTCTAAAACTTTTGGACCCACACGAATTTGGTAGCAACTAGCAAGAACCCATAGAGGACTAGAAATGGTTTACCTCATTATTAAAAATACTACAAAAATTTAATTTTTTTTAATTTTACACCTAATATTCAATTTATATCAGCCATCTACCAAACAGATTCTAATTCGGTTAGCTCTTACCTGTATTTAGCAGGAGCCAAAAATTTACTCAGTAATATTATTATAATCCAAACAAACAATCCCTCTATGGTGAACAAATTCATTTCATTTTGCAGTTAAAGCAAACAATCCCTCTATCCATTTATAACTACAAGTTGATTGCTTCAGTTAAAGCTGCAAAACACAACACGAAAAACATTAGTTCAACTCTGATTATGATAAAAGACTTCACCAAGAAAATGTACAACTTGAGAATGTCAGGTAGAGATATATAAACATGTTCATATAGAATGCAATTCCTATTATTGCAATCTGAAAAACCTTTAAAGTCTGAAAATTGAAATGCTGAAGCCCTACAATCGATAGTTCATAAAATAACAATACAAAACAACAAACTAACACATACCTGTGATGGTTGTACTAAAACTCTCCCCGCAAATCCCATATATTGCTCACCAATCAAGTTCTTCATGTCACTACAACCAAATATTTCACTCCTGTTAGTTCCAGACTTAAACCACTTAAAGCGAGGAACAAAGGATGGGAGGTAAACTAATTTACCATCCTCACTAGCTTAAAGATCAAACTAAATCCATGAAAAAACTTGTACCAGTTCTTCAGTTAGTTCATTTTGGGAAGAGGCACACGATATCAAGGAAAGCATGCCACAATAACAATTTTCAAAATTTTCAATCAAATAATTCTAGACATCCATGGCAGTACAAAGAAATCGAAACTTAAATATATCAGCACTTTCGTATTATGAATGTAAACAATAGTGCAAGGGTAAGTGACCATTAACGTTAATTTTGTAATTGTCACTCAGTTTGAGTAAGGAAATGATATGCATGCATTACAGCAACTGTGAAGTTGTTACGTAACAGCACCATTTGTTTAGGTTCATTAGACGATGCCATCTCAACTGAATTTTTATGTTTCATCCAAGCACATATACAAAGATAAAGGAGAGGAGACCAAAGGAATTTACATACGACATTCAACACTTATTCACGGTTGCAGAATCAACAACTGAAAACAGTGTCAAGTTTATCTGTTCGCTTCTTAGCGGCTGGCTTTGCCCTTGACTTCCTCTTTCCCCATTTGTCAACTCAAGCCTGTCTCACATAAAAATTTCAACTTCATTAGTTCATCATGACAATAAGGATTAAAATAAGCCACATTTGAGGGCATTGCACCAGGATGACAAAATAAAAAGAACCACGCCAGGCTTTGACCAATAATAAATATGATATTAGCATGCAAATAAAAGTTAGACTGGATTCTTCAATAAAAAATGTCTCCTCAAGTAACAAGCATTCTCACTCGTTTTGATAAGCTCAACTAAAATTAAAACTATCAAATATAACACCATAGAAAAGCCAAAGTAAAAGGGGGAAGGAGACAGGAAAGAGACCAACTCCTTCCTTTGATCCATTTGGTTGACAGGAAGGAAAGGAAAGGAAAGGAAAACACAAATGATTTCTCACTTTTCACTAAATTGCATGAGATTTAGCAACTGTAAGTTGAATTTGCAAATATAAGTAGAACAAAACACAAATTGCCTCCCTCGGAATCTCCCATTTCTAATTTTTATTCTTTACTTCCTAATCCTTCCCTATCTTCTTCTCTCTCCTATTTCCTCAACCAAACAGAACATGGCAAACGAATCAGAACGTGCAAAACATTTCTCAGGGGGGGCTGTTTCACTTTCAATTCCTATTTCCTTGCAATTAATTGCGTTTCACTTGTACTTTTATTTCACTTCTAATCATGAACCAAATCAAATCAAAATTTATACCAACTCAACGTATCCATACAGACAAATCCCTCAAAAAAAAAAAAATAAATAACGAGTACAATTGAAACCCTAGACATCAATTAATCCGAAGAAAATGAAAAACAATGATGATAACAACAGGATTAGCAATGTAAATAATCGAAACCATACCTGAATCAAACACTTGATATGAAGAGAGAAAGAGAGACCGGAAGGACCAAGATTTTCGTAATTTTTTCAAAAAGCAAAAGCAAAACCCTGAAAAAACTCAGAAGGTCGCAAAGATTAATCATTTTTTCAAACTGAGTAATAACTAAAAAAAGGAAAATGATTCTGTAAAGATTGTTCTTTTGAGAATGTGAAGAAGCTTACCAAATTGAATCACGACGGCTTCAAGAATCAAGATCGAGAGAGAATTCGTGATTGAAGAAGGATGCGTTTGGTCTTGGGAAAATTGAGCAACGTCCGCTACATAAAAGCGATTTGCCGCGCTTAATATTCACTATATTTTGAACGGTCCGATCCACACGTGGCATCTCCTCCGCACGTGGATTGCGCTATAGGTGCCTCAAGTCTGGACGAATTTGAATAATTTTGAAACTTCTTTCAAATTTTATTGAAAATTGTGATAACAGATATTTTCCATAAATTTCTATACTGTTAAAATCTCTTTTTATTTTTTCAAATTCATATTTATTCAAAATTTTGACATCTAAAAATTAATAAACTAAAATTTAAAATGTCAAAATAAATACATTAATTTTTTTAATGGAGTAAACATCATTTTTTTTTAATTAATGTTTTCAACTGTACTATGGTCCGAGTTAGTATCTCCCTAATATTTTAAAAATAAAAACAACATAATCTATATCTATATCTATATACATATATATAAAGCTAAGACTTGAGGAGGTGATGTGTCATCACCATTTTGCTTCTTTGTATATTCTCTATTATCTAATAAATAGAGATTTTTTTTTTAGATTTGGCTTTTCATCTTCTCATAATTAATTTAATTGTATTTAACTCATTTAATAAATAGTAACTTTATTTAATATATATCATTCCTCATCTTTTTAAAAATATT
Organism: Citrus glauca; assembly: GCA_029633175.1. Taxonomy (NCBI): domain Eukaryota; kingdom Viridiplantae; phylum Streptophyta; class Magnoliopsida; order Sapindales; family Rutaceae; genus Citrus; species Citrus glauca. The sequence goes on along the minus strand of JAQOOD010000001.1, from coordinate 36,412,335 downwards.
AATTTAAAAAATATTTAGAAATACAAATAATATAATATATTAATAAAATATATTAATATATTATATATATTAATGTTAGTAAAACAAAAATATTTTACACAAGCATACCTAGGGTAAGTGCCATATATGTTTGTACATTTTTTTCCCCAAACTTTCTAGATAAATGATTTTTATATATTACTCTCCATAATTCTCTATGTAGCTACGACATTCAAATTGGGTATACAAGACCCGTACGATGATTGTGTGTATATATTACTATCCACTTGCTTCTGACCCGCCAAAACAGAAATAACTATGCATCGTGGAGGCAAACTGAGCTTGAGAGGATGAGTCCTGAAGAAATGCTGAGCAATCTCAAGGTCTGATTACTACTGTTGGTGCTTGGACCGATGATCTACAAATGGTAGGGCGTGGTAGCCAGAGGAACAAAATTGATGCGGAATATTGAATATTAATGCAACAATAAAATATTATATGTAAATTAATATTAATATGTAAACATCATATAAATTAATATATATTAATATATTGATTTAGCTTATTTAATTTAATAAAATATTGGTGGATATTCTTTGTATTTTTTCCCTTTCTATTTAAATTCAACAATATATAATCATTAATAATAATTAATGATAAGTCTTTTGAAACATTTATTTATTTTATTATGCTAGCAATTAAACTTTAGTTGGCATAAAATACATGAATTAATTATTATTAATAATTAATGATAAGTCTTTTGAAACATTTATTTATTTTATTATGCTAGCAATTAAACTTTATTGGCATAAAATACATGAATTAATTAACATAGGAAGAGAGACTCTTTTATTTTCCCTCAACATTGCCACTAAAGCCTAATTTTAATGCCATAATTTCATAATTAATTATGCAACCTTTTGTTGAGTGTCTTTTTGGTTTCTTCAAAATTTATTATGCTATCAATTAAATTTTAGTGTCTTAAAATACATCACCTAATTAACATAGGAAGTGAGGTTGTTTCATCTTCCCTCAACCTCATCTTTTTATATTTTTCTATTATCTAAATTATTTAAAGTATTAGTGGATATTCTTTGTACATGTTTCTTCCTCTTTCTATTTAAATCCAACAATATGTAACCATGAATAATAATTAATTATAAGTATTTTAAAGCATTCATTTATTTTATTATGCTAGCTATTAAACTGTAGTGGCTAAAAATACATGATTTTATTAATATAAGAAGAGAGGTTCTTTCATCTTCCCTCAATAATGCCACTAGGGCCTAATTTCAATGTCATAATCATATATTTAATTATGCAACCTTTGTTGAGTGTCTTTTGGCTCCTTCAAATTTTATTATGCTAGCAATTAAACTTTAGTAGCTTAAAATACATCAATAAATTAACATAGGAAGATAGGTTTCTTTCATCTTCCCGTGAACAATGCCACTAGAGCCTAATTTTAATGACATAATCTCATATTTAATTATGCAACATTTTGTTTAGTGCCTTTTGGTTTCTTCAAGCTCTTTAAACACCAAATATTTAAGATTTGTTATGTTTAGGGTTTTTTTTTAATTTATTTAATCAACACCCTCTTTAGAAAAATACTTATATTTTTATTGTTTGATTTATTTGAATTTTTGATATTGTGTACTTCATGGAGTACTCTTTTCTTCATGAGTTGAACAATAATAAAGATAGTTGGATGATAAAGGTTAGGCTTTGTAGGATGTAGGAGTCTACTAATACTAAGAAAAATGGAGAATTAATTAGTGTTGATATGATTTTTCTTGATGAAAAGGTTGTATAAAAAATTTATTCTTCCATTGTTTTCTCTAATTTTTTCTCCCAATTGTTTCACACTGAATGTAATATGTGTTTTTTTTTGTAGGAAAATCTAATGCATGCAACAATCAAGAAAACTTTAGTGACAAGGTTTAAGCACATGTTGAGTGAGGGGTCTTTGTACAATGTCAAGAATTTGAAAGTTGTTTCAACTACAGGCGAGTACAGACCACTTTCAAATTAGTATAAGATTATTTTCTTGGTTATAACTTCTCTTAAGAGGTTAGAAGAAGGAACTGTCAAGATTCCGATTAATGGATTTCAATTCGTATCTCGGAATTTGATTGATTTACGTGTGAATGATAACACAATCCTCTCAGGTATTTTTTTAATTATTAATGTTTGTTAATCTTTAAGTGTATATTAGAAATTATTAATCCTTATGTTTTAACATATTTATGTTATTTTTCCATAATATTACAGATGTTATTGGAAGTTTATGTGGTGTGGGTGATATTGAGATCGTTAGAGTTGGTTGGAAAAAAGGAGATATAAAAATTCTAACGGATTAGTAAGTTGAATATAATCAAGAAAACTGTGACTTTATATTTTTTAGTTATTTATGTTATTTTTTAGTTATTGGTTCTCTTTACATTATTAATTTTTGTTAATTTTTATGGATAGCTCGGTAACAACGAAGATTACTTTATGGGGAAAGTTAGGGGAGATGTTTGATCCAAACTTGTACAAGAAAAACGAGGGTCCTTGTATTGTGATAGTAACTTCTACAACCATTAAAAAATTCCAAGGTCATTATTTTATTTAGATCCCACTAATTAACATTTTCAAATGCAATGTGGCTATTTTAATATTATACACAAATTTAGATTTTGTTCAAGTTTCGTTTTACGTTACATTTGCTCTAAACAGGTGAGGTTAATTTCTCTACCACAAGTGCAAGCAAAATCTATATAAATCTTCAAATAGATTATGTAGCATCATTAATTGAAAGATTTTCCACCGTCTCCAACGTTGTGCAAGTTATTGAAAGTTCGAATGTGAATATGATTACTTTTGAGAAAGAGATGTTCCTTAACAGGATGAGCATTAAAGAACTATTGGAGGCTGATTGGAGTTCTCAAGTGAAGGTGATTTTTGTATTTTTTTTTTCCTTTTCATCCATTTATGTTATTTGTTCCTAAATATTGGAATGTTCTTATTATTTTTGTAAATGTTTATTGTAGGAATATATTGTTACTGGCGGGGCAAGATTAGTGAAATAGACAACTCCTTTGGATGGTACTATGTTTCGTGCAAAACATGCATGAAAAAGGTCATATCTACAAATGGTATTTATATGTGTGGCACTTGCAAAAAGGAATGTGACTATCCTCTTGTGATGTAAGAAAAATAATATTACTTTTTTAAAAATTTGATTATTATGTTGTTAGTTTTTCTTTCTAATTCATTATTCTAATGTAGGTACAAAATACATATAAAAGTCATGGATAAAACGGCAGAGACAACTTTTGTCTTATTCAATCATGTAGCTGAGAAGTTACTTGATACATCAGCCCACAAGTTGTTTAATAGACTACCTTTATATAGTAAGGATGTCCCTGCAGAAATTCAAAGCCTTTGTGGAAAAGATTTTGTTTACAAACTGAAATTGAATGATTACAATTTGAAAGAGGGACTTGAGAATTTTACTGTGTCAAAGCTTTTCACCCCTAATGAGAAATTGAAGCTCGAACAAGAATTGAAGAAGATAGTATCTACCTATGCTAGGTTCAATTTGTAGGCAATATATGTAATGTTAAAAGAATTATTTAATTGTTGTTTTTTGTAGGAAAAAAACAATACAAATCATGAAAATGTGGAAATATATGAAAAAAAGGTAGGACGTTCCCAAGAAACGGTAATTTTATTTACTCTTATTTCCCAGTTGTTTTCCTTTATGACTAAAATTAGCATGTTCAGTTTACTCATAATTTTAATTTCCTTGATTAAAAAATTACAGGATCCTCATGATATCTTATCAAATAATTTGGAAGATTCTGTGGGAGATTTTCATGTTACTAATGCCGGTAAGAATAGAAAGAGAAAAAACCAAATTATTGATGATGATGAAGTTAGTGATGGTGGAAGTAATCAATACACAAAACATGTTTAGTATTGTTGTTGGTCGTCATTTTACATGTGTGTTAGTCTTTTGACCTTTTTTTTTTTCTTTTTAGAGTGGTAATATTTAAGTGTGATATGATATGTCTTATTTTTCTGGCTATGTATGTATTTGTTTTGAACGATTGGGAGAACTTATTTTTCTTGTGTTATATTTCTTTCTTGGCATCTTGCTCCGTTCTATAGATTAATGTAGATAATAAATTGGTAGTGACAATGCAAAAAAAAGGCTTATCATCATCAACAAGAGTAATAGCAACAAAAAGAAATGCTAGACGCAAATAATTGGATTAATCCCTAACTTCACTTGCGATAAAATATAAATTTAATTTTTGTTACTTTGAGTCTCATACTTTCAATCACTGAAATCTGAAAAATGAAACCCAAAAGATCTAATCCGAACGCTCAAGATTGAGATCAATAAGTTAAAAATAATACTTATATGTTATACCACTTAACACATAATGTTTCTAATTCATTGATTGATATTGTGAATAATCTCTTGGGTAAATTTTGAATTATTCCAAATTGATTATTTTTAAATTGCTTCATTATTTTTTAAAACTTCAAGTTATTTTTATTTTTGCTTAAAAAATGAGGTGAGAGAGGTAAGTTACATTTTTTAAATTATTTTTCTTACTAACATTATTTTAATATGATTGGTCTACTGAACAAATGAAACTATTCATCTTATATTTGTATTTATTGAAAATTTTTACATTTCAATTTTTTTTTAACTCTTCAAAGAAGAAACTCTCCCTAAATTCTCTATCTTCCATCACAAATCAATCTCCAAAGTCTGTTGTTGATCGGCTTTATAAACTTAAAGTTTGTAGTGCAAAACCCAAAATCTTTTTTTCGTTCATTTGTTGCCCTCTCTTACTCTTTCTAACCATTTTAACCAGCCATCAACTTGGTTAAATTAAGTGACTCAAGTCCCCGTACAAGGACTTAAATGATGAAACTAATGAATTGGGCACCTGAAAACTCTGTGTTTTGCTCTGTTTTTGATATATTAACATCCAACATGTTCCTAGCCTTAAATTCCAAAGTTACCCAAAACTAATTTGGGAGGAATGTTTTACTTAATTTTAGTTGCCTAAGAAAACATTTTTGTCCTCCAATAATAAATAAAATAAGTGGGAACTTTGAAAATTCAAACACAAAAAAAGCCATTTGAACCGTTAGTTTTTGACAGCTGCTGTATTCAAGAATAAAAAAGTTAAGAAAAGATGATAACGTATAAAATCTAAAAATAGCATTGAAAAAGAGCCAAAAGGAAATCTGGATAATAATAATATCAATATGCCTATATTTTATCAAATAAGGATATTATTTATCAATTTATATCAAATAGGTTTCTAACCGAGATTGAATAAAGATTCAATGTTGATCTAATTTTTGTGATGAATTTTATAAAGGTTTGTCGTTTGATTAGTATTTTTTAAATAACAATATAGATACAACTAAATTTTAATAATATATTATTATAAATATACACATATCAAAAAATAAATAAAAAAAGATTAACACTTAATCTAGATTCAACAAAATTGGATTTTGAATGACACATATTTATAGTTTAATAATTGAGAGGTGTTCTATTAGTGATTGTAAAAGAGAATGGGACTTATTTGATGCAAATAGACAATATATGTTTATAAAATATTAAAAGGAAAAAAGCAATGGATCCAATTATTATCAATTTGAAAAGAAAGCACATTGTTTCAAATCTTCACAAACTACAAAATACAAAAATGGACTGTTTATTTTTTCACGTCATAACATATAATTTAATTAACATAGGAATGAAGGTTCTTTTATCTTCCCTCAACAATGCCACTACCAAGGCCTAATTTTAATACTATAATCTCATATTTAATTATACAACATTTGTATATACTTTTATTTATAGATAAGTCTTAGTGAATAATTAATTTTCGTCTTAAATCTAATTAAGATTAACTTAAAGAATTGAAACTTAGACGGTTCCTTTAGCAAATGTTAATTGCTAGCAACAAGTTTAAGATTTGTTAAGTGTTTAATTGCAACCCATTAACGGTTTTGACAATGATTGAGGTTTAAAAGAAATAAAGAAAGAAATGGGGAATTAAATTGGTTTTATTATCAGCAATTAATTAATCATTATATCATTTTCAATTAATTAGAAAATGTTTAGACTTGCGAGAGCCTGAGGTAATAGCAACATTATCAACTAATGATAGTCTTGAAGATGAGAAAGACGCAAATTGCTATAAAACACATCATTTGCGTACCAATTTCACCCAATAATTGAAAATTGACAAATTTCTCCTAAAATTTAAACCTAGATAAAAGAAATAATAAGAAAACAATAGTTAATCTTAGAAAGGTTTAAACAATTTTGACACATTAAGCTTATAAATCAACTATGTGTTACTTAAATAATATTAGTTTCATCCATGTCTCTTAATTAATTATAAGCCTTGACTACAAGAGGTGATGTGGCATCACTATTTTACATCTTTTTATATTCTCTATTATTTAATATATTAGTTGAGATTAAAACATAATTACATTATAAAATATTAAAAATAGAATTTAATTATTAGGTTACAAAAGATTACATGCCTTTTTGTCTTCCTATTTAAATTCAACAAGTATTGAAACATTCATTTATTTTATTATGCAAACAATTAAACTTTAATGGCTTTAAAAAGCATCAATTAATTAATATAGAAAGAAAGGTTCCTTCATCTTCCCTCAACAATGCCACTAGGGCCTAATTTTAATGTCATAATTTCATATTTAATTATGCAACCTTTTATTTAGTGCTTTTTGGCTTCTTCAAATTCTATAAATATTAAGTATTTAAGATTTGTAGCATCATTATTTCTCATCTCTTTATATTCTCTAATATCTAATATATTAGCTTAAATTAGAAAATAATTACATTACAATATATTAAAAATAGAAAATAAATAGAAAATGATTACTAGATTATAAAAAATTACATGTCTTTTCCTATTTCTATTTAAATTCAACAATATATAACTATTAATAATAATTAATTATAAATCTTGAAACATTCATTTATTTTATTAAGCCAACAATTAAACTTTAGTGGCTTAAAATATATCAACTAATTAATATAAGAATGAATTCTTTCATCTTCCTTCACTAATGCCATTACTAGGGTTTAGTTTTAATTGCATAATCTCATATTTAATATGCAACCTTTTATATTCGTTTTTTTAAATATGATAAGCCTTAGTGAATAATTAATCTTCAATGTCAAATCTAATTAACATTAATTTAAAGAATTGAAACTTAAGATGGTTTCTTTAGCAAATGTTAAGTGCTAACAAATTTTAGATTTATTAACATCCATGGAACTAGCTGAGAAGGTCCAGTACTCTACTATTTCAATTGATCAATAATGAAAATCAAAGCCCTTTGATTTTTGCCCAAACTACTTCTTCTTCTTCATATTTTCTCCGCCAAACCCAGGTAATGTTATAAACTCAACTATATATATATATATTGATTTACTTTTTTTTTTCAATGCATGCTTTGAAAGCTTAGACCTGTTTAAGAATTATTAGTAGACACATGTTTTATCAGTGTCATCTTAGGATGACAAGAGGATCATATGTCTATTAATAATTCTTGAATTGTCCCAACTTGGACAGTTTGAGAATGCATAATTTTTTTTAGTTCCAAGTAGGTGAAGTTTTGTTTCACGTAAAAGGAAATTTCGATAGCTGCTCCTCATGTTCTCTGGATACATACTAGATGAATGCATAAATCTAGGTCGTGTACTTGGAGAACTATGGGGAGATGCTGTCGAAATTTCTGTAAATGTGGAAGAAACTTCACCTACTAGGAACTGAAAAAAATTGTTCATTCTTGAATGGGATTTATAGGACCACCTACCATTTGTAAATGTGAAGAGAATGTTGGAAATTGGGGAAGCGATGAGTTGAGTTGGTAAATGTAATTGGTTGTGGTTTTGCTGAGTTGAGTTGAGTTGCTAAAGAAACCATTATTGGCTGTTAACAATCACAGATTCTCATCAAACATGTAGTTGATTATGTCAAACACACAGACTATCATGCTTTAATTTCTTTAGAGTCTGATATGTTTGAAATTTGATTATTGATTCCAATTAGGTTATATATATTTATATTTTGGTATTTTAGTACAAATATTTCATAATTTTCTAGAAACTATTATATATTAGTGTTTAGAAAGTGTTAGATATATTCTCTATCTAATATAATTTTAATATATTTTGTGATGAAAATAAAATACTCCAAGAGCATCCTATTGCACAAATTATTTTATAATATTAATGTTGATGATGCAAATATATAATTCACATATATAGAGTATGGAGTGTAACTTTAGATTGTAAATTAAACAAATATTTTTATGATCAATACTAGATACTGATGATGAAGCTTAATTAATTGTGAGCTACTGCAAATCAATTAAAAAGCTGATCACCAAGTTCAAGGTACTATGGCAGTAATATATAAGAGTGAAAGTGTTGGCTCCTGTGTTTAAAGATGTTTGAAAAATAAAACAACGTGTGGATTAATTATTTGAAAATTAATGTGTACATAATCAAATTTGAGCACCTCAATTTCTTTGGATCAATTTAATATGATGCCAATTTGTCAATGCGTTCTATTTGTTTATCCTTATCGAATAAGTTTACTCGATTTCATTATTATGAAAGCTTAGTTTTAAACATAATATGTTGTTCTTATTTTCATTAACACCGGATTACTTTGTTTTAACAGATTACTGCTCACTTGTCTTTACAATTGTTGCTATCTACTTGTTTGCGAAAAAACATAAGGTAAGAAAGAAAAATATTTGAATAATCTTTGGTTGTCTAATTTATGCGATTTACACGTGGAGGTATTGAAGATTTTCACTTTAATTTTTCAATGTAAGCTTTGAAAGCTTAGACCTGTTTAAGAATTATTAGTAGACACATATTTTAGCTCGTGCTTAAATTTATTGACTAATTAATCTCTGGTGTAGTTTTATTTAATTGTTATATAATTGGCATGCAGGAGGTACAATTAAAAGAGGCGGATCTTTTCTGAACGTGAACTAGCTATATTTGACTTGGAGGATCCAGTGTCAATCTGGATATTTGGTGTTTTATGGAAATAAACAGATAGAAAAGGTTTAACTAAATGCTTAAGTTGTTCTCGATTGCATTGTACAATGTACTTTACTATTGAGTGATAGATTTTGCCTGTGTGATTGGAACAATGCTAATGATTCTAATATTTAGTCCTAATTGATGTGGTACATATCTTTTAAATGATAAAATAATAATTTTATGAAACTATCCAATTGCTTTCTAACCTTCAATTTTTGGTTTGAATTGATTTTTATGAAATTCGATAAAGTAAATAGAAAAATTAATACCTCCCATTTGCAAGCATTTCTAGGAAATCTTAGAAGTACAAAATAGCAAACTTCGAAATGTCTTAATTCAATATCATTAATTTGACTATTGACTTCTAAAAAAATGCAAAAAATAATTATGAACAAACAATTATTTCACAATACATGTGTGCAATATTATTAATTCTTATGCAAACAAAAAAACTTAATTGATTAATAACTATTAACTCTTTGTGAGTGAAAAAAGATAGAGACAAAGGGTGGAAAAAAAAATATCATTTTTACAGTTCACCAAATGGGGAAGTTGGAAAAAAAGATATAAAAGGTTTTAACAGATTAATAAGTCGAATATAATCAAGAAAACTATGACTATATATTTTTTAATTATTGTTTTATCATAAGAATTGATCGACAATTTGACTTCACTAATTTTATTAATTCTTTCGTAATTTTTAATTTTCTTTTTCACTAAATACATCCAATATTTTTTGAAGAAAAACCATTAAAGTAAAATGAAAAAAGGATATAGCCCTAAGAGATTATTCAATGTATTCACAAGAAAAATTAATTACAAAATATGTTCTAGGCAGCCTAAGCATCTTCTCCCAAACGCAGTAGAATAAACAACAGTACTTGACAGTTAGCATAATTAATATAAGAAAAAATTTATGAAATTAAATCAAAATAGAATGTAGAATGAACAACCTCAATTCCTTGAATTATTGCCTAATTATTTGTTCTAATTCTTAAGAAAATCATTTTTTCCTTTTCCTCACACCCCACCTCTTCATAAACACAAATAAAAAAGTCAAGTGGTAATATTCATATTGAAATAGGGAATAATAATATTGGTGATTTAGAATTAAAAAAAGTAACCAATTGTTTAATAACGTAATTCGAAACTTTCGAATTTAATGATAATATGATATGCTTATAATGAGTTTTTCTCTTTACATTATTCACTTGTGGCAATTTTTATGAATAGCTCAGTGATATCAAAGATTACTTTATGGAAAAAGTTGGGGGAGATGTTTAATCGAAATTTGCACAACAAGATTACTTTATGGAAAAAGTTGGGGGAGATGTTTAATCGAAATTTGCACAACAAAGATGACAGTCCGTGTATTGTAATATTAACTCCTACAACCATTAAAAAATTCCAAGGTGATTATTTATTTAGATCCCACTAATTGACATTTTCAAATGCAAAGTGGCTACCTTAATATTATACATAAATTCAGATTTTGTTCAAGTTTTGTTTTAGTTCATATTTACTCAAAATTAATTGCCTTTAAATTTACATTAGAACTGTTAAAGTGGATTTTTGTTGACTTTCTATATTAATTTAGGGTATCGTAATTAGACCTAAAATCAATCAAACTTAGAAGTTTATTCCCAAAAAATGTGTTAACGTTGTTTCTAAATACACAATTATGGAAACAATTCATAATTATTTATCGGTTTGAAAATAAAAAAAACATTACATTAATGATTATTTTGCATGGATTGATTTGATAATATCACAACTGAAAAAGCTCACAATTTACCCACCCAATTCGAAGAATAATAACCTAATAAAGAAGTAATCTAAAAGCCGCTATTCGTGGCTATAAGCACAACAAAAATTAATGCCAATGTGACACTGGCATGAGTTTAAAATTAAATTGAATTGGTTAAATTAAATCCCATTTTATTTTGTTTTGTTTTTAGTGATTTTGTTTTGTTCTTTCTTACATATTGTATATATTCGTTCGAAAAATTCATTGCAATTCATATTTCAATAATTGAAAAAAAATTATCTCTTTTGAAAAAAAACATTTTATATTTTCGGTTTCTCTTGTTATGATTTGTAATAAAACGTTTTGTTAATTTTAGAATATTTTGTGATATTGAATTCACTTTATTGTTCACCAGAGTAAATGAAATTGATTTCTGCAACTATTAATGATTTCGGTGACTCAAGGAATATTCCGCCAAAAGTTTGTCTCTTGCGGCATCAACTTTCATCTTTAGCTCGACACGAAAGGATTATAAAATTAAAGCTTAGGAAATATGCATCAAATTTCCAGTGTGACACAATAAACAATGGATATGTTGTCGTGCAGAAGGCCATATTCAAGCATGCAAGATTTAAGCGGAAAATTATGATTATTCATAATAGATACAAACACGATTTAAAAAGGAGAATCATTTTAATGCTACAAATTGTGAACTTTTACACAAAATTTATGAAGTTGGATGACATTAGAAGTGACAATAAATTGCTTCACTCAAACGGTATGTGATTCTTGAAAATATGATTTTTATTCCTACTATACAAATTATAAAAATTATCCCTATATAATTTAAATTATTTATGTTAATATACATTAACAAATGTATATATTTCTAACGTATTTCAGTTGGGAATTTCCTTCAATCTCCTAGTAAAGCTAGATATGATAATAATAAAACATCATTTAATATAAATCCAAAGAGTCAAACAAACAGAGGAAAGCGCCTTCTTCACACAGGTACGTATATATATTTACATTTATCGAGCTTTATTAGTTATTCATCATGCTTGTAATACTTGAAACTAATAACTTATTCATTGCTTTTGTAACTTTAAAAATATGCAGTTGAGCATAGACAACTAAAAAGAGCTTGTCTCTCTTTTGATGAGAATATAGATCAGTCCACAAGCTTTCCATTGGATGGTGCAACATCAAATAATGGTACATATTTGCATGAAACTGCATGTACAATGAAAATATTAATATATTTAGTAATATTTTTTCTTACCATATTCACTTAGACGACATAAGATACTTTGTTACAATATTATTATTTGTTGAATTTGATAGTTCATTACACAACGCCTTGGAATTTTGGACCCCCTACATACACATGTCAATATTGTGGTGCCATTTTATGGTATGAGGAACGGAACAAGAAAACCAAAAAGGTCTCACATCCTAAATTCACATTTTGTTGTATGGAAGGTCCTGTGCAGATTCCATTCATGAAAAAAACACCTCCTTTACTCAAATATCTTCTCGGGGTAGATTCTGGACAAAAGGGATCCAAATTTCGAAAAAATATCAGGGCTTATAACTCCATGTTTGCTTTCACATCTATGGGAGGTCGAGTTAATGCATCAATCAATCGATTAAAGGGTCCTTATGTTTTCAGGATGAGCAGTCAGAATTATCATCACATTGGTTCTTTGTTGCCAGAAGTTGGGAAAAAACCACAGTTTGCTCAGCTCTATATCTATGATACTGAAAATGAGATAGACAATAGAATCAACACTTTATTAAAACATGGAATGAAGACAGAAATTGATCACGAAATTCTTCATGAACTATCTAAAATGTTGGACCAACATAATAATTTGGTCAAATCTTTTAGAATGGTGAGGGATAGATACAAAACACAACCAGAATCTACATTTCGTTTACGACTCCTTAATAGTAGAACAAGAGATGGTCGTCAATACAATATACCAACAGTTTCAGAAGTTGCAGGCTTAATAGTTGGTGATTTCAGTGAAGCAAACTTTCAACGCAATGTTATTATAGAGCATCGCACAAAGGGATTTCAGAGAATCACATATTTGCATCCAAGCTTCATGCCCATGACATACCCGTTAATATATCCTTATGGCGAAGATGGATATAGACCTGACAAATCTTTAAGAGACATAACTGATAGCCCTTTTAAGAGGCAAAAGCTGACAATGAGGCAATATTATTGCTTTAGGTTGTAACAAAGATTAAACGAGGGACACACTCTACTTCAAGCTGGTAGACTATTCCAACAATATATAGTTGATTGTTATATGGCAATTGAAGAAGAAAGATTTCGATGGATCTGGAATAATCAACAAAAACTTAGATCAGACCTTTTCTCTGGTTTGATGGATGCTGTTCATCGAGGTGATTCTGATTGTTTGAAAGTTGGAAAATCGATTATCCTACCTTCATCACACACCGGGGGACCACGATATAGAATACAAAATTATCAAGATGCTATGGCAATTTGTAAATGGGCAGGATATCCTGATTTATTTCTTACTTTCACTTGCAACCCAAAGTGGCAAGAAATAAATGACATGCTCCGATTAGTTGGACAAAAGAATGATGACAATCGAGTTGATATCATATGCATAGTTTTCGAGATAAAATTATTCCAACTAATGCAAGATTTGAAAAAAGATCAACCGTTTGGAAAAATAATTGCATGTAAGTTCACTTCAAATTTGTATCCATAACAAATCTAACTCATTTGTTATTGAAAAGTGCAGGGAAAAACAATAATTTCACAATTGAAATCAATATTTCTAACTTTTAAATTTTTCTCCATTTTGTGGCAGGTCTATATACAATTGAGTTTCAAAAAAGAGGCTTGCCCCATGCACACATACTGCTTTTTTTGCATCCAACAATGAAAAATCCTTCTGCAGGCTATATTGATAAAATAATAAGTGCAGAAATCCCTGACTTAAATGTTGATCCTGATGGTTATAATGCCATTAACAAATTTATGATTCATGGACCGTGTGGAAAACACAATTCTCACTCTCCATGCATGATGCAAGACAAGTGCACAAAACATTTTCCAAAAAAATATAATGATCAGACAACAATGGATACAAATGGTTTTCCAGTCTATAAAAGGAGAAATACAGGTATTCATGTTGAAAAGAAAGGTGTCTTCTTGGATAATCGATATGTGGTCCCTTATCACAGGAATTTAATTGTCAAAATTGATGCACATATTAATGTTGAGATTTGTAATTACTCGAGATCAGTTAAATATCTTTTTAAGTATGTCCATAAAGAGTCTGATAGAACAACTGCAACAATAGAATCTATTGACACTACCCAAGAAATGGATGAGATCAAAACATATTTAGACTGCATATATATATCAGCAACTGAAGCTTGCTGGCGAATCTTCCAATTTGACATACATTACAAAAAGCCAGCAGTTGAAAGATTGCCGTTCCATTTACCGGGAGAGCATACAGTAATATTCGAAGAATCTAAGTGCTTAGAAAATGTGCTTACCATACCTGGAATAGAAAAAACAAAGTTCACAGAATGGTTGGAGGCAAACAAGAATTATGATGATGCACGAGAGTTAACTTATTCTGATTTCCCTACATGTTGGGTATGGAATTCAAAAGACAAAACTTGGACTAGGAGAAAAAATGGCTTAGCAATTGGAAGAATTTACTTTGCACATCCTTCAAGTGGAGAACGATTTTATATGAGAATGTTGCTCAATTTTGTAAAAGAAAGCACTTCATTTGAAAGTATTAGAACAGTAAATGGACTGACATATCCAACTTTTAAAGCCGCGTGCTATGCTTTGGGATTATTAGACGATGATAAAGAATGGATCGACTACTTGACTGAAGTTGCGATATGGGCAACTGGAAATGAATTAAGACATCTTTTTGTCACGATACTCATTCATTGTCAGGTTTCTGATGCACCCCAACTTTGGAAATCTAATTATACTACTTTATCAGAAGACATAACTTTATTGCAAGGAAAAAATTTAGATTGAAAGATCTTCAGTTAACCGAGCAGCAAGCTGAAGCATACGCATTGTTGGAGATTGAAACTATCATGTTGAAAATGGGAAAAAGTTTGAGAGACATAGATGGAATGCCACTTCCTAATTCTTATTTGATAAAAGATTTAGGTAACCGATTGGTCAATGAAGAGCTTGATTATGATCGTGATCAATTAAAGAAGTTGCATGAGAAATCGTTTACTGCTCTAAATGCTTGCCAAAAATCAGCCTATGAAGCAATAATGCATTCTGTTGACAATGAAAAAGGGCGTTTATTTTTTACCAATGGACACGGTGGTACTGGTAAAACATTTTTGTGGAATACCGTTATTGCAAAGCTCAGATCACATTCTAAAATAGTCTTGCCTGTTGCAACTTCAGGTATAGCAGCTTTGTTATTGCCTAATGGTAGGACAACTCATTCGCGATTTCATAATCCTTTGGATGTGATAGCAGAGTCCACTTGTGAAATTCGACAAGGCACCTTATTAGCTGGACTTTTTATGAAAACTTCTTTGATCATTTAGGATGAAGCGCCTATGGCACATAAGTTCTGCTTTGAAGCTTTGGATAGGACCTTGAGAGATATTCTAAGAACAAGGTATGAAAATAGTTCTATTAAACCTTTTGGAGGACTTACAATAGTATGTGGTGGTGATTTTCGACAAATATTGCCAGTTGTGCCAAAGGGGACAAGAGCAGACATTGTTGATGCTTCACTTAACTCATCCTACTTGTGGCCATTTTTCAAAATTTATGAGCTCAAACAAAATATGAGGCTCTATAATGGAAGTGTGAGTGGCTCTGAGGCTGCTAAAATAGCTTCTTTTGACAAATGGTTGTTGCAGATTGAAGATGGTTCATTATATGATGACATTGATAGAGATTTAGTTAAACTACCTTCTGATATCTGTAAGAAACCATCAGAAAATCTGATGAAATCAATAGTCGACACTATCTACCCATCAATTCAGCATAACTATAGTGATCCAACATATTTGAAAGAAAGAGCAATATTAACGCCAAAAAATGAAATGGTGCATGAATTGAACGAGATGATTATGAATATAATACCTGGTCAAGGGAGAACCTATTTTAGCTCAGACAGTATATGCAAAGCAAGCGCAAACACAAATGATGAAGATGTTCTATAGCCAACTGAATTTTTGAATAGTTTGAAATTCAATGGCATCCCTAATCACGACATACGACTTAAGGAAGGTGCTCCTGTAATGCTTCTCAGAAATCTAAATCAAATAGAAGGCCTATGCAACGGCACAAGATTGATTGGCACTCGTCTTGGTAAATGATCCATTAGAGGTGACATCATTTCTAAAACAAATATTGGACAAAATGTCACAATTCCAATAATTATTATGTCTCCTAATGAATCAAGATGGCCATTCAAGCTTAACAGACGACAACTTCCTTTGGCACCACGTTTTGCCATGACGATCAACAAAAGCCAAGGACAATCTCTTAAACATGTTGGCTTGTATCTCCCTAAGCAAGTATTCACACATGGACAATTATATGTCGCTGTGTCTCGAGTTACCACAAGAGAAGGATTGACCATACTAAATGCCGATCAAGAGTTAGAAGACCGAACCTTTATAAAAAACATTGTCTACAAAGAAGTATTTCAAAATATTCACACATCAGCTCACTAAATCAAGGTATCACATTTTTAGATTATATTTTAAATTTTAATTTATACATTGCAAGCTCTTACTTCACCCTATAATAATTATTTTTATTATGTGTTTTAATTATTCAGTAGACAAATGGATAAATCAAAGGAACTATCGAGACAAAAAAATGGTAGTTTGGCTGAGTTTTCCAAGCTGTTATGGAGGATTTAATCGCTAAAGAACATAGTACGTGAAGAAGCATTCTTTTTTACATCAACTGTTTCTCCTTTCATTCTCTCTAATCCATGGAGACATGGTTTATAAACAGATAAAGAACATTTTAGCACTAGGTGTTGCTGATCCCCATTGGAACTTGCTATAGCTGCAAGCTTGATATAAACAACCGCTCACCTATGCGACTACAAACGATGCGAAATAAATTAAAAAAGTCTTTACATGTAGTTTACTTATTTCTTTTATAATTCAACGCTAAGGATCCTCAATTAGTTTTATAATACTGGCTCATTTTAAAAAAGTTAATTTATATTTTTTATTAGTTTTATCGAGTGTAAAGAAAAAAATTGATAATACTAAATTCATTTTCTAAAGCCGCGCGAAGCGCGGTTTTATTCCTAGTGTTAAATAAAACGAAAAGAAGGAATAAAAGTGGAAAGAATTTCAAAAAAAATCTCAAACTATCAAGGGGTCCAAAACGACAAGAAATTTAATGAGGATTTAAGTATAACAAACATATAATTTTTTTAAAAAAAAATTGGACTATTGGGCCCCTTTATTAATCTTATAAAACCTTATTATATTACAATTAAAAAATAGAACCGTGCTTCGCGCGGCTTTTAAAAAAATTAATATTATAATTTTTTATTACTTTACATTTGATAAAACTGATAAAAAATATAAATTATTTTTTTAAGATGAGGCAGTTTTATAAAATTAATGTTATTTATGAAAGTTGTTTATTTTTTTATTAACTTTAAAAATATATATTAATGTGTATAGTGTAAGTGTCCAGACATTATATCTTATGTAGTTGTTGATAAGTTCCAAATTATATTCAACTTGCTAATATGTTAGAACTTTTATATTTCTTTTTTTTTCCAACGAGCTCCAACAATCTCAATATCACCCACACCACATAAACTTCCAATGACAACATTTATAATATTAGGAAAAAAATAACAAAAACATGTTAAAACATAAGGATCAATAATTTCTAATATACACTTAAAGATTAACAAACATTAATAATTAAAAAAACCTGAGAGAATTGTGTTATCATTCACACGTATATCAATCAAATTCGGAGATATGAATTGAAATTCATTGATCAGAATCTTAACAGTTCATTCTTCTAACCTATTAAGAGAAGTTATAACCAAAAAAAATATCTTTTACTGATTTAAAAGTGGTCTGTATTTGCTTGTAGTTGAAACAACTTTCAAATTATTGACATTGTACGAAGAACCATCACGCAACATGTGCCTAAAACTTGTCACTAAATTTTTCCTAATTGTTGCATGCATTAGATCTTCCTACTAAAAAGAAAAACATGTTACATTAACTTTTAAATTCTTGACACTGTACAACGAACCATCACTCAACATGTGCCTAAATGTTGTCACTAATTTTTTCCTAACTGTTGCATGCATTAGATTTTCCTATGAAAAAGAAAAACATGCTACATTAAAAATTCAAACCGAACACGTTCGGTTCGGTTCGGTTCGGTTCTACAATTCGGTTCAGTTTGGTTCGGTTCGGTTCGGTTCGCACATATACCTATTTTTTACAGTTTTAACCAAATCTTACTGCATTTTATAATTTTCACTTGCATTTTACAGAATATAAGTTCACAACAAGAAAAATAAAAAGTCTTGTATTCAAACTTTCAAAGTAAGCCAAAGCACTCAATAATTAAATTTAAACTAAATAAACTAAATTTAAACTAATTAAATTTAATAATTAATAAATATACATATATATCAATTTAATTACTTAAAATGGTTTATATTCAACTGCAATTTTCATGTTGACCTACAAAGTTGGTCGGCCGTTGTTGATTTGCGAAGTTCTACATACAAAAATTGGACAAATTGAACAAGGTTAGTAATACTAAAAAAATAAATTTAGATTAAAATTAAACAAATTGTATAATGTTGATAATACTTAAAAAGTAAAATATACCTTCCGCAAGTTGATCCATAAACTCATTATCTTCAACTAATTTATTTAGGTCCGCCGTTGTATCCACGAAAAGAGAAGTCCGCAACCAATTCTGTAATAATACCAATGCTTCCACCATGTCTGGAGTCAAAGAGCTTCTATATTGATCAAGTATACGACCTCCAGTACTAAAGGCAGACGCAGAGGCAATAGTAGACACCGGAATAGCAAGAACATCCCTTGTTATACTTGACAAGATTGGGTAATTAGCACTATTCACCCTCCACCATAATAAAATAACAAATTTAGTGCCCATATTACTTTTTGCAATTTTTTCAGTCTTCTCCATCAAGTAAAGATCCAACTCATTTGATAACTCCGGGCTACCTTCACTAACCGCAACCGCTTTACTAAATTCGGAGAAAGGATCCTCAATCATAACATCATCATCATCACCCAAATCCCAAAAATTCAATCCACTTCCACTTCCACTAGTTAAATTTTGGCTCCCGCTTGTGCTTCCGCTTGCACTTCCACTTGCACTCCCACTTCTACCCGATTTGTATTGTGCATTATAAGACTCATAAAGCTTAATCAATAAATTCTTGACCATTTCCTTCATCTCAACACATTTGACACTATCCTTGCCATATAATTTCTCAAAGCAATGTGTTGCGAATTTCATTTTTCCCCTTGGATCAAGTACAGAAGCAACAATCAACAACTTATTTATCTTGAAACAACCATCCCAATAATTATTAAATTTTTCCTTCATTTTAATTGCCATGAAACCCAAAAGACTATCGTTACTAGTAGACAATGATCCCAAAGATTGTTCAATTTGACATATCAAATTGTAACAAATATTTGATGTCACCTAAAAAAAATAATGTTAATAAAGCTAAAATAAACTTCATCATATTATTATATATCATAAAATAAAAACAATATAGCATCATATTATTATATATCAAATCATATTATTATATATAGCATTAAAAACAATATAGCTTATAAAATTAAAATTAAACAATATAGCTTATAAAAAACAATATAGCATCATATTATTATATATCAAAATTTAAAAAAATGATAAAGATTTGATGTTACCTTCAAAGATGAAGAAAATTGCAAAGTCGCATCATGAAACGTCTTTAAAAACTTGACTATGCGTCGAGTATTTTCCCAATCACTGTACAATGGCGGCCCCTCCCTTTTCTTCTTCCCACCATCTTTTTCATTGAAATAAGCATCACAAAGCTTATCTTCAAGTGCCATTCGATCAAATGCTGGCTTAAATTTTAATGCCGTATTCAACATGGAATATGTAGAATTCCACCTAGTGGGACAATCCAAAATCACACTTCCTCGGCAATTAATCTTCTCTTGTTGCACACGAATTTGAAATGCTTGCATTCTAGCAGTGGAAGATCTCACATACTTCACCGCATTCCGAACACTAACTATACTCTGCTCTAATTCCTTCAACCCTTCAGTAACGATCAAATTCAATATGTGTGCACAGCAACGAACATGCAAATAATCTCCATTCAACACTAAGCCATCATCCCTCCAAGTCTTCACTCTATCAATCAAGTACCTAAGAGCACCCTCATTTGGACTTGCATTGTCAACAGTTACAGTAAACACTCGCTCGATACCCCAGTCAATTAAACATTTTTCAAGCTGCTTACCAATGGTCTCCGCTGAATGATCATTAACAGTGTTAAAATTGATAATCTTCCTATGTAAGTTCCAATCTCTATCAATAAAGTGAGCGGTGATGACCATGTAGCTAGCTGTTGTAATGGAAGTCCAAATATCCGTAGTCAAAGATACTCTTTGCTTATTCCCCGCCAATAAACTCTTCAACTTAGTCTTTTCCACTAAATACATCTCAAGAGTATCTCGACTAATGGTTCTTCGTGATGGGAGAAGATATCTCGGAGTTGCAACACTACAAAAATGCCTAAAACCCGGATTCTCCACAACAGAAAAAGGCAACTCATCAAGAACAATCATTTTCACGGTTGCCCGTCTACAAGCTTCTTGACTAAATCCTCTTGCCACAACTTCATCACTACCAACATCTTGAGTTAATGTTGTTTGGCTTTTTTGCAAGTCCTTGAACTTTTGACATCTTTCATGGTTATGAGTTCTCAAAGTGCTAGTCCCGTACCCAACCATCCCACATTCAAATTCTTGACCACAGTAGTTGCATTTACACTTTGTATGATCATTTAGAACTCTAGTGAAATGTTGCCACACTGTTGATCTTGGAGTCATTTTTTTCCTTGGTAGTGGTGGTTTGGATGACGATGACTTTTTCCGCTTGTTTCCACCGGTGACAATTGTTGCCGAATCATTTTCATTATCATTAACTTCAACTTCATGCTCAAAATCATCGGCTACACAATTAAGATTGTCTTGAACTCTTGAATAATTAGACATCTAAAATAAGTTAAATAAAAAGAAATAAGCAATCATAATTTATTTAATAATTTGATTTACTTTCAATGAAAACTTTTACCCCTATTGTTGAAAAATGGACTTTCATATCTTATGCATCGGTGAATTTTATCTGTTTAAATAGAGATAAAAACATTATTATAAAATAAGATAGTAGTAAGTTGAGTTTCCTAGATGAGTCACGAGTATAACAATACTTTATTTGCTTACATTAGATTATCCTTAACGATTATATCTTACGTATACAATATTAAAAATTGCTTAATTAATTAATTAACAATACATTAGGTTAATTAATAAAGCTTATCATTTTGGGATATGTGGCTTATTAATTTTTTATTCTCTCCACAATCTAACCTCATCACACTTTCACGGGCAAAAGATTGTTTCAATCAAAATCTATAATTTATAATTCCCTGGATGATTGCTACATGTGAGACTTTATGATTATCATTTACAAATCCCAATAATCAAACCACATAAAATGAAAAAAAACACAAATAGTCCAGCTTTTGTTTTTGGTGAGGTCTACATAATTGAAAAACAATAATAAAAGTTGCAACGAAAGAATAAAAAAATTCAACAAAAGAAATAGATTAAAGAAAAAATGATAAAAGTTGCAATGAAAGAATAAAAAATTCAACACAAGAAATAAATTATGGAAGACAATTAAAGGATAGAAGCGGCCATTACCATTTGAAGGAAAAGAGATGCGAGCAAAAACGTCCAAATCTTGGTGAAGGGAGATGATGATAGTGGCTAGTTGAAAGTAGTGACAGTAGTGATGGGAGAGGTTTTGGGAGTGTCGGCACTCAGCACTCGGCAGTGTGGTGGATCTAAGAATTTTGTAAGTTATGTTTGCTATGTTTTAATTCACAATTTTATGAATGAAGGGAAAGAGATGTAGATCTAAGGATTGTTCTTTATCTTTGCTATCTTTCATGCTTGAAGAGATGCGCCACCGCTGACCGTGATGTAAGGGATCCAGGGAGAGGCCGCGAGTCACTGATCCGATGAGGGAGATAACTGGATTTTGGTTTTTGGAGTTTAGGTTTAGAAATTAGAGTTACGAAATTAGGAATTAGAAAACAGGGGATTTGTGAATTAGCATTTTTTATTTTTTATTTTGAATTTTTATTAAATTAATTTATAAATAAATGGAATGAACCGATCGGTTCTTCGGTTTGGTTTGGTTTTGAACCGAACCGAATGTAAACCAATCGGTTCTTGAATTTTCAAACCATTCGGTTTTTTACCTTAGAACCGAACCAAACCGAACCAAGTTATTTCGGTTCGGTTCGGTTCGGAAAAAACCGAACCGTTTGCCCAGCCCTATGTAAAACAATTGAGAAAGAAATTAGAGAAAATAATGGGAGAATGAATTTTTTATAAAATCTTTTCATCAATAAAAATCATGTTTACACTAATTAATTCTCCATTCTTCTTGGTATTAATAGACCCCCACATCTTGAAAAGTCTAACATTTATCATCTAACTATCTTTATCATTGTTCAACTCATGAAGGAAAGAGTACTCCATGAAGCACACAATATTAAAAATTCAAATAAGTTAAAAAATAAAAACACAAAAATATTTCTAAAGAGGATGTTGGTTAAATATTAAAAAAAACTCAACATAAGAAATCTTAAATAATAAATGTTTATAGAGTTTGATGAAGTCAAAAGAGACTAAACCAAAAGTTGCATAATTAAATATGAGATTATAGTATTAAAATTAAGCCCTAGTGGAATTGGTGAGGGAAAATGAATGAACATTTCTTCCTATATTAATTAATTGATGTATTTTAAGCCGTTAAAGCTGAGTTGTTGGCTTAATAAAATAAATGAATGTTTCAAGACTTATGATTAATTATTATTAATGGTTACATATTGTTGAATTTAAATAGAAAGAGGAAAGGCATGTAATCTTTTGTAATCTAATAATTATTTTCTATTTTTAATATTTTATAATGTAATTATTTTTTAATTTCAATCAATATATTAGATAATAGAGAATATAAAAAGATGATAAATAATGATGCCACAAATCTTAAATATTTAATATTTATAGAGTTTGAAGAAGCCAAAAAGTAATAAACAAAAAATTGTATAATTAAATATGAGATTATAGCATTAATGGCATTGTTGAGAGAAGATGAATGAACATTCCTTCCTATATTAATTAATTGATATATTTTAAGCCACTAAAATTTAATTGTTGGCATAATAAAATAAATGAATGTTTCAAGACTTATAATTAATTTTTATTAATGGTACATATTGTTGAATTTAAATAGAAAGAAGAAGAGACATGTAATTTTTTGTAATCTAATAATTATTTTATATTTCTAATATTTTGTAATGTAATTATTTTTTAATCTCAACCAATTTATTAGATAATAGAGAATATAAGAAGATAAGAAATAGTGATGCCATGTCACCTCTTATAGTCTCAGCTTTATATATATACTAGGAAATAAAACTGCTCTTCGCGCGGCTTTGAAAAAAGAATTTAGTATTTTCCTTTTCTTCTTATTTTATTTTTAACGATTTATTATATTCGATTAAGAGGCAAGACTACCAAAAAAACATGAAAAAAATAAAGCAAAGTTAAAACCAAAAAGAAGTTTTAAATTATTTAAAATTGCATTAGCTAAATTAACACCACAGAAATAGAAGTGCCATAGATGCTTCTTGTCTAAGTCAAAACCTTGGAAACATGAGGTTGATAGATCACCAAGAGAGGTTAGCATTGTAGGCCAACAATTACGGGTGATGATAACAATAACGTGGCAATAGTCAGGGCCAATATCAGCTTAGCTATTAAGGAATAATATAACAATCTCATTTGAGCATGATTTCAGCTCCATTAACGCATCTTCAAGTCTTGTTGCAAGATCGTAGCCTAATTTTATATTGTTGTTGAGGCGATTAGTCTTGCTGGTTGTATTTGCAATATTTGCCACAATCAGGCAAGTGAGGGGCAAAATGAAAACCATATGTTTTAGAGCCATTGTTATTTTCTGTTATTTTATCTTGTGTTTATATTTACGTAGGATATCATATTTTTTGTTACTATTTATAAATTAAGGTGAGGCAAAGGAGAAGAGTGATTAAAAATATTTATAAATTATTGCTTAATTTATGATCAAGAAGGTTTCAATTAGAGAAGATAGTGAGTCTATTGATTGTATAATAACAGTCAAATTAATTATGAGAAGATGAAAAGTCAAATTTAAAAGAAAAATTTTCTATTTAATAGATAATAAAGAATATACATTTATGACAAATTACTTGTAGATGATTTCTCATAATTAATTACATGTGCCTAGACAAATCGTACAGAACAATTCTCTAAATACTCCATTGCAAGCATAGCAATAGGTTACACCACTCTCCAAGAACAAATTTAATAATAGAAGCAAAGGTTGTGGAACAAAAAAATAGGATAGTAGTCGCTTTGCAGTGATCAGCTAACCAATAACTTCCTCCGGAAACCTCACCAGCATCCGTCATCAAGGATTCTTGGATTCTGTTACATGAGTAAGACAAATATACAGCCTAAGATTAGGATAATTGGAAGTTTTATAGATAGGTTGCTAATGGCATGTGTATGAATTAAATGAAAAGACAAGCATAGGAATACATATATGATACACATACATATCTTGTTGAAGGCTACAATATCGCAGCTCTGGACATATTCATTTATTGGCTCAGCCATCAGATGCTCCTCAATAAGATTGTCAACAGACACCAAATCATCCACAATGGTAAGCATTATCTGCAACTTCTTTATGCCATATCCAACGGGTACAAGTTTGGCTGTGACATCAAACATGTTCATGTTAGCTTGAAGTCCAGAAACTAAATT
Organism: Citrus glauca; assembly: GCA_029633175.1. Lineage (NCBI taxonomy): Eukaryota > Viridiplantae > Streptophyta > Magnoliopsida > Sapindales > Rutaceae > Citrus > Citrus glauca. The sequence goes on along the minus strand of JAQOOD010000001.1, from coordinate 36,387,256 downwards.
GTAAGTTTAATATCAGCTTGTCCAATTACATTCTTCTGATGGAGAAAAGGTGATATTTAATTAGAAGATGGTTTCAGCTGCAGGAAGCATTAAAGGTATATTTATTGACATCAAATATAAAAGAAATTATAGCTGAAGTGCATATAGAAAAGACTTACATGCTCCCCAGTGCAACCCTTCCATCTTAATGCTGCGTACTGCTTCCTCGAGCTTTTGCATATCAATCTCATCATCCCATGGATTTGTATCCAATAGAACTAATGACTTGCCTGCTGAGAATGAAATACGAGGAATTTCAGAATGTAGAATAGAAAAAATTAAGCACAAAAGAGTTGGGCCTGTTGTTAATAAATAAATTAATCAGTCAATGAGAAGAAAAAGCTTACATTCTTTCTTCTTTGCAGATGCTTTGATGGCAGCTGAGCGTTCTTCAGCAGCCTTCTTTTCCTCTTCTGTCTTCTCACCAAACAGATCCACATCGTCATAATCATTGTCAGCGGCAGCAGCCTGAAAACTAAGTATAGCCAAATATCATAAAGCAAGCGAGGAACATAATTGATGTAAGTTCCCAAATAAGCCAACCACCTCCAAATCCGAACCCCATGATTATAAAAATCCATGGGAGTCCAAAGCAATGGAAAAAAACTGAACACGTAATAAGCAAAATGCTTGTTCAATCGTCATTATAAATTAAACCTACAAAAGGCAGTTATGAGCCTATGACATGAACACAGAACAACACTACTTGCCTTCGTGTCGTCAACTGGAAGAGTTACAATAGGGGCAGATCCCTCCACAATGACACCAGACCCTTCTACAGAAACACCACTGAATCAGCAATGCTCAGAAGTAAGCAAAAATATTTCATGGAACATGAGACTATTCAAAATCTATTACACAATTTAACCACAAACACGGGGACCTTCTGACAAGATGAGAAACTTACGAAATCCTTAAAAGCGTCAATGTGGTTGTACCGGCGAGACACATTCGCATATTTAGATGATGGTCGTTTAGAAAGCACCGAATAAACAGTTAAATCATTCTTTGAAGCTTGGTACATGATAAAAGCACAACAAAAGGAGAAGATAGTAGGTCTTTTGATGAAGTGTTACATATTGATTATGTAGTAATAGTTAAATTAATTATGAGAAGATAAAAAGTCAAGTCTAAAAGAAAATTTCTCTATTTATTAGATAATAGAGATATACAAGGATGAGAAATGGTGATGCCACATTACCTTTTGTAGTCCCAACTTTACATATATATTGGGAAATAGAACCGCGCTTTGCGCGGCTTTAAAAAAAGAATTTAGTGTTTTTATTTTTCTTATTTTACACTTGATGAACCTGATAAAAAAATATGAATTAATTTTTTTTAAAGATGAGACAGCCTTATAAAACTAATGTTATTTATGAAAATTATTTATTTTTTTGTTAACTTTAAAAATATATATTAATGTGTATAATGTAAGTGTACAAACTTTATATTTTTTGTAGTTATTGATAAATTCCAAATTATATTCAACTTACTAATCTGTTAGAACTTTTATATCTATTTTTTTCCAACCAACTCCAACGATCTCAATATCACCCACACCACATAGACTTCCAACAAAATTTGTAATATTATGGAAAAATAACATAAACATATTAAAATATAAGGATCAATAATTTCTAATATACACTTAAAGATTAACAAATATTAATAATTAAAAAACATCTGAGAGGATTTTGTTATCATTCACACGTATATCAATCAAATTCGGAGATATGAATTGAAATTCATTGATCGGAATCTTAATAGTTACTTCTTCTAACCTCTTAAGGAAAGTTATAACCAAGAAAATAATCTTATACCGATTTGAAAGTGGTATGTACTTGCTTGTAATTAAAAAAACTTTCAAATTCTTGACACTGTACAAAGAACCATTAATTAACATGTGCTTAAACCTTGTCGCTAAAGTTTTTCTAATTGTTGCATGCATTAGATTTTCCTACGAAAAAGAAAAACATGCTACATTAAGTGTAAAACAATTGGGAAAAAAATTAGAGAAAATAATGGGAGAATGAATTTTTTATACAACATTTTCATCAATAAAAATTATACTCATGCTAATCAATTCTTCATTCTTCTTGGTATTAACAAATTCTCATATCCTAAAAAGTCTAATATTTATCATCCAACTATCTTTATCATTGTTCAACTCATAAAAAAAGAGTACTTCGTAAGGCACACAGTACTAAAAATTCAAATAAGTTAAAAAATACAAACATAAGAATATTTCTAAAGAGAATGTTGGTTAAATATTAAAAAAATCTCAAATATAAAAAATCTTAAATACTTAATGTTTATAGAGTTTGAAAAAGTATAAAGACACTAAATAAAAAGGTTGCATAATTAAATATGAGATTATGACATTAAAATTAAGCCATAGTGGCATTGGTGAGGGAAGATGAATGAATCTTCCTTCCTATATTAATTAATTGATGTATTTTAAGCCACTAAAATTTATTTGTTGGCTTAATAAAATAAATGAATGTTTCAAGACTTATAATTAATTATTATTAATGGTTATATATTGTTGAATTTAAATAAAAAGAGGAAAAGACATGTAATCTAATAATTATTTTCTATTTTTAATATTTTGTAATGCAATTGTTTTTTAATCTCAATCAATATATTAGATAATAGAGAATATAAAATGATAAGAAATAATGATGCCACAAATCTTAAATATTTAATATTTATAGAGTTTGAAGAAGCTAAAAAGTAATAAACAAAAGGTTGTATAATTAAATATGAGATTATAGCATTAAAATTTGGTCCTAATGACATTGTTGAGAGAAGATGAATAAACATTCCTTCCTATATTAATTAATTAATGTATTTTAAGCCACTAAAATTTAATTGTTGGCATAATAAAATAAATAAATATTTCAAGACTTATAATTAATTATTATTAATAGTCACATATTATTGAATTTTAAATAGAAAGAGGAAAAGACATGTAATCTTTTATAATCTAATAATTATTTTATATTTTTAATATTTTGTAATTTAATTGTTTTATAATCTCAACCAATTTATTAGATAATAGAGAATATAAGAAGATGAGAAATAATAATGCCACATCACCTCTTGTAATCTAAGCTTTATATATATTAAATAGAAAGAGAAAGAGATATGTAATTTTTTGTAATCTAATAATTATTTTCTATTTTTAATATTTTGTAATGTAATTATTTTTTAATCTCAATCAATTTATTAGCTAATAAAAAATATAAGAAGCTGCGAAATAGTGATGCCACATAATCTCTTATAGTCTCAGCTTTATATATATTAGGAGTGTTTGCGGATCGGATTTTACAGATTGGACATCAATCCATATATGATCCATGATTTTACAAATTATAATTTTTCAATCTAATCCAATCCACTGATTGATAAAATTAATTCAAATTCAATCCATACATCTGCGGATTAGATGCAGATTCAACTCAATCCATAGCAAATCCATACGTCTGTGGATCGGATGTGGATTTGACTCAATCCATGTCCAATCCAATTTTGCGCATTAGTTTTCGAATTAAAAATTTTTAGATCTCTTCAACTAATGAAATAAAAAAAATCTAATATAAAAATAATTTTGCTACCAATTAAATTTAAATTGAATAAAATTTAAATAAAGTTAAAATAATACATTTAAAGTTTCAAAATATAACACATCGAGACTAATTATTCAAATAAAGCTATAATAATACGTTCAAAATTTCAAAATATAACACGCCAAGCTTAATTGTTCAAATAAAGTTACAATAATACGTTAATATAACACTGAAATTAATTGTTCAAATAAAGCCACAATTAATTGAAATGGCGGAGTTTCAGAAAGCAAATATGGCCTGATCCTTTACCAGGGCTGTTGCGCTTGTCGAAAAATGGTGATTACTAAGTCGCCCATGATGGAAACTAAGAGAAGTCGTATAGGTGGGGATATTGAAGGTTATGATAGTGAAATTGTTCCACTGGAACCAGTGAATGTGAAATGGCTCGATGAACTTGAGAAAGAAGATGGGTTGCTCTCGTCGGGATTGCACGTTCGATGCCCTTCAAATCCGTGTTGAGAGTGTATCCAACCAGTGAACGGATTGGAAAAAAGGAAATATAAAAAAAAAAGCTTTTTATGCGGCGGGAGAGGGGAGGGGTTCCCCCTCTCCCCCTCACCCCCTTTTAAGGTGAAGGCCTTACTCTATTCCTATCGGAATAGCAGCCTTCCTCGGAGAAGCACATTTTTTGTTTAAAGCTAGAATCGGTTGGTTCCCCTCCGTGGTCCCCTTTGGGTCCCACTGGCTGCAAGTGGACTGGGTTTATGTGTTTAAACTGACTACGATCAAAGTCGTAGCTATTTCAACCAAAAAAGGGTCGACCCCTATTCAAACTGAAAGAAGTACCTCACCTCACTTACGAAGAAGTAGTTGGAGCTAGGAGTGGGCGTTCGGTTCGGGTTAACCCGAACCGATCCGAACCCGAAATTTATTTCGGGTTCGGTTCGGTTTGAGTTAACCGGTGAAACCCGAATGGGTTGAAAACTTCAACCCGTTTGGGTTAAATTTCGGTTCGGGTTCAACCCGAACCGAATTTTCAACCCGTTCGGGTTGAAGTTTTTTTTTAAATTAAAAATATATACACATTAATTTTTTAATTAAATTGTTCCTTAAGGATGTTTAGAATATTTAGAATTAAGAGTTTTAAATTATTGAAATGTTATTAAAGATGATTTGTAGTTGATATTTGTTGTTAAGGATGTTTGGAATTGAGATTTTTAAATTGTTTAAATATTATTAAGAATGATTTGTAGTTGATATTTATTGTTAAGAATGTTTGGAATTTAAATTTTTAGATTTTAAGTGGTTGTTAAAATTTTTTGATTAAATTGTTCCAACCCATTCTAACCCAAATTAACCCGAACTAATCCAAATTAACCCGAATTATCAACCCAATCCGATCCAAATTGCCAACCCGAACCGAACCGAACCGAATTAAATTCGGTTTGGTTTGGTTCGGGTTGGCGTTTTCAACCCGATTAGGTTCAAGTCTCCAACCCGAATGGATTGAAACCCAAACCGAAACCCGAACAACCCGAACCGAAATCCAATTTGCCCACCCCTAGTTGGAGCTGGGCTCCGAACCCGAACTAAACTATGAAAGTTTGCTTTTGTTTTAGTGTTGCTAATGTGTGTGACGACAAGGAAGTTTAAGGTTTTTTGTTTGCAAATTGTTGGTGACTTGATGTCATATTATTTTGCTTTTGGGTGACTTTGTAAATTGTTGGTGACTTGGCGTTATGTTACTTTACTTTTGCTAGTGTGTGTGACTTTATTTTTATTTTGTTTTACAATTTTTACAAGTTATATTTGTATATTTAATTATTTAATTATTTTTTATTTTATATTATTATTGGGTAATGGTTAAAATATGTTATAGTGTTTATGTAACTATGTAATGTCACATTTATTATTTTTTTAATTATATATATATATATATTCTTTTTTTGCGGATTCACGGATTTCTACGGATTTACAGAAGTAAATTCATATCCAATCCATCGACTGCAGATTTTTATATTTTCAATCCATATCCAATCCACCAATCCACGGATCAGATTGGATTCTGAATACCCCTAATATATATATATATATATTACATTTAAGGGCAACTATAAATAAGATTAACCCCATTTATATTTTCTTTCTCTTTAATTTCATTTTGCTTGCACAATATAAACTTTTTTATTATCATTAAAATAATTTGAATTTAAGAAGTAATCCTTTAGGTCAAAAAAATATTCTTGTAACAAAAAAAGCAACAACATTAGGATACAACATAGTGAGAAAATAAAATTAAAAAAATCTCATTACAAGTAATTTTTAAAAAAATTCTCAACTAATTACTTCACAGTTTATAGGCACGATAAAATTGTATTAAACCTATAAAATATTTATTAATTTTTAAGATTTTTCTTATTTTTTAAAGATATTTTTCTTTAAAAATTAAATAATAACGAAAGTTTGAGGAAAAAAATACAATTATTAATACTGAAAAAATGAGAAAGTTATTAAAAATTGTAAGATTTATAAATAAAAAAAGTGTTTATTTTTGTAAAAAAGAATATTTTTTGCATTAAATGGACTATAATTAAAAGAGGGATTTCAAGAGAATTTTGGAATCGTACGAATACTCCGGCTAAAAAAAAAAAAAAAAAAAAATTCAGGGAGACATCAATAATAAGTGAAATCTCGTAGCACTAGTGCACCTTAAACTCACTCTCAAGTTTTGAAGTTTTGTTAGTGCCAAACTCCATTATACATGGATACAAGAGCAATAAAAGCGCATGTTCAAAATATTAAACAAATCCTGTTGGGTTTATCAATGCCTTCCAAAAGAATGGTAAATACGAAGAACGGTTCAATGCAATACCAATTTCCGGAGGGCACTTTTGCCGGATGGCCGACAAAATGTAGTAATGCAGTTCCTTTCAGCAACGAGAAAGGAGGAATCATCTTAACAACATGAGATCACCGGCTAAACCAATTACCCATATGGTGATTGTCTGCTTCTTCATTTTACCGGTCGAGGGCAACTCTCCAAATGAGTAGTATGTTATTTTGCCTGATTTTTCCTGTATGGTAGCTCCCAAAGAACTTCAACAGATATACGAGCAAAAGTGTTACTATGATGCTGTTACAGCAGCTTTGACAATCGCAGCATCTTTCAATTTTGGTTTCTTTTTTGGCTTTCGCTTGTTCTGCTTCTGTTCAAGCCTTGTTTGATCCTTGAAACTTTTCTCCCATTGTTTTCTGTTTTTCATATACAGCAGCATTGCAGCACGAGCATCGTCTATCTGAAATAAAATATAAGAGTTTAGCTTATCAAAATATATATATATATATATAAGAGTTTAGACAGTCCATGTTCTGTTTCCCCACCCTTCCACCTTCCCCCCCCCCCCCCCCCCCCAACCAACAACAAAAAAAAGGAGACTACAAAAGAATTGAGAGATGAAATAAAACTAACAGACAAACAGAGATAATATAGGAGTTTCTGGGGGAAGTGAATTGAAGTTGCAGTAAAAAATAATCCAAAATCAAAATTAGAAACAAGATAAGAGGGAGAGCAGGAGGCCCTATCCTTAACATTTTCTCAAATTTTCAGAGACTATTGAGTTTTAGCATATTATCATCAGTCGAGATGACGTGAGCATCTCAATCATCAAGAAAATGGCACAGCAACTCCTATGATAATGGTTAAAATGCCAGACATAGTATTTTCCAGAAAATGTAGCTTTTATAAATTTGAGATAACACCATCAACTACAACAGAAGCCTGTCAGATATCAATGTCTGGACTCCAAGTCATGACCAATAGCCTTACCCCCTTAACTATCTGTCTCTAGTTATTGTATGTCAGTAAAGACTATGCTATGAATCTGAAATGAACATCACAGAAATAATCCAGCAATAAAGTAAAACAACTCACAGAAACAATCCACCAATAAAGTAAACAATAACTCACAGGACAGTGCTCCCCATTCTGGATCTCAACAGCAAGAATTTCGGCTGCAAGATGCCGAAGCGCCTTACTACGGCCATTCCTGCTTTTCACCAGTATAGTTAGTTGGACACATCATGAGTATGAATAATAAAATTAATGAAACTGCAAAATTTAGTCCCAAATTCAGCTAGAAGGGTAACCGCTACTTTAAGAACGGTTGATACTCTGAGGTATCTCGCAAGTCCTTCTTTGGATGTGTTAGAAGTAATGCCTGTCAAGAAGAAAACTTGGTTAAAAACCTTGTGTTCATGCTCCAAACAACCGACAAAAAGAAAAACTTGATAAGCAAAACCTTAAGATCATTGTGCAAGGCATGGCCAACAAGAATCCTTCCTTCAATCAACTCTGCCACTTTCTTCTGAACTGTTGGGAAATCTTTTGCTGCAGACACATAAAAGCTTGCAAAAATTTTCTAAGACTGTCAATGCACTTTCAAATATGATAGCTTCAAAATTAGCATTTAAGACACTAACTCATACTCTCTAATGACAACAAGAATTTCAATTTTTCAGAATATTTCAGCAATAAATATGCCATCAAAAAGTGGAGGCTAACACAAAACAAATATGCCTTCTGTGATTGTGAACTACTAGTTAGGAACCTGAAAATGGCCCACAGCACATGCAGTGCACTCAAATGTATAGAAGTTCAAGAAAAAGCATAAGCAAAGATAATATTGACCTTTCCTCAGGTCTCTGGGTCGAATACCGCTTATTCTTGTACGGAAGTCAACAACACGTTCCACTGGGCGCACAAACTCATCATATATCAGATTTCCCCACTTATTTACCTGTCATAATTTAATACTTGAGTGATCAATGACCTCCAAAGAGGAATATATATAAATGTAAACTTGCAGTCAAAAAATTTAAAGTTTTATAAATTATGGATGAAATCTCCGTTTCACAATACAGAGAACTCTTTATGTCTACTTGATTCTTGAACACATAAATCTCATAAATCCTGCAGCATAGAGGGATCTAGAGACAGATCTGCTCACTTGAAAATCAACCTAGACCTGAAAACCAGCTAGCTGCCACACACCAAAACTTGCTAAATTAAAAGATCATTTTATAAGAAGACGCCATTGTTCTCCTTAACATGAAATCATCCAACCATTGAATGCCGAAAGTCAATGCCAAAAGATCTCTATAGTATCAGAAGAACAACCATTTCACAGTGCATAGGTAAACAATTAAGAATTTTAGTACAGGAATAAGTAAATACCAGTGAAACTCTTCCAAGAGCACTTTTATTTCCCTGACTGATGCCAACCATCTCACAATCCATAGCTACCACATCTGTCAAACTGTCAAATCAATAATTTGTTAGGCTTTGCTGCATTCAGATAAAAGGTAAAAAAAATAGAAAATGGACAACCATAACAAAGTGTTATGAACTACGAGAATGCGAGATGAAGCTCTGCTGTTGTGCCAATAACACAAGAAATGACCATACTAAACACACCACGAAGTAATATGAAATTTATTAGATCTGACAATTGTTGCTGATCTCTTAACTCCATGGTTTATCTCTATAGCTCTACAGACAACTACATAATATATTAAGGGAGATTGCCAATTTCCCCCCTATAGTAATCAACATATACCATTTTCAACCCTACTATTTTTATAATGGCCAAAAACCCCCATGACAGCATAAGTTTACAATATTACCCTTATTTTCAACTACTCTTTTCTTTATATTTATTATAAATTAAATAAATTACATGAATAGAAACTAAATAAAAAATTAAGCATTAAAAACAAGAAATATATGTTTTGATATGAGCAAAAAAATTAATAATAAAATTTTTTTCTTGTACTTATTTATTTGTGAAAATTTTCTTATAATAAATATATAAGAATGATAAAAAAATTATTATAAGAAAACTTGAATTAGAAATAAAAATTTATTATAAGATAAATAATAAAATATTTTGCCTATACTTTTTATATTTAATTTTAAAATATTACAAAATGTTTATTATAAGAAAATGTTCACAAAATAAATAATTACAAGAAAAAAATTTTATTATTAATTTTTTTACTCATATCAAAACATATTTCTTATTTTTAATACTTAATTTTTTATTTAATTTCTATTTATTTAATTTATAATAAATGTTAATAAAGAGTAGCTAAAAATAAGAGTAATATTATAAACTTATACCGTCAGGGGGGTTTTTGGTCATTATAAAAACTGTAGGAGAGCAAATGGTATATGTTGATTACTGTGGCGGGGAAAGTGGCAATCCCCCAATATATTAAGGTAGGTTTTTTTTTTTTTTTTTGGGTTTAGTTTATAGGATAGGTAAAATCCTGTTTTATCCTAGCAAAACTGCATGAACCAAGATGGAGGCCTTGTTTCTGAAGTTCCTTTTCTTTTCCTTTTTGAAAAAAAAAAATTATTTCAATTCAACATGTTCAAATTTTTCTGACTCGACTAGCACCATCACACGTAAGATAGATTATGAACAAATAATATTCTTTATAATTTGTTCAACACTTATCACTGTGGATTCCTAAAAGGAGGAAGACTTTGTTTGTGGAACCCCTTTAGAACTTTTAAACCAGGAAGTTTGCTATATTTTGGAAAAAGAAAATCTAAATCCAAATAATTTACTTCATAATCTAACTGGTTGATTTGCGGAATTCTGAAGCACCATTTGTTAGCTGAAAATTTATAATGAACAAAAGAATGAAAAGACTACAATTTGCAACATTATCACATTAAAGCTCAAGTTAAGCTTCAAACATAACATTTTTTTAATACCTAAAATCTAATTTTTCCGGCTACCCAAATGATGAAAAATGCTAACTTGATATTGTTAGGTCTTTCCATTTCATATGTACAATTTGCTTATTATGCTCCCTACGGTAGGAGACAAGTGATGAAAAATATCAAGTCCCTGACAACCACAAATGCCACCAAATAGCGAATGAAAATACAGACATGAAAGAAGTACCTGAAATCATCATTTATTGGAGTCAAAGGACTAGGTTTAGAACCATCAGACTCTGCCTCAAGCCTCTCTTTTCGCTTTCCTGTATAGAAGAAACATCCCACTCAAAATCAGACAATGCTAGTATGCTAAAGAACTAACACAAAACAAACAAATTGAAGCATTGTACTTCAATCAACCTATTGAAAGCAATTCTCTTTCAACAGTCCCAAATATTGCAGAGAAAAGGAACATTAGTTTCAGCTCATAGAAACAGAAAAAATTCCCTCCAACATGCTAAAGAATCATGCCAAATCCATAACAAAGCTCGCCAGCGTACAAACAAAGAATACGAGAATATAACAGAAAATACTTATCCTACTTTCCCAAAACAAGAAAGTGTATTCAAAGTTCGAACTCCAAAATAATAATCAAGCAGTATATGGGGCACAAGAAGACCAATCAATAGCTGAACTTTTGCACTTGAAAGCTAATTTTATTACTGCAAAAGGATTTTGTTTCTCTTTCACCCGTGAAAGCATCAAAAGTGACTCAGCAAGCAGGATTATAGCTACCCAATATCGAGTTATGGGTTTCCGATTCTGGGTTTTTTGTGTGCTTTGAAGACTTGTTAAGGCCATTGCTTTTCACCTTCTGCAAAACGAATTACAATTAAAAATAAAAATAAAAACAAGTAATTAATGAAGTTAAAAAGAGAAAAAGAATGTATTGACACTGATAAAGAAAGAGAGTACAACTTACTAGTTGAAGTTGAGCCCAGTTGGGATTGAGTTGTGAATGGGTTTTAGGGTTTTTCTTCTTCTCTTCACTCACCATCTTCTTCTCAGTCTTCGTTGGCGCCGTATGAGCACGAGAACCGAAGTGACATCGTTTCAGCAAATAAATAGACTTTAGCAGTTTTTGAACAATACTTTAATTGAGGAAATTGCAGCACCATAGTACTTTCAAAATTATCTCCGTACCCTAAAAACTGAATTTGCCCAAATTTTTATCAATACCCTTTAAAAGCTGATATAAAATTATTAAATTATCTTTATTATAAAATATTTCAACTCAAATATAAAGACTCAAACAAACATCAACTCAAATATAAAGACTCCAACAAACACTAACACTCTATACATGCTAAATCGAACATCAACACAAGTAAATCAAGCTGAAGAAAAATAAGTTGTCACAATTGAGCCTAGTTTGTCGCTGCACAATCACCGATGAGAGCTGATCATTTACTACAAAATTATCATAATCTAACTACTTGAGGTGGGTAATTTCTTATAATTAGTTTTCTTGTTAATATTTAGGAAAAATATAAAAAATTGAGGGCTTTATATTAAAAAAAATAAATTAATTAGTTGTGGGTCTCTCATAACATATTCAAAAATAAATTTCTACATGTTTTGCTGTATGCAAATTGTGAAAAATTAATGAATTGTGCCGATTATAATTTGATCATGTAACACACGATTTGGTCGTGTAAGCTCATATAACAGAGAATTCAAGGTTGTGCACTACGTACACGAGTTCATGTAATACACGACTTTCAATCATGTATTACAGGACCTTCAGTAGTTTATTATACGACTTTTATGTATTGTACAATTACACAATCTTCTTGTATTACACAAATTCACAACCTTCATGTATTATTCTAATCAATTTCCTCTCATTGATATACTTTTTACCTCTCATTGATATGCATTTTTCCTAATGGATTTCATGGAATTATCAAATGCTGGCAGCCCTCATATGTATACATATATGCTTGGGCAGAGGCAGAAAGCACTTTCAAAATAAAAAAAAGAATAAAATGGTTGTAATCTTTTTAAAGCTATGTTCATTAGTGTATCCTATCTAAATATTAAAAAATCTCAAGAGAACTTTATTTGTTTATACTAATTACTAGATATGTAAATTTTATGGACTTGCTGCAATTTTAGATTTCATTTCATGTACAATTGGGGTGAGGAAAAATATAGGCCATGGTAAGCCATATATAATTAATGGGTTAGTGTAGGCACATATTTTTAATTAATTGTGAGTACAGTTGAGGTTCTTATTAGATTCCATTACAAGTCATGCTTACCAAAATAAAATACCATATATTTATATAGTTTTTGTTAAATCCAAGTCGCAACACCATACACTAACCCATTAATAATCAATTTATTAATTTATTCATACATGATCAATTTATTCTTTGATGATTGCAAATGTTTCCTTTGATATAATTTTGCTAGACAGTTGAAATTATTCTTAATTAGGGTGAAACTCAAGCACTAAGAAGTATCTACATGCTTGCCCAGAACTAGTACTTGTAAACTGACTAAAAAGAGAAGCATTTTAAATGAAATCACTTAAGTTTGCTTTCTCTTTATTGAAAATGAGGATAATTCTGATTTCAAATTCTAAAGTATCTATATCAATAACTTGAGCTATTTTCTCCACCAGTGCGGCATATGTTATCGATTGTGATATCATTATCCATTTAGCCTTAGAACCTTTGAACTTATACTCGTCATTTTTCATTTAAAAATAATTTTTTAAACTTTTTCGATTTCGTTTTTGTATTTGAAATTTCAAAACAATAATTGAACCAAAGTATTTAGTTTTATACCAAATCAAAATATTTTACTTTTTTAAGAAAAATATCAAACTGAACCCTTAAAAAACCAAACCGAACCAATAATTTTTTAGGTTTGGTTTGGTTCTGCCCACCCCTAGTGAGGGCAATAATTCGGATCCTATTTGTAATTGGATAGATGTAAATATCTTTCCTTCATTTATCAAGTGAAATATTATCTATGAAGGTAGAAACTAGGTTGACCCTTGATAGAATTGATTTAGGAATAATGCAAATAGAATTCTAGAAAAAAAAGATCTAATATTTTCTGTAATTAATTTACGATTTTACACCCTATAACAAAACAAAAACATTGCAAGTGAATCAAAGTAAAATATTTACTTTTAAGTCTTCAAATGGTGAAATTCAGTCAAATATTTAAAAGAGACAAAATTATATTTAAAAGTTACATTTGGTATGCATGATTTGATTGAATGCTTGGCATGCATAATTAGATTGAACTAACTACTAGGATATAATTGAGTTAGATGAATTTCGATTAGAATTGACTATATTATATTGTCTTATGTTTAGAGTAGCATTGGATTAAAATATTTTAAATTATATAAATTAAATTCAACAGCATCTACTTGATATTTAAATAAAAACAGAAACTACATGAATATTTAATAATTATTATAACTAAGATAAATTTAAAAGATAATTAATAGAAAATTAAATATATTGTAAATTAGTATTGGCTAGTTGTCACCCTTTTAGGCCATGTAAGCTAATGTCGAGGCTTGATGTGGGGCCTTATACTAAGATGAGGGCAGCAATGCAACGTGCATAGGGGCGCGCTCTAAATCAAGGCAAGTTGGCGTGAGAATTGTGGCAACAATAAGCTTAAGGCAACAAGCAATGCAAGTTTGGGGCGCAAGATGGTGTGCAATAGCAACTAGTGCACGCTGATAGGCAATGCATGAAGGCACACAATAATGCATGAGGGCACACAAAGTAATTAGCGATAAGACATGTATAGTTAGTACGTACACTGGTGGGCAATGCATGTGAGTGCATACAAGGTAGCGCATGCTAAAGTGTGTAGAGGTAATGCACAACGTGTAGCATAAAAAGACATGCATGAGGGCCAAACTATGCAATTATGAGAGGCGCTCAAGGTTTATACACACAGGTTGTGTTCGGATAATAGCAATTAAGTGTGGAGCGTGTTGGCTAGAAACTTTCCAGTTGAGACCATAAAAATTGGCAAGAGTAGACTAATGTTATTGTTGCAATCAATGCTCAGTCAAGCATATCACAAGATATCTAAAACTGGAGATATTATAAAAAGTGACTTGTTTGTTGCGGGCCACTCAAATTCCTAACCCAAGTGCCCATAATTTCAGGTCAAGAGCCCAATACAAGACTAAAAGTGCTAGCTTGACCCAATTCTAGAATTTTCTAGCTAACTCTAGCACATTTCAAGCTTGTACATATATAGAATTCTCTACACATCTCTAACACATGTAAATATCTAAATATTTAGGCAAGTTGGTAGAATTGTCTAGAACTTTAGAGCTTGGTAAACCTTCCTATAAATAGGGCATGACATTTGACATTTGAGTATCAAGCTTTGAGCAAGCAACTCAAGCACTCTTGCAAACATTTTGCTAGTAATACATTTTTTCTCATTCAGCTCAATTGCTCTCTTCTCTCTAGCTCTTTCGAAATCCTGTAGACTTAGCTAGTCGAGAAGCTCAAAGGTTTACTTAGCAGCTTTCGGCAAGAGTTGTCTGTGCCGCATAGGTTTGTTGCGCAAAACACTCATCCTATTACATGTTGCTGATTTTCAAACTTCTCTTTGATTTTAGATATGGTGGCTGGCAATCCCTAACTACATAAGTAGTAGGGAAGTGGTGGTTCTACATCTTATTTCTTAATCACCTATTTTAAATGAAAGCGAGTGAGTGGTTCCTAAACTTGGGGGATTGTAATTTGAGGTGGTATCATGGGAGATGCCACCTAACCTAGGAAAATGAAGTTGCCACTTGTGTATAAGACATGAGTTGTGCGCTTTGTAAATTATTTTGGGCTAGAGAGCCTAAAGATTATTAACTTTGGGCTAGAAAGCCTAAAGAGTATTTAGTTTCCATAAACTAAGATTCTTTTATTCTTTGTATAGAGTATGGTATCAAAGAGCACAAATGCCTTTGGGTTTAGTTGTTTCTTTTCTGTTGCTGTATAAATAATAAAAAAGTTGGGGGTCAAAGCCTTCCCAAAATATTGTGTGTTCTTGACTTTAGTTTATCATTGTTGGTTTGGCTAGTCACTTGCAATAACCTTCATTGTGGGCCTTGTAGGGCATTTTTAGGCATTATAGAGTGGCTGGCTAAGTGAAACTTAGTGCTATCATATGATTACAACATCTTCAAAGAAAACCCAATAACACTAATCATAATTGTAATAAGCAAATATGAATTAAATGAAATAAATAAAACTATTTTAATATGCATTTAATATTTTTTTCAAGTATTTAAACAGTATTATATCAAAACAATGAATATATGAAATTATTAATTTTTATGATTATTTCTGATATTATATTAGTGATTATTAAATTTAATAAATCCATGTTGCAATAAGTTATTGAATGGTTAATTTTATTGATGAATTATTAAATATACAAGTAATGAAAATTTAATCTAAAGAGTTATTAGAAATAAAAATAACAATGTATTTAGATGAGAATAAGTAAAAAATAGTGATATAAATGAAAGAAATTTTAGAAATGGATAATATATATTTTTTAATTTATTCCCAAATAAATCCATATGTAGATTAGGATTGCTAATCCTATGATTTTAGGACTAAATTTAAATTAGTCCCCCTAATCTAATCGAAGTGAAGCTTTCTAAAAATGAAATAAATATTTAATTTCAAAATTAGTCAACCCTACCTTTAATTTTTACTCTTATATATAGCCTATTAACTTAAGTAACAATATTTAAAAAATTTATGGTATTTAAATCCCTTTCTACAGACAATAAGGACTCAAGGAAAAAATATCCTTAAAAATTGCAGTAAAAACTAATTTTCATATAATAATAAAAATCGAAAGTTCTCTAAGTTGATAAAAATGACGTTGAACAACTTTCTGAATTATAAATGACAGAATTTATCAAATAATGTTAAACACTTTTGGAGTCATAGCATTGAAACCTATTTTATTTATGTTTGGTTCGTCAAAATTAATTTTTCATCTTAGAAACATTTAGAGCTTGTTTGGTATCGTTTTCTAATCATTGTTTTCATTTTTTTTTCAAAATACATATATAATACATGTTCCGTAGATTGTATTCAAAATATAGATTATAAAAAAATCCAGATTCATTATTATAATTGATAAACTGAAAACATGTTAAACATGTTCTCCAAATATTACAAAACTAAACCAAAAAATGAATTAAAAAAAAACCACAACCTCGTGACCTATCTCCTTATCCTTATCTCTTCATCAACACTCTCTCTTCCCCCTCAACTTTCTCGATCTAGTTACAACAAACCTGCACTCTCTCTCCTTTTGTCTTTAACCAACAACATTCTTTTTCCTTATTTCTCCTGATCTACTCTCTCTTGTCGTATTTCATCTCTGTTGTTGTTGTTGCTATTCATCTCAGCCATTGCCACTGGTACTCCGTCTCTCCTCTGTCTAGCCGCTGCTGCTTCGTCTTTTCCTACCATTGTTACTCCATCTCCACCTAACTACTTTTGCTTCGTCTCGACAACCTTGATTGTTGCTGGTCGCTCGACTCTATCTCTTGCTGGTATTTATTTTATTTGAGTAATTACTTGAGTGATTTGATTAATTGTTTTTAATAGCATGTAATTATTTGAGTAAATTATTTGAGTGATATGATATTGTTCATGATTGTCATTGTTGTGATAGTGACTTCACTACAAATGTCATTTTGGTTGAGTTTGTTGCATGTCACTCTAAAAATTTGTTTTCTTAGATAGAAAATGATTTAGGCAAATTGGGCTTTTCTTATTAGAGAGAAATAGAGATTTTTGAAGCTTTGCTTTCGATGAAATTCACTTAAACATCCTGCAACTTATGGAATTGAGAACAAAAAATAAAAACTCATTTTACTAATTTGATTAATTCGTTGTAATATAATAGCATTGAATATAATTTTTTTGTTGTCCCCTGAAAAAAATTGGTTAAAAAAATTTGATGAGAGCTCGGCCTTAATTTGAATTGGCCAATCTGTAGTATTTGATTTCGATATGTGTAATTTTTAAACTATGACATATTGATGAAGCGGAAATATGATATGTTGAATTTCAAATGTGTAATTTATTATAATATGTATGTATGCATGTGATCGATGTTGAACTGTGTAATGGCTTGGGATAACATTGATCACATGTGTATGAGCTTGGAATAACATTGATCACATGCACATATTTGGACTATCAAACTTTATTATAACATTGCACATTTGAAAGCTGTCTTTTTCTACACAAATGTGCTGACATGCACATAGACACCATGATCTTTCAAGTTTTTGGATTTACGAGGACTGTTATCTTTTTTTTTCATTATACCACAACAATGAATTGAGAAAAAAATAAGAGTAGTTTTTGAATTTGATATGTGTAATTTATAATCTATGTATGTGTTAGAGCGGTATCTTTAATTTGATTAATATTTGATATATGTTATTTTTTTTAGTAACATTCAATTTTTAATCTATAACAAGTTGTTGAAATGACTTTCATACTATATTGAATATGATTAATATTTGATATGTGTTTTTTTTAACCTTTCAAGATATAGATCCACATGATGTTGATGGTGAGGATAAGGCTAATTGGTCTAGTTGGACCAAAACTGCTTTTACTCGTATAGTGCATGACCATGTTAAAAAGGGTGATTAACAAACATCAGCCTCCACTAAGAAAATTTGGACCACTATAAGTGATGAATTATTTGAACAGTCCCAAAAAAGATTCAATGTAGGGCAGTTTAAGTCCAAGTTTAATAAGTTACGCAAAAAATTTCAAGCGTTTTCTAACTTAATAGCTCATACTGGGTTTGGTTGGGATCCTATTTCAGATACGGTTACAGTATCAAAAGTTGTTTGGGCTGAAGATATTAAGGAAAAACTATATTCGCAATATATTATATAGTTTCGTATAAAGTTTTTTTTGGCTTTTATAAACATTTTTTTTCATAGAGAGTGCCTAAAGTGAAGCCATATCGTAAAAAATGATTAGAGCACTACCAAACTTTAGGAGAGATATTCAACACCACCATAGCTTCTTGCCATTTACGTTTTTCCTCTAACTAAGTTCCATTATCCTCGGATGAGGATCGTGAATTGGAAGAGTCTTTTCTTGGTTATGGAGTCCATGTTAATATTGAGGATGATGATTCAATGGAACCTCTTTCCGAGACTAGGATAGAAAAATGCCTCGTCGGCCAATTTCAAATCCAACTGAGCGTGGTAAAAGAAAAATAAGAGTGAGTTTGACAACTATTTTAAAATGGCTAGTTCAGTGATGAATGCTAGATTGGAGATTGTTAAATGTAAAACTGCAGAGTCAACTTCTCAATGTGTTAAAAAGTGGTCCGTTGAAGAGTGTCATGAACCTGTAGAGAAATAGGGAGATATTGATGGAGATACATACAACAAATTGATGGATAAGCTAGTGCCCAGTATTGAGTGGCAGAAAGTTTTTATGAGCATGCCTAAACATATGAAAAATATTGGTTAACTAGTTTGTAATATGTTCTTTAAGATGTAATGTGTTTAACTTAGATGTTGTTGGTTGTGAACCGTGCTTGTTCATTGTATGGTTTGGACTTTGTAGGACTTTTATTTTTTAAAGGGAAATTTACAACCGTCCACCTGTTTGTTTTCTCTTTTTCAAAAATACACAAACACTTTTTTTTTTCTCAGCGCGCCACCTAAAGTTTGCTTTTTGTTGCATTTTTCCACTTCCGTCTAATTTCCGTTAGTGGATTTAACGGAATGTTAATGAAATGACCTTTTTACCCCTCAAAATTACAATTTAACTCAAAATAAATGGAAATTGGAGATAAATTGAATGGATTTAATTTTTTTCAAAGGTGGATGCTAGAAATTAGAAGAAAATAGTGTTTGTTGCTTGCTAAATTTAAAAATTTTTATTTATTTTTTTGAAAGAGAAAAAATAAATACAAATTTTCTAAATCTACCAAGTAACAAATACTATTTTTCTCCAAAAAAATAAATAAAAATTTTCTAAATTTAGCAAGCAACAAACATTATTTTCCTCCAATTTCTAGCATCCATCTTTGAAAAAAAGTAAATGCATCTAATTTATCTCCAATTTCTATTTATTTTGGGTTAAATTGTAATTTTGAGGGGTAAAACTGTCATTCCGTTAAATTTGCTAACGGAATTTAGACGGAAGTGGAAGAATGCAACAAAAAGCAAACTTCAGGTGGCGCACTGAGAAAAAAAAAAGTGTTTGTGTATTTTTGAAAAAGAGAAAACAAACAGGTGGACGGTTGTAAATTTCCCTTTTTTAAACTTTATTTTATTGTTATGAACTGAAATGTATCTGTTAAACTTTATTTTATTTTTTTAAGTTGAATTTTATACTTATTTATTTATTTATTTTGTACAATATCTTTAGATGGTGAATGAATTTGTATTTGTATATTCATTTTATTTTTATTTTTTGGAATCAATTATCACATACTTGAGATATAATTTATGATTTTTTTAATCATAACAGAAAAATGAACAACAAAAACAACAATGAAGATGATGATATTGAAAGTCTAACAAATATCGAGGAAGAGGTTTTAAAGGTAGCCATTGCTATTAAATTATATGAGAAACAACAGCGTACTATTAAAAGGCAATGTTATACAGGACAATTGTCCCACATTAAATTTTTTCAAGAGTTGTTAAATGTTCATCCGGACAAGATAACATGTTTTAGATGGATAAAAAAGTTTTCGTTTGATTATGCTTATACACTTTAATAGTTATTAGAGCATGATAGACATGTTTGTATCAAGAGGCTGCGACAATGTGTTTATATATATTGTCTCATGGTATTGTTGTACGGGTTGTGTTGGGTGTTAGAAAATGTATATTTATAAAAGAGAAAATCGTCATTTCACACTTCAAGTTTTACTAACAGTGTTACTTTTATGTATTTAAGCTTATTGTCATTTAATTATGTGTGTTGTATTACAAAACAGACATCCTTTTTGAACTTAGGACAGTCGAAAATCTTAAGAGGAACATAAAATGAAAAATAACATTGTTCACATGTACGGTATTGTCTATGTTACTATTCACGACACTGTTCATATGGACGGATCGATGATGTGGCATTGACTGATAATGTGGCGTTGACTGATGAGGTGTCACGATCCTATTGGACTAAAATTTTTATACACTGTTAATTGGTGATG
This sequence comes from Citrus glauca, assembly GCA_029633175.1. Lineage (NCBI taxonomy): Eukaryota > Viridiplantae > Streptophyta > Magnoliopsida > Sapindales > Rutaceae > Citrus > Citrus glauca. Next base: position 36,366,634 of record JAQOOD010000001.1, on the reverse strand, counting down.
TGGCAACATGTTAGTGAACCACAAATAGTGCGTACAGTACATGCATATACACAGGATTATTTTCAGCCAAACTGCGTTACTGTTCAACCAGGGTCAAACCGTGTCACAGTTCAAACCGCGTGGTCAAACTACTTACTGTTGACTAATGACGTGGCGCAATGCTGAGCGTCCAAACTGTTTTTAATCCGATGACCATGATTTACTCAATGTATCTATAAAAAAGGGGTCTTCCTCCCTAATTCGAGATCTCTGAATCCATTTTTGAACTCTATTTTCTGTAATTTATTCTCCATCTTGTATTTTTTTCGTATTTTAATAAATTTTCATTTTGCCCATAGTTCAATTATGAGTAGTTAATTTTCTTTCAAGCTTAGGTTGAAGGTGAAGTCTCAACATCTGTCATGGACTTTAATTGGTAAATTTACTTTTTCTTCCCCTCCAGTTTTTGTGGATATTTTGACTTCTCATCGACAAATTATAATAATTTTGTCTAGATATCACCTTAGTTTCATCGGCTCCCTAGTACAAGCTTATTATTATTCGGCACGATAAGACTTTAGCACCATATTAATTAGAGAGTGGTTCATGAGGTATATATTCCCTCTTCATGATTTAATTGACATTTATAATGAATATTTAGCGCATGGTGCATATTGATACGGATCCAAATATTCAAGTATGTCATTTCAATAGATTTCTCTTCAATTTATACTCGCTATTTTAATTCCAATTTTAAGATAATTTAAGTCACTTTTACCACAAATCAACCACCCTCATACAAAATTAATTCTACATATAATTAAAATCTACATCCTTGTGGGGATCGACACTCGTCATCATTAATCTATTCTACAATGGATTAGTGCACTTACGAGTTCAATAAAATTTACACAACAAGTTTTTGGCGCCGTTGTAGGGGAGGTAAGTTTTTTTAAGTTGTAGAATTAATTTTTGTAAAAGAAATTTTTAGTTATTTTTTCCTTTAATTTTTTAATTTAAAAAAAGTGAATCTGTATTTGGAGATTAATATTTCTTTTCTTTTTCTTCTTTAAAATTCTGTAACTTAATTTTCAAGTTTTTCTTTGTAATTTTTGTTTATCTTACTAATTTATTTTTAGTTAATTTATTTCACGTATTTTTTGTATATTTTTATAGTAAGGTTGTAATAGCGCAATAATGTTAGTATCGTAATTTCTCCCTCTTCTTTATTTTTATATTTTGTGTTCTTTACATGCATGATCGAATGTTATTATTACCTAATATTGAGCCTATAGATATTGAACTCAAAAAAACACTGCGCACACACAAACACATTAAAAATCAAATGGATTTGTAACAACAAGCACCATCACAGGAGAGGTCACTCAATAACTACTTTAGCCCCTTAGCTAATTTGAGCACATCATGCATAAGATACTCAAATGTAACTGCTAGAAGTTTTGAATTAAAACTTAGTATGCTAAATTGTCTCCCAACATTCTATGGCCTAGAAAATGAGGACTCAGATAATCATTTGAATGATTTTCATGCTATTTGTCAAATATTTAGATATGAGAATTTTTCAGATGATGATGTTAAACTTAAATTATTCTCATTTCTTTAAAGAATAGAGCTCGTTCATGCCTCAATACATTACCTGCCAATAGCATCATATTATGGGAACAAATGGTTACAAAATTCTCAAATAAATATTTCTCAGTACATAAAATCAGTGCTATTCGCAAGGAAATCTCAAAGTTTACCCAGAGAGATGATGAGCAGTTTTTCGAAATATGGGAGCAATTCAACGGGCTACTCTTAAAGTGTCCACATCATGGGTACGAGAAATGACACCAATGCCAATACTTTTTAGAGGAATTATTGCTGAATGTGCAAGAATGGCTAATGACAACAAGTGGAGGAGAGCTAATGTAAAAAAAGTACATCAGATATTTGGGAATTCTTCCAGCGATAAGCGGATAATTCCCAATAACGGAGTCGATCACTCAGAAATACTAGAAAAATTAAGGGAGTAAATGAAGTTCACATTGGCGAATCAAGTTCATAAATCAAAGAAGTCAAAGCGATAATTGAAGGTCTCTCCCAATAAATAGTATCGTTATCGACTGCTAAATCAATAAAGTCACATGACCATGACTCATACTCAGATCAAGCCAATGCCATAAATGTAATGAGAAAACCATCTAATTACAACCCATACTCCAACACATATAACCCTGGAGGGAGAGACCAGCCTAATTTTTCATGGTCTTAAGGATTCCAACAAAATGGACCAACAACTCCAGCTCCACCAATGTAACCAATATCTCAAATTCCTCAAGCCTCTCAACCACCATTTATACCATACAATCAAAATCAGAACTACTCTCAACCCAGACCGTGAGAGGATGCATTCCAGAATTTCAAGAATGTTACTCACTCTGCGATTGAACAACAAAACTGCACTATTGATGGACTCCGAAATGAGATGAGAGTAAGCTTCAACTCACAAGTTCAATCAGTTTCAAGCCTCAAGAAGATGGTAAGACAACTTGCTTCTTCAGTTCAGACTTTGGTAATGATTATTGAGAAAGGCAAGTTTCCAAGTCAACCAGTGCCTAATCATAAAGGAGTACATGAAGAAAGTACCAGTTCACCACAACAGTATGGAGAGGTTGAAGCAGTCATAACTTTGTGAAAAGGAAAAGAAGTTGACAACAAAGTGGAGTTGCCAGTGACAAAAGAAAATCAAATTGTACCTATAAATATTAAAGACTCACCATCGGAAGATAAAAAAGAAACCAACCCACAAGAATATTCCCAAAGCTCCATTTCCTTAGAGGTTAGCTAAAGAAAATAAGAGAAAATCTACAGGTGAGATTCTTGAAATCTTCAAACAGGTAAATATTAACATCTATTTACTTGATGCTATCAAGTAAGTTTCATCTTATACCAAGTTTCTTAAAGACCTTTGTACTAAAAAGAGAAACATTCACATTCAAAAGAATACATTTTTAACAGAAAATGTTAGTTCTATACTCTAACACAAGATTTCTCTAAAATGCAAAGACTCAAGCTCCCCCATTATCTCATGTAGTATAGGGAACCACACAATTGATAATGCTTTATTGGATTTAAGAGCTAGTGTAAATCTGTTGCCTTATTTAATATTTGTAAAACTTGGACTTAGAAAACTACACCCAACTCTAGTGGTGTTACGGCTTGCAGATCATTCTAAGAAAATATCTTGCGGTATTGTAGAGGACGTGTTTATCCAAGTAGACAAATTTTATTTTCTTGTTGATTTCATTATAATTGACACTCAACTAATATAGGATTCAAAGAAGCACATCCCCATTTTTCTAGGCCGACCTTTCTTGGCAACTGTCGATGCTCACATTTAATGCAGAACTAGAAATATGCAGTTGTCCTTTGACAACATGACTATGGAGTTAAACATTTTTAACATTGTCAAACAAGCTTACAATGCAGATGATGGAATTGTTGATGTGTATTTAATTAAAGCATTAATTGATAACACTTTTCTTTCAAACCTTAGTGATGATCATTTACAAACATGTTTAACTCACTTTGGTTTGGATTTTAATATTGACAGATCAGTCGATGAGGTTAACGCCCTACTTGACTCAACACCATCCATGGACACTGATAAATGGAAGTCAAAAGTTGAACAACTAGCACCCTTAGAGAAGAAACTCATCCCATCATCAGGCTCACCGCCGAAACTTGATATCAAACCATTACCCAACACTCTAGAATATGCATTTTTAGAAGAAGAAAGTACTCTGTCGATAATCATCACATCGTCCTTAAATGAGGAATAAAAAGATAAGTTGTTGGATGTTTTAAAAGAGCACAAAGAAGCATTAAGATGGATCATAGCAGACATAAAAGGTACAAACCCAGTAGATTGCATACATTACATTCACCTTTATAAAAATGCTAAACCTACTAGGGAAATGTAACGTCGGTTAAATTCTAATATGAAAGAAGTTGTTAGAACTGAAGTCCTTAAGCTATTAGATGCAGGTATCATTTATTCAATTTCTGATAGTTCATGAGTAGTCATGTACAAGTTGTTCTCAAAAAGTCAGGAATCACAGTAGTTACGAATGCCAGTAATGAATTAATACCCACTAGAGTGACTACAGGATAGCGTGTATGCATTGATTATAGAAAATTGAATTCTGTCACACGTAAAGACCATTTTTTTTTATCATTTATCGATCAAATGCTTGATAGATTAACAGGCTATGAATTTTATTGCTTTCTAAATAACTATTCAAGATACAATTAAATCCCCATAACACTAAAAGATCAAGAGAATAATACTTTCACTTGTCCTTTTGGCACTTTTGCATATAGGAGTATGCCATTTGGATTATGTAACACACCTACTATATTTCAACTATGCATGTTTAACATTTTTTCTGATATGATTGAACGATTTCTTGAAGTCTTTATAAATGACTTTTCTGTCTTTGGTGACTCATTTAATCAATTTTTACATCATCCAACACTAGTTCTGCAGAAATGTATCGAGAAAAACTTAGTCTTAAATTGGGATAAGTGTCATTTTATAGTAAAATAAGGAATTGTTCTTGGTCACATTATTTCGAGCAAAAGTATTAAGGTTGATAAAGCCAATGTGGATCTCATTTCTAATCTTCCTCCACCAAAATAATACAAGAAGTAGGATCTTTCCCTAGGTATGCTGGTTTTTATAGACGTTTCATTAAAAATTTTAGTAAATTTTAGACCCTTATGCAATCTACTTGCTAAGGATGTACCTTCTATCTTTAATGATTCATGTTTTGTGACTTTTGAAAAATTAAAGCAATTGTTGACATCATCATCCATCATTTAGCCTCCAAATTGGAATTTACCATTTGAGCTCATGTGCGATGCATCTAATTATACAATAGGAGCAATATTAGGACAAAGAGTTGATCGAATTCCCAATGTTATTTACTATGCTAGTATGACATTAAATGATGCGTAGTTGAACTATTCAACTATTAAAAAAGAAATGCTAGCAATAGTATTTGCATTGGAAAAATTTCAATCTTATTTCATTGGTTGTAAAATAATTGTGTTCACAGATCATGCAGCTCTTAAATATCTTCTCACAAAGAAAGATGTTGCTCTTAAATATTTTCATTAAGGTGAATGTAATGCATGCAGTCTACTGGGTTTATACCTTTTATGTCTGCTGCTGTGCAAATTTTATTGAACTCGCAAGCGCACGAATCTGTTGTAGTATAGTTTAATGGTGACGAGTGTCGATCTCACGAAAAGGTGGATTTTAATTATATATAGAATTAATTTTGTAAATGGGTGATTGGATTTGTGGTGGAAATGATTTGAAATATGCTAAAACTTAAATTAAAATGGCGAGAATAAATTCTAAAATTGGAATTGAAATGGCGAGAATAAATTGAAGAGAATTCTATTGAAATGACGTACTTGGATATCTGGATCCGTATCAACATGCATCATGGGCTAAATATTCCTTATTAATACCAATTAAATCATGAAGGGGGAATCCACACCTCATGAACCACGCTCTAATAAATATGGTGCTAAGGCTTATCTTGCCAAATAATAATAATCTTATACTAGGGAGCCGGTGAAACCAGGGCGGTACTAGACAAGATTATTATTATCTGTCAACAAGAAGTCAAAACATCCACAAAAACTAGAGGGGACACATGTTGAGACTTCACCTTCAACCCAAGCTTAAAAGAAAATTAGCCACTCATAGTTGAATTAGGGGCAAAATGGAAATTTATTAAAATACGTAGAAAATACAAGATAGAGAGAGAATTACAAAAAATAGAGTCCAAAAATGGATTCAGAGGTGCCAAATTAGGGAGGAGGCCCCCTTTTTATAGATACATCGAGTAAATCATGACCATCGGATTAAAAACAGTTTGGACGCTCAGGATTGCGCCACGTCATCAGTCAACAGTTCAGTCAACATTACGCGTGAACAGTAACACGGTTTGAACAGTAACACAGTTTGTACACGGTCTGAACAGTAACGCGATTTGTACAGTAATAATCCCATGTGTTGCATGTACCGTACGCGTGTTTTTTTGGTCCACTAATATGTTGCCACGTCACCATCAACAACACATAAGAATTTTAGTCCAACAGAATCATGACACCTCATCAGTCAATGCCACATCATCGGTCAATGCCACGTCATCGATCCATCTATATGAACAACGCCGTGAATAGTAACATAGACAGTACCCGTACATGTGAATAATATTGTACATCTGAACAATGTCATTTTTCTTTTTATGCTCCTCCTAAGATTTTCGACCGTCCTGAGTTCAAAAGTGATATCCGTTTTGTCATTTGATCTCTCGTTTATTGTGAAATGACTATAATGCCCATAAAATACATAAAATATTTAATTAAAATAAAACACACATAATTAAATTACAAAAAGGTAAAACACATAAAAGTAAGGATTGTTAGTAAGACTTGAAATGTAAAATGATGGTTTTCTCCTTTATAAATATGCATTTTCTAACACTCAACAACTGCTATGGTCCATCATAATGTTCCTTTGTGTTCTTTTAAAACATCTAATAACTTACCTTTTTATTTGTCATTTAGAGATGATGAGATGATTACCGGCAGAGTAATTTCTTCTCCAAAAAATACATATTCTGAAGTGTTGGGTAATGGTTTGAGCTCAAGTTTCGGTGGTGAGTCTGATAATGGGATGAGTTTATTTTCTGATGGTACTAGTTGTTCAACTCTTGACTTTCACTTATTAGTGTCCATGGATAGTGTTGAATCAAGTAGAGTGTTAACCTCATCAACTGATTTGTCAATATCAAAATCCAAACTAAAGTGAGTTAAACATGTTTGTAAATGGTCATCACTAAGGTTTGAAAGAAAAGTGTCATCAACTAATGCTTCAATTAAATCCACATCAACAATTCCAACATCTGCATTGTGAGGTTGTTTGGCAATGCTGAAAATGTTTAGCTCCATAGGCATGTTGCCAAATGACAATTGCATATTTTCAGTTCTGGATTGAATGTGAGTATCGACAGTTTCCAAGAAAGGTCAGCTTAGAATAATAGGGGTGTGTTTCTTTATATTTGCACAACAGGTTTTAAAAGAAGCGTTTTTATTGTTTGGTAGATATTGTATTTACACACTTTAAGCGTGTGTTAAAAGTATTTTGTCACTTGACAAATCACATTATAAAAGTAAAACCTCAAGGGGAGACGCCACCAGATATAGTACCTTTAGAAATATAATGACCATGGAATCTGATCTTTGATTGAAACAAAGAGACTTTAGAACTAGAAATGGCTAATTCGGCTTTTCTAGTGGCAAGATAAAAGGTTTTTAGATATTTGAAATGTTGGTCAATTGTTTGACAAAAGATTAATACATCATCAATATAGACTATGCAAAATTCAGAGAAAGGATTACAAATATCATTCATAATTCTCTGAAATTCGGTCTCTTTAAAGCCATTCTCACCAAACAGCAACATTTCAAGCCATTCATAAAGATCCTTATCCCTCTGGTATCAGAGCCACGGGGGGGATAGTGTCATATAATTTAGAGAATTTTATGGTATAAAGACTTATTTTCTAGATTTATATTTATTGGTGTGCTGAGTGTTACTTCTAGTGCCTTGGTAACATTTGATCATAAGTCCCGATTTGGTTGAAGGGCAATAAAACCAACTCTTAGCCTTGGATTGTAGCCATACCTGTAGGTTTGAAACTAGATTATAGGTTCCTAACCATGGATTCTCTACTCTATAGAGCATCATCCTTTTCCAGCTCTTCTTCTGGAAGAACTAGTGATTCAAAGAATACTGTGAACTCTGAAGAATTTGTAATTGAAGACTTTAATAAAGCAATTGATTGTTGGGAACTTCTAAACATTTCTAAAGAAATGATTTATAAAACAAAAAAGCTTAATTTTTTAAAGAATGATTACGTCATCAAAACTAAAGAACGTGATATAACCCTTTCAAAGCCTTTTGAAACAATTCACCTGTTTTGAGAAAATTCCTCAAAGAAATTGAAAGAAAAGAATTTTAATTATGTTCATATCGGCTTAATCCAAGTTGGTATAAAACCCTTAACCAAAGAAGGTCTCAACACTTCTATACTAGCCGTCCTAAGAGATAGGCGATTCATCTCTTTTGATGATTCTTTATTAAGCAGCATAGAATCAAGTTTGTGTAAAGGTCCTATTTCATTCAGCTGTTATCCTAACATAACGGTCTCTTTAAAAGATAAAAACATATTGAAAAGCATGATTTTACAGATCAAAACTCATAATTATCACATGATTAAGGGATCTGTCCCAGTTATCCTAATCTTTAAAATTTTTTACATTCTGCGTTTAATACACAACATAAATTCCAGTCAAAAAGAGATGAAACTCTTCTCTTACAGACTGACTTGTCTAAAGTCAACACAGTTATTCCAAGACTAATCCAATGGAAGGACGTTAACCTTCCTGAAGAATGGATTTTAGAAGGAGCCACTGAACCAGTAATTCTGAAACAACTTGAGACAAATACAGAGTTGCAAAATGTGACTCAATATCCTGATGGTAGAATCAAATTATCCTTTAGGAGATCTACATCTTCTAAATTCTCTGATAAAGATTTGTGCTTGAGCATTCATTCGCTAGAAAGGAAATTTTCAAAGATTCCTTCTATTATAAATCAACCTAGGTTTTCTACTTCAGATATACCTAGCTCCTCTATTCATTCTGTCGATTATACCACTAGTATCCCATATCCAATCTACAGTAGTAGACAACATGAACAAAGACAGGAAGAGAAGGAACATTCTCCTCCAACTTCTCCTTCGTTTTCTGCTGTCACAGAAAATGTTATTAATGTCATTAATAAGGATTTTAATTCGGATAAAACACTTCTTCACAATGAATTTTACTCTGACTCTAATAAAGAAAAAAGACTTTGGTTTTTCAAACATTTCTAAACCAGAGAAAAGAAATCCAACAAGATTATTATGAGTTTGTTAATTTACATAAAGTTCATATATTTTTTTTAATTGGTTTGAAATGCATGCTTCACAAAACAATATTGATTACCCTTTTAAATAATCCAATCTCATTACAGTTAGAAAGAAGATTACTGAATGGACTCTTTCTGACAATGATAGGACTATTGAATCTGAGCATCCCCCTCTTAGGAGTTTAACCATTAATCATGGAATACCTCCTGTAGAAATCAAGGCCTCACCTTATAAAATCCATAGACCTAAAAAACCTGACACAGATTTAAATAGTATTATCCAACAGAATAATTTATGTAATGCTAATCTAAATACTATAGGAAAGCAGTTGACCAGAATAGAAAACCAATTCCAAAATCAACCATAGTTGTTTCTCCTAACATCTCAAAGACCGACTCTGAAAAGAAGATTAAAGAACCTATTTTCAAACCTTTTCAGGTTTCGAAAACTAGTCAGAAGCTTATCCAAGAATCAAAATCAGACTTTGCTAAAGCCATTAGAGAACAACTAAATAGAATAGAAGCTTCTTCTTTTTCTTCTACTAAAATTCAAATAGCTCCAGATAATGTCCAATCTAGCCAGATTGATGTGCTTAAACAAGACCAAGCTTTCATAGCCTCTTCTGATATGGAAGCCTTCCAAGAAGAACCGATTCCTAAAGCCAACAAAATTAATTGGGAATTAGCTCTACCAACCATCAAGTCCCCACCTGACTTAGCCATAGACAACAGACCTAGTGCGTTAAACCAATCACGATTTAATGCATCCTCTGTCTATGAATGGAATATTGATGGTATGTCTGAGTATAATATCCTCGGGTTATTACAACAGATGACCATGGCAACTAATGCCTATAAAACTCAACAAGAAACCTCTGACAGAGTCATAGCAGAAATCCTTATTGCTGGTGTTACAGGCCAGCTTAAAGGATGGTGGGATCATCTTCTCACCAAACAGCAACAATTAGACATCCTAAATTTAATTCAAACAGATGAACATAGAGCCCCCATCTGTGATGAATTCAATAGCCCCATTCAGGATGCAGTTGCTACCCTAATCCTGACTATATCTCTTCATTTCATCGGAGATCCTTCACATCTTAGAGATAAGAATGCTGAGTTACTACACAACCTGAGATGTAGGAAACTTAGTGAATTTCAAACTTATAAAACCACATTCTTCACCAGACTTTTCCTTAAGGATGATGCAAATCATATAACTTGGAAGGAGAAATTCCTTGCAGGTTTACCTACCCTATTAGGAGAAAAGGTTAGGAATTCCATTAAAGTCCTTTATAACAATCGTATTCCCTATGATGAGCTCACCTATGGGTGGGGAATTAGTCAGTTTTGTTAATAAAGAAGGATTAAAGATTTGTCAAGACCTGAAATTACAGAAACGTCTAAAATGAGAACTTAGAAAATCCAAACAAGAATTAGGTAATTTCTATAAACAATTTAATTATAATCCTTTTAAAACCTCCACTTCTAAATATTGCGATGGTAAGTGTTCTTCAAAACCTTACAAAAAAAACCTTCCAAGACTAAAACCTATAAAAAAAAACCCTTTCATGAGACAAACAACCTTTTATGTGTGGAAAAAAAGGTCACACTGCAAAATTCTGTAGAATGAACAAAAAGTTTCATGCACTAGACCTTGATGAAGAAACATTTTTTAAAATAGCTCCTTTGCTCATAGAGTCCTCCGACTCTGAGTCTTCCATGACAGGAGACAGTGAGCCTCTACAGATTGATGAGTTAGCTGACTCAGATACATCTGCATCCCGTGATAGCGATTCTGACACAGAATCCTATTTAAAGAAAATAAATGTCTTAACTAAAGAACAAGAAACTTTTCTTGAACTAGTAAAACACATTTCTGACCCTATTCTTTAAAAAGAATATCTTGACAAACTCCTTAAAACCTTAGAACTAGGAGATAAAGTAGAAACTTCTAAAGTTCTTACCATTAGAAAGAATGCCTATGATTTAACTGAAATCTTGGGTAATAAAAAACCAAAGAAACCAATACCCAATGTTCAAGACCTCCAAAAAGAGATTAAAGAAATCAAACTTGAAATAAAAGAGTTAAGAGAAAAACAAAAGAATGATTCTAAAACCATTCAACTTCTCTTACAAAGACAACTCCAAGATAATTCTAATAAAGACAATAATTCTGATGGTGATAATGAGCAAAATCTTGAGAACATTGAATCTGTACCTAATGATTTTCTGTTTGTTGTAAAACAAATCACCACAAGAAAATATTTGATCAAAATTACCTTGATCTTTTCTAAAGACTTTTAAATCGACACGATTGCTCTCTCTGACACTGGTGTTGATTTAAATTGTATTAGGGAAGATATTGTCCCCAGAAAATTTCATGAAACAACTAATGAAAGACTTTCTGCCGCTAATAATTCAAAACTCAATGTAAAATCCAAAGTGGCAGCCTCTATCCATAATAATAGTTTTGAATTTAAAACCTCTTTTGTTCTTACTAATGACATACACCATAGTGTTATTTTAGGAACCCCTTTTATCAATCTCATCACTCCATATACTGTCAATTACGATAGTATATCCTTTAAAGCAAAATCCAAGAAACTTGTTTTCCCCTTTATCGAGAAACCTAGAACAAGAAACTTGAATATTGTTAAAGCTTGTTCTACTTATCAAAACCATATCAATATCCTTCTCAAATCCAAACAGAATGATCTGCTTTGTTTAAAGAAAGATTTAAACTTACAAAGAATCGAAAAACCAACTACAAAGTAACTTCATAAAGAGAAAAGTCTCTGAATTCCAGAATCTTATTGAAAAGAAAATATGTGCTGATCTACCATCTGCTTTCTGGAATAGAAAACAACATTTGGTCGATTTGTCCTATGAAAACTCTTTTGATGAAAAAAAAATACCCACTAAAGCTCGTCCAATCCAAATGAACATGGAATTGGAACAACATTGTAAACATGAAACAAAAGATTTGGAATCCAAAGGCTTCATAGTCAAATCCAGATCCCCATGGTCTTGTGCTACTTTCTATGTCAACAAAAATTCTAAAATAGAAAGGGGAACACCTAGGCTGGTTATAAACTACAAACCTCTTAATAAAACACTAAACTGGATTAGGTATCCCATACCTAATAAAAAAGATTTGCTCCAGAAACTCTATTCTGCATTCATTTTTTCAAAATTTGATATAAAATCTAGATTTTGGCAAATTTAAATCCATCCTAAAGATCATTACAAAACTGCATTTACTGTCCCTTTTGCCCCAATATCAATAGAATTTCAAAGCCATTACATGACCGATTAAAGAAACATCCTGTTGCATGGACAGATGAGCACACTAAAGTTGTTAAATTAATAAAAGCTACTGTAAAGGATATCCCTTGTTTGTTTCTTGCAAATCCAACATTACCCAAAATCGTTGAAACTGATGCCTCTGATTTAGATTACGGTGGGATACTAAAGCAAGTGGATAATGGTAAGTAACACTTTAAAGAAACCGTTATGTTAGGATAACGTAACATAACGGTATCAGAGCCACGGGGGGGATAGTGTCATATATATATATTGTGGAATCTGGATACATAAATATGGATGGTTTTTTAATGTCATATAGAAATGAGAGATATCATTTACGTGATTATAGAGGACTACGTCGAGCACCTAGAGGTCCCCAAGAATTGTTTCATTATAGACATTTATCATTGTGTAATGTAATTGAGCGATACTTTGGTATTTTAAAAGCACGATTTTCAATTTTAAAGGATATGCAAAATTATAGTCTACATAAATAATGTCTAATTCCAATTACATGTTACGTTTTATATAATTTTATTCGACGAGAAAATACAAGTGATAGGTTGTTTGGGAACTTTGATGTGCAAGATTTGGTAACCAGCGAAAAAGGAGATACTAGTAGGTCACTTACTAATATTAATTTATCTCCAACAAATGTCATAGAAATGAATGTTACAAGAGATAGAATTGCAGCTTTTATGTGGCATGGTTACACATGTAATGTATAATGTCTACCATGTGATTTTTTGTAATTATTCTGTTTAATTCATGTGTTGTAATATATATCTTAATTATAGTGTAAAAACAATGACAATGTAAAACTTTTTTTTTAATGTTAATTCTAAAACTTTATCATCATGTAATTTTTTATATAATTCTGTTTAAATTGTTATGGTATATTTGTGTATGTTTTAGCTAAACAATAATTTTGTAATTAGAAGTATGACGTAAATGCTTAGTAAAAATTGTTTTTGAAAAATGTACTATCGAACACATATTCTCTGTTTTTATCATTTTCAATTGTGTTTACCGAATGCATATTACTGTTTTCATTTTTAAAATAAAGGATACAGAAAATGATACCAAATGCATACTTAAATTAGAATTACAACAACTGCAAAACACAATTTTTATTTTCATTTTTGTTCTCAGAAAATTAAAATTCAGAAATAATACCGAACAAGCCCTTAGTTTCCAACACCGATCATAGCCTTTTGATATCGAAAACTAAGGGATTGATAGTTGGCTTCGGCTTCTCTAATGTCACCAAGGAGAACATGCCAAGCCAAATTCACTTAAATCTACTGTATTAACAAGATAAATTGATGTTATAAGTCCGATTTAAAAATCCATTTGTTCGACCTAAAAGCCAATACTATACAACCTAGAAATCCACTAGTCCAATCTAAAATTTAAGTGGTTTAATCTAAAAATATACTTGTCAGAGTCACTTAGATAAACATATGCTCTAAAATGCATCCTAAAGAAATTGAACAAGTGCTATGATCTTGTAAACGACACTCAACTAGCAAAAATAAACAACAACTATTTAGAGAGTGGACTGAAATCAAGTATATAACTACCATTAAAAAAAGTCTATTTAAACTATAAAGGGGATAAGAGATAAGGGTTGGCAAAATCTACCAAGAACTTACTAGAAAGAGATCTCATTTTACTACCAAACTACCTGCATGATTTGCATAGCACCATAACAAATCTCCTATTGAAAGATTTAAATTTAGACCTATTTTTCTCAATTCATTTTCCTTTCTCATATATCAAATATCTATTTTGGGTATCAAAGGATCTTATGTCTGAACCCCACTGGCTTATGTAAACTGTGTTTTGTGTTAATAAGTATTGAGGATTAAAGTTGAGTTAGCAAATAGGATCGATTCGTGTTGTTTTTCCCAAAAAATGAATTCAACTATTAAGGTTGTTTTTGTGCATCAACAATTTCTTTGATCAAAATTCAAAACAACATATTATCTACCAAATCGATATTGCTTGTCCAAATTTTACCTTCCAAAATATATCTTAAATGAGATATCTCCTATAAAAGACTCACCTCAAATTATATACTTCAATACATGACAGATCAATTGACAATAAAAACCTTTTATTTATTGAATAATATTGCCATTATAAATATGAAATACTGCATAAAACTCTTGGAGCCTATTTAGTATGCATTACAGGATAGGACATGATATGATATAATGGAATAGAATGAGATGAGATTGGATATAATATTATGCTATATTTAGTGTAGTTTAGGATTTGACTATAAAATCAGTGATGTATTTGGACTGATATCAAATTGGATAGTCAATAATATATTTCATATATTAATTTTATCAAAACTATCTTAAATTAATTGTTAAACTGCAATCTGAAATAGCAAATTTGCTCCCTATAAACTCATATTTTAGAGTTATACTTTACATCAAAAGTTAAATATAGGTAAAAATGAAAAATTATAATGTAACATCAAATATAATCTAATTAAATCAATTTATCATAAAACTGAGCTATGAAAAAATGACAAAACTTTCCCTTATTATTATTATTATTATTATTATTATTATTATTATTATTATTATTATTATTATTATTATTATTATTATTATATTTAAGTTGTTTATAGTTTTAAATAAGAATTTATGCAATAGTATCATCAACAAAGATAATATGAAAATTAGTCGATAAGTACAAAAATATATTATACAATAATGTCGTCCATCCATATATGTAAAAATACTACATATCAACAACTTTCAAGAGTACACTGGCACATATGTCTTCCCACAATTTTTTTTATTAAATCAACCAAAATATTAACAAAATATTTTAAATATTGTTATTTAATAGTTATATAAGTTTAAAATAATAATATAATTTAGTCTAAGTATGAAATACAATATTTAGAATATTAGTTAAGTAAATAAATAATTAATTAATTAAAAAATAAATTATTCATTATCCCATGAATAGTTAGGATAATATTTTGAGTCTTAGATGTTATTTGTTTTTTAGTCTGAAATCTGAATTTAACTTTTTTTCAGACAATTATTTATTTTAGGTTGTTTATTTTTTAAACTTATCACTTATTGTCAGACAATTTTATTTGAATAGAAAAAGTAGAAAAACTCTACTCTTATATGAAGTCTAAACGAAAAATTTTATTTTCAAATCTCAAAAATATCCTTAACAATTCATTTTTTTTCAATATTATGTATAAACCTAATATTTTTGTATTATTCTTGAGGTTATTTTTTTAATAACTTTAAAATTTTATTCACAGTATAACATTAACTAAAATGAAATATTAAACAAATGAAATTAGATCCACTGTAATAAATCAAAAATAAAACAATGGTGCTGACTTTATAATAAACGTTAATGTCATAATTACATCTTTTATTACAAAATTAAATTAAGATCAACAATTATAGTTTTTTTTTTTAATACTACCAAACTAATCAACCTATAAAAATTATAAATTTTGAAGAATAAATATATTCACTACTTAAAAGGGTCTTTATGTCAAACTACTAACTTTTAAATTTTTCTCTTCGAATATTGAAAAATAAAAAAAATGTCATTTAAACATTTTCATTAAGACCTATTCAAATTTTAATTCAATTCAAACCTATTCAGATTTCATATAAAAAATAAACATAACCTTAAACATGCAATCCTAGGATCTCAGGATATAATTTTTATACTATTTAGCACTAAATAATGGGCGCATTATAATTTATCCCAAATTTACTTTTTAGCAATAAATATAAGGTTAAGATAAACAGCCCCTTGTTGTTTATGGGCCACTTCTATCAAATTTTATGCCGTATGAGGGTATGCGAGAATTATGTTTTCATTTCAAGCGCTTAATAAATCAGAATGGAGGTGCGTTCTTGCCTAAAGAATCTACAATATATTTTATTCATAAAAATCTTAGTTCCGACACATTTCTTGATAGTCGAAAGTCAGAGAATAAATAAAATTGACAACTTGTAGTGCCAAAACGCGCTAATGAAGCATATAATCATCGTCTTCACATGTGGGGTCCCAAGAACGCACCTCCATACAAATGTGGACTCCTAGTAAAGTTGAATCCCAAATTCCCCAATTCGTAAAGTGATCAATTCTTGCACCTATTTTTCTGAGGGAATCGCTTCCCTTGACACATGTTCTGCCATCATTTATCATTCTTTATTTATGGGCGCGGCCGCAGCGCGTTATCATAGATTAAATATTTTCACTGAAAAATAAAACATAAACTTTCATTATCTATTTGATAAAATTATTAAATTAATAAAATTAAGTTCTGTTTGATATTAAAATATTATATCTTTTAAATTATAATTATTATAGAAAAAAATTATAATTATAAAGTAAAAATTGGTAACATTTAATAAATTTATAATTTTAATAATAATTTTAATAAAATTATTAAAGATATAATAAATTTTCTATTATAAAAATAAAAAATTATATTAACATATATTTCAAAATACAACAGTTAGTATTTATTCAATTATTTTAGTGTTATAATTTTTAAACTATAATTGTTCAACTTTAATTTCAAACGAACTCTAAAATTAAATTATAAACTTTAATTTTAAAAATTATAATTTTTAAATTATAACTATCTCACGAGTACAAATTTTGAATTCGGCATAATAAGGGGTTAAAAAATAATAATAATAAGGCCATCTAACAAGGGACAGGCCAAATAGAACGTTTTCATCATGTCATATGAAATATATATATTTATTATCCTGTAATACGTTGTAACTTAACTTCTACCAATTATTCCATTTATCAATACATTTAAGGATAATACGAAAAAAAAAAAGTTAAGGAAAAGAAAGATGGCGGAAGCACTCGCTATAATGTCGCGTGGACGCCACACACTAGCCTCTGCAGCTACCCAAAAAAAAAAAATGTTCACCCTAGTATTATTATTAAAACGAACTGTTGAAACGCAGAGATTCAGGAGCAGCGACCGAAGAGCAGAAGCTTAAAGCCTTAAACAACAGGCAAAAAAAATCTGTGATAAATTTTCTTCTTCTTGTTATTATTATTGTTGTTGTTAGTAGTAATCAGCAAAAATGGGAAGAGGAAAGTTCAAGGGCAAGCCCACCGGTCACCGCCACTTCTCCACTCCCGAAGAAATGCGTATGCTATTTGCTTTGCTTTTCTCGTTACATGTTTTATATCAAATTTAAACAAAGTTTCTCGTTCTGGTTCGTTTCCATTTTTTCTTGATTCAGCTGCTAGATTAGAATGTGTTTTCACCGGATCTGTCTGTAATTTTTGCATATGTAACATAAGGGTTGTTCCTGTGACGGTGCTTGTTTTATATTATCAGCTGGGAAAATCTTGATTTTCAAAAGAAAGCTTTTGAGTTAGATGAGTTTGTTTCTTGGCTGCATATTATTTAATACTAACTATTATACTCGGTGGCATAAGCTGACCCTTTTAGCTCGTTTCATTTTAACGGTTGCAGTTGCTGGTACCTCGAATCGTCGCCCCCGCACTTTTAGACAGGTATGCTTCATTTGCTTTTTGCTTCATGGATCTATTATTATTGTCTTACATTTATTCAATCTTTGTTTCTAAGGATTGTACTTTGTGTAATGCTTATTGACGAATGGTTTTCTGGTGATAATATAATATTGTTTTCATACTTTATTTCAATTGAGTTGTTCAGAATCAGTTATCAAAATTGCTAAAGTGCAATATGCAATAGGTTTACCCTCAATCTGTATTCTACTATCTCTCTTTGTTGCTATGTGTCCCCCCCCCCCCCCCCCCCCCCCCAAACAACAACAACCAAAAAATAAATAAATAAATAAATTTTTTTTGTATTCATATGCATCTTTAGTGTTCATATTCAGTATGTTAGAAAGGGATATTTTTCCTAATCATATCAGGAAGAAGATGGACTGAAGGAAGAGGAGGAGGAGGAGGAACAAGAAGAGTCGGGAGAGGAAGAGGAAGAAAATCAGGTCATTATTTTATTTTGCTTCATTCATCGGTTGAATCACTTTATTCCATTTTGAGTACATTTTCATTAAAAAAAAAAAAAATCTTTCTTATGGTTGATGTCTGTTCTCATTGTTGGCAGAAGAGGAAAGGCACCCAGGGAATTATTGAGATTGAGAATCCTAATATAGAAAAACCTAAGAATGTGAAGGCTAAAGATGTTGATGTAAGTTTTTATCTATTATCTATTTTTCCTGTTGTACAGCTTTCAAAGCTGCTTTGAGTAACCAAAATTTCAAATTTCAGATGGGGAAAACAACTGAGCTCTCAAGGCGCGAAAGGTTTTTAATTCTCATTAATTTATCGAATCAGTATGAACATTATTTACCACATGAGGAATCTGAAATGTTTTCATCTGTAAAGTCGGTTGTGCTTTGTTCTCATATTAGCGTGAATATTCTTGCTTGACTTCCTACCTCAATGTCATTTGAATGGGCTGGTAAAAGAGAATATAATGGTGGGATTGCTAGCTAGAATATTGGAGCTCATGAAAATGCACGGTCATGCTGTCATGTACTGCTGTTGGCAATGATGTTTATGAGCAAAAGAAAGCACAGATAAAGATTTATGGATTTGTTTTTAGCCTGTCATGCCTGGTGCCGTAAAAGTTCATCCATATGAAATTTTTTCATGAAATTTTTGGATTTGGAGATAATTATAGATGGGGTTGGAGATGCATAGGGAGAGGGTGGCAGAGCTGCAACGTTAATTTATTTACTTTTTACTTGTGAAAGTAGAAGAAAATGAAAGGCTTGCTTCTTACACAATTACTATTTATCAAATGGATGTGTTGCATGAATCAAGCTTGTTGATTTTTTAGATAAGGAGTTCTTTTGATGTTGTCTCACATTTATTATATCTGTTTGCAGAGAAGAGATTGAGAAGCAAAAAGCTCATGAGCGATATATGAGGCTTCAGGAACAAGGGAAAACAGAACAAGCAAGAAAGGATTTAGGTAATTGGTTACTGTCTGTGCATTACTTTTCTTTTCGGTCCACTGAATTGATGTTTAGTGTAATACACAACCCTATTATTTACATTTTGCTTGCCACATGTTAAGAAGAAAAGTGCTTGCAGTATGAGATAGGGCTGTAAACTATCTTATTATTTTGTTCAATATTTTTCTTATCTGTCTGTACACAAGTTTGGTGGTTTTGGTGGTTAACCACATGTGAAGTACACCATTTGCTATAGTCAAAGTTGAAATTTCTCTGCAGTACGTGTTAAGAATGGGGAATAATGAACTCTTTGGGAACACTGGGTAGATTTTGTCTTTGATTTGCCTTTGAGTTTCGGTCTCTAAGGGGTTCAAGATTCCTCAGTTTTCTTTGTTCATCTCATTTTTCTCCGTTCTTCTCAGTTTTCTTTGTTCATCTCAATTGTCTCCTATCCACATTCATTGAATTCCAAGCTTAAACATTTATGGGATTTCCAATATATTCTCAGCCAAAATTTAGCTAAGCACTTTTTAAAAGAAATTGTTGACGGAAAAATAAAATTTTTAAGATTTCAAGCACTAAACAACCATAGAAAAGTTTGCTTAGCCCTCCTTGATCCAAAGAAAAAAAAGGTGTAATATGGCTTATAATGATCCATTGTAATGCTTGATTTTTTAATTTGCTTAGAAAAAGAAATATATGTACTTAAAATAGTTGCAGGGTATCAGATGCCCCCAACAACCAAGCCTGTTCCAAACTAGCTACAAGTTTTTCATTGAATACCAAACCTGTCCCAAACACCATTTATATGCATATCAAACTGGATATATGCAGATACCCACATCCATGGGTTAAATTGTTTCCCTAGGCCAATGTGAGTAAAAATTGCTTATGGAAATGTGTCTCTATTGCCATCGTGATTCACCAAATATTGGCTTTTTGAATTATATAGTTGCATGGTGAATTTTTTGAGTTATTGATTTATCTTTGTCATAGTTTTTTGTACAGCTGTTATAGCATCTAGCTGTATCTGCAAGCATTTGCCTTCATGGTAATTGTGGAGTTGCTTTTATTTTTGTTGTCCTTGTTGAAAGAACAAATTTATTGAACAAAAGAAAGTGCATGCTTGAAAATACTCATCAGTAAAAGCAAACTATCAATACCAAATAACTACTGTGGCAGCCCAATGGTTAAACAATGTCTGACCCGAAAATTGAATCTGAAAATGGGACTCTGGATTTTTTGATTCTTACAACCAAACCATGGTGGACTACATGGTTGGTTATACATATTTCAAGAATTCAAGTGAATTGTGTGTCTTCGGTGTGCCCAGGCATTAGATAGAATCATCTAGTTTTGCTGTTTTCAATCTCAAAAAACTGTACTTCACCTGGTTATGCCATTGCCTATCTTGTACCCTGGGTGGTGTCTATAATGAATTTATGATTTTCATGAAGAGCATAAGCTTTTTGGAAATATCACATTGTCTTTAATGGACCCATTTCCGTGTCCACAATGCTATCGTTTGACTATAAACTTTCTCTTTATAGATGCCAATTCCTGCCCGGTGTACTACACCTACACCTTTGCATTTACTGCTTCTCTGATCATTTAGTTGATCAGTCATGCTATTTTCTCCCCTTTTTAAACTTGTTTTTTCAGTTCAGATTATTGCTGTTCCTTTTTATACGCATCTTCTTTGCAATTATCTTCTTAATTTGTTTTGATTCTTTTTATATTGTTTTTACAGAGCGCTTGGCCCTGATACGTCAACAAAGGGCTGAAGCTGCCAAGAAGCGAGAGGAAGAGAAGGCTGGTATGATTAATTTCCCGTGGCTTGTATTTCTCTACCTAGAGTTTGTGCTACCACTTTTTGCTTCACTTAGTGATGCTTCCTCCTTCCTGTGAAATTGATTTCTTTTCTTTTTCTTTTTTTTTTTTGTGTTGGGGGGGTGGAAGCCAAGTGGAAATTGTATTTAGAATCCATAGTTTTCCACTGTCTCTTTTTCTTCGAAGCTAACATGAGATCCATTTTTCAATTTTTTTGTCAGCCAGAGAGCAGAAAAAAACTGAAGCTCGGAAGTGAAAAGAATCCAGAGGATAGTAAGTTGCATCTAATTTTCTTTATTCAAAGGAAAGAACCGTATCGTTTGTGTACTTAAGCTTCTGAGCAACAAGAAGAGAAAAAATAAAAAGAAGCTGAAGCTGATAAATTTCACTTCCCTTCATAAGTATTAGAAACATATAGTTATATCATGTGTGGCATCTGAAATTTTTATCTGAGTAAACCCTGTTTTACCAACATATGAAGTATGAACATAGATATCTTGATGATGTTAGCTAAGAACATTGTCTCATGGAACATAAGGCTTCTATCGAATCGAACAGACGAAAGAAGACGATCCTTTCATAAGCTTTGATATACTTAAATCTTTTTCATTTTGATATTTTGCCTCGAAAAGTTCCATTGTGTGAATGTGATGTGCCTACAGCCAAACCCTTTCCATAAACAAATAGATAAATAGATAGAGAGAATCTGTTGAGGAAGTTGAGGATGGTTGCATTCATTGATTCTTTTGTATAAAAAGATTTGGGGGAAATTGAAGATGGTGGTGCAGGTAACCTTCTGAAAAGACAAAAGTCAGCACATTTCGTTTTTGGGCAATAAGACAGTGAAAGAATCTTGGTTTAGACCTACTGCTTAACCAGGTAACAAATAAAAGAAGAGAAGTGCATGCTTTTTGTCTAATACAAGGTGGGGCGGCAAATATGCCCTTCATTTTTTTCAAGAAAAGCATTTTGCTTTTACTATTTTCTATTTTTAACCTCATTCGGAACTTTTGTGATGTCTGTGATCATTCCTCATTTGGAATAGGTTACGTGTCCCGGTTTTTATTTAGTATCATTTCAACAGGTTAGGTTTCAAAGGTTTAAAGTGGTCTTGTTGGGTTTTGAGTTAACTACGTTGCAGCGAGTATTACTTGCAAACCCTTGCTAATTTGTTGTCGTTTTAAGAAAACCTGTAGTGTAATTATAGTATTATGTTACAGTTGTATTCAGTCGATAAATGTTGGATGTTGGATGTCAGTAAATCTCATCAATTCAAATACATCCAACCGATAAATGTTGGATGTTGGATGTCAGTAAATCTCATCAATTCAAATACATCCAACGGCTGAATGCAACAGAAGTATAATATTACAGTTGTATTGTTGTCTGATTCTAATGATTTTCGTAGAGCTATCGTTGTCAGTGAGGTCAAATCTAATAAAACTGCTGACGCGATAGCAATAAGTTTATGCGCATTGCAAGTGACGGCCGACGCAACACCAGTGCGTTTTATTAAGGGATAATTTGCAGTCAATAATTGAAGTTATTGGAGTTGGGTGAATTTTAGACGCAAATGAATCATAAATTAAGGAAGCACGTTGTAATTAAGGCCAAGATCAAAGATGCATGGAGTTAGGATCGTGCGATCGTGGTCAAGGCACAATTCGAGAATCATGAAACAGCACGCGGTACTGAATTAAGATACATGGCCCACGTTTCTTGCTGATGTAGTGATGCGTGCCCTCAACCCGTGGGTTCCACTTTAAACTTGGGGACCCACATGCAAAATAATCTGAAAATCCGCTAAAACAAATGTTAAAAAAAAGGAGCTCTTTTTCATGGAGAGAAAGAATATGCTTTTCCCCCACCACCAGTATCAATCATATCCAGATACTTTGCATTCTTGGAGTTTTATCATTAATATGCACAGCTCAGGACAGGAAATGCAAAATTTTTAATGTATTTGACTGTTAATATTAAAAATATTCTTTTTTAAAAAAATGTGAATATTCTAACTAAAGAACTATAAAAATCTATTTGCGACATGTAATGTCATAGTCAATTTTTTATTATATGTGTCATATAATTTCTATTTTAATTTTTTAAACTAAATAGATTTTTGATGGAATGGAATTAAAGTAAATTAACCATAAAATGAGAACAACAAATTTGAGGTTCTAAATTATTATTATGTAACCCAAAACGCAAATCCTTTTTTGAAAGATACCAGATACAAGTTGTTTCCCTCTGTTTTACGGCTACCCTGTTGTGGCAGCCAGATGAAGTCCTCCTTCACACGACACCAAAATTTGTTTAAAGCATTTATTTATTTATTTGATCATTAGATTTGGACATTTACTTACGTTTTCGAGGGTCAAAAGCAAAAGTAAAAAAGCTGACGTTGCCCGAAAACAAGAAAAACACTTTCTTCTTGTGTGGATATCGTTTTCTTGTTGTCAAATGTGTGGTCCGCAACTATATTATTTTATTTCATTTCATTTGTCATTAATAATAATGGGATTTAGACTATTATCCAACTAATTCCTAACTTTGGAATTTCTTGATAAAGTGATTATTGCGGTTTCCAAATTTGCTTTTGCAAAAACAATATTTAGCTAATTTTCACATTTTTTAAATTAATCAAATTGTAGACAAATTTAATTAACACAAAAAAGAATAAATTTTGTTCATTCAAGGAATATTCAGTCAATTAAGGGGTCCATTTATGGTAGTTCTAGAGTGTGGTCGATAGACTACACTAGATAGGACTGTATTAGCTAATACAATATAATTTTATATTTAGAAAATCTTCTTGTTCATATTATGGTACATTGTAATACATCATAATCTAGAGTGTGGTCGACACACTACACTAGATAGGACTGTGTTAGCTAATACAATACAACTCTATGTTTGGGAAATCTTCTTGTTCACATTATGGTGTATTGTAATATATTATGGTAGTTCTAGAGTGTGGCCGACACACTACACTAAATAGGACTGTATTAGCTAATACAATACAACTCTATATTTAGGAAATCTTCTTGTTTATATTATGGTGCATTGTAATACATCATAATCTTGAACAGTGTGGGACTAGTAAACTAGAGAGAGGTTTAGGTTTGTGTAATATGGCACTATTCATAACATCGTGTTTTACACTAAAATTTGGTATTACTAGAATCCTTACTGTCAAAGCTACCCAATTGTGCAATTATTACTAGCAAAAACGTTTCAGTTTGTCATAAATTTATAGTAAAAAATTTAAAAGTTGAAACTTTAATTATAGATTTGTGGCAAACGAAGATTCTTTTCCCGGTAATAGCTGCATTAATGTGTAGTCCCAGTAACAATGATTCTAATAGTATCAAAGTATAATTCAAATGACACTAAGGTATGACGGTTCGTGGTGAAAATTAATTATTTTTAATAAAATATAAAATTATTGATTGCATATAAATGAATCTTAAATTATGAATTTAATATAAATATTAAAATAAAAAATTATTTTATATAATACAATGCATACTCCATCAAACATAATATTGCATTATAGGTTAATACAATCTAATCCAAAACAACCTAATATCATATAATTAATGTAATACAATACAGTATATTAAACGCATCCTTACAAAATTATATCTTATATCTTGATACGTCAAATAATAAAAAATTAGTAAAATTTGATCATCTAACGATGTTCATGTAGTAGAGTACAATATCCTTGAAGTACAGTAGGTACAGTCTCAATAACTATGGTATCTCATGGGTGCCATACCCCACAACTTAAGTACCCCGAGATGGTAAGTTTGTCTAAATTGTATAAATTAATATAAATCAAATTTTTAATATTTATAATGAACAAAGTGAAAGACAAGTTTTTAATAATAGAAATTGCGAGAAGCCATGCCTATAATGGTGGAAAATTTTGGTGGGGGGGGGGGGGGAAATTCATATGATCATTGAATATTAAGTTCATAATTTGACTAAAATTAAATCAAACTTTTATTTACCCCTTCTGCCTTTTATCAATTTTCTTTATAAAAACAAGATCCAATTTTGAGCACATTGTTAAAAGAAAATAATAGTTTTTTTGGGAGAAAAGAAAAAAAATCAAAGCAAGAGTTCATTGTTATGTTATTTTGTTTTTCTTATTAATTAGCTACATTTTTTTGACCTTGCTTAAAAATAGAAAATTGATGCAGATAGCCGAACCTCCGCATAATACATTACAGAAGATACGCTACCATCAAAAGAAAAATTATTTTTTTAATGGTTATGAAATTTTTTAAAACAAGCATATTGCATATCATAGTTAAAGAAAAATATTTATTTTGTGATGGTATTTCCGTAATTATCATTATACTCGGTATATAAACAAGAGCGGAGCTATCAGCACCCCCTGGATATCCTTTTCAAACCCCTTTTCTGTTTATTTTCTCCACAATCCCTAAAATAGCCTTTATCTGTAATTTTTCCTCAAACAATTTCAACCTTCTTTCAGTTACCACTCTTCAACCACTCCCACTTCAAGTTTCTTCTATTTGAAAGGCTTTTGATAACAACCCAATATTTTGTATCCCATGCGCTTAATTTATTATGAGGTTTCTATTTGTTTTAGTTTTATACTTTTTAGTTTATGACATTATATTTTAAAATAAATATGTATAAAATACACACAAAATTTAGTTATCTCCTAACATTCTAATAACGCTAGTAATTTATGAAAATTTTATAAAATTATCTTTCCTACAAAAATAAATTGTTAAGTGAAAACTACTTTATATTAAATTCTTACTCTTTTAGCATTGACTTTTTTTTTCAAAAAAAAAATTGGAACTTTTAAGTGCTTTAGTGGAGAAAGAGTCAGTAAGAAAAAATCATATATGAATTTAATAAGATAAGATTTAAGGGATAAAATTGTAAATGTATAATAAGAGGGGTTTTATAAGAAAAATACAGGGGTGCCAATAGCGTCACTCTATAAACAAACACGAACGGTAAAAAATAAATAAATAAATGACCCACAAACTTTTTTATTATATAAATAATAGAAAGTAGAAACGGGTCTCTGATCTCTCAATTAATCCTCAGTTAGGTCAGTTTTCCGATTTTCCCAATCCATGGAATTCATAAATAATTTAAAATTTCTCATCAAAATTGAAACTTGATGGCCTGTGATTATGTTACTCGCAAATTTTAAATTAATCAACGTAAAAGAGTCCTTTTTTTTTTCTTTTGCAGGGAATTCCAATTAATAGACATTTTTGAAGCTAAATTTGTTCATGATAACAAGGTACAGTTTTTTTTCTCTTCTCTTTCTTTATGATTTTGTATGTTTGTTAACAATTTTGTGTTGAATTTTGTATAATTAAATATGGGTATGGTTTACATTCCTCTCGGTTGTCCAATAGCTTGTTAAAGTTCATCAATTTAAGATTTTTCTTCAGTTATGTGTACTATTCTATTTATGCACCAATGGGTATTTGCACAAGTTTAGGTTGATCAAGTTTGTTTGGGGGAAGATAGATATTTTGTGGTTCAATTTGTTATTGTGGGTAATGGGTGTAAGAACTGAAATTTTCAGTGTTAGGATGGACTTGTTTGGTGTTCAAAAGCATGGCTGCTAGTCATATTATATTACACCTTCACAGATAAGAAGTTTGTGTCTGATTGTGAGTCAGTTTGTGCAATGAAATTTGTGCGGCTTCATCTTGCAAAGTTGGATTTTAGATGCTTGTATGAGGTGATGATGTTAGGTGGTCTTTATTGTTTCGGGGTTGAAGCATCATATGAATGTGATTTGTTAATTGGCTGTCAGTCATTCTTTTTCCTTTTTGGTTTTGTACTTTTTATGTTGTTTGGACAGAAATGAAATATTTTTTAAGTTGATCTCTGACCTGGGTTTCGAATATTAAGTTGGGTAATGACAATATATTAGTGAAGTTTTGCGAGTTGAATGTTTGTTGGACATAGTTAGAAATTTGATCTCTGACCTGGGGTTTGAACATCTCCCTCTTCGGTTGCCACGCTATAGAGATGAAGAAAAGTGGTCCTCCTTGTTGGTTTGTTTTATCTTCAAGTTATTGCTGTTAATCTGTTGTCATATAGATCATGCAGGTGAACATGGCTCTTTAGTATTCATGCTAGGTGCAGAATGACGGTCAATTTCTTTTACAAGCCCTCTTGTACAGGAATTAGGTTCCTATCACTTTATTCTGCCATTTATTTTAATTTACTTTCTTGCATTAAAGGGCAAACTGTAAGGTCCTTTTATGTAAATCACTTGCTTGGATGTCATTAACTAGTACGCGATATTCCTTGTCAAAACAGTGAGCAAGTTTATTATATTCACATGTTATTGTAGTGCTGCTCTTATTTTTGGTTGAAAACTGGAGTCATATACAGGTTGCTTTGTCAAAATAGGATACATGCGGTATCACATCATCTTCCTTTTATTATTATTATTTTTTTATGGTTTTAGATAATTGACTTCGGTTGCCGTTGCAAGTTCCTTGCAATTTTATGATTTTGAATAACCTCTTTATTTAATTGCTCTCTGCATAAAGAAGATTGTAACAATGACTACTTGTTCACTTGCTGTATTTTACTTATTTCTCTCTTCATCAAGTGAACTTGTCCTTGTCGAAGTAGATATTTTTTTATTTGAACTTGTGAGGCTGGTTTTATCTCAATGAAATGCTTTTGTAGGCTAGGCTCAGGTTGTTTGTTGATTGAATTTATAGCTTGCTGATTATTATATATGTTAGGCTGGTATGATGGACTTTAATATGCAGAAAATTATTATATATGTTAGGCTGGTATGATGGACTTTAAGATGCAGAAAGCGTTAATCTGGTCTTATCCTCAGTTTGTATGTATGAGTTTGTTGTTGAACGTGCACAGGACTTTGATCCTGCTTTTGTTTTGTGTGAAACATTCAGATGACTTGCACTGGGTTACAAGTTGTTTTTGGGAGACTATTCTGTTGTCCTATGTTACGCTATGAAGCTGTAGTTATTAAATGATTTTGACCTGAGCAGCGGTCAATTTGGTCTTAATTTTTGTTGTTGTTTCTTTCTCTTTCTTCTGCTCCTTTTTATTTTCTTAATTTATTTTAAGGTTTAAGTTTTACTTGGCAGTTGAACATAGGTTAGTTTTGTGGCTTCTTCCTTTATTCTTATAGGTGAAACATGTGCAGAAGTTTAATTTTATTGTATTTGGCATTTACTTTCATGTTATTCAGTCTGTTAAAGCAATTTTCCTGATGATTAGTACTCCATAAAACTTAAAATTGAACAGTCTCTAACAAAATCTGGTTCTGCGTTTTGGAAGTCAATTTTCCAGCTTTGATGGCTGATCTCTTTGAATATTGTTTGGGATACAGGGATTTAGTAGTATGGGCCAAAGAAATATGCCATGCACTAGTCAGATGATTGATTTAGAAATGGATCAGCAAAACCGAGGATATTTGCTCCCTGAGCCCTGTGTTGTTTTGGGTGGTGTAACAAGCTTCCCACAGCCTATGCAAACAATAGTAAGAGCTTCAGGGAACACATCACGTCTTGATGCTCATCAGCACTATGATAGTGCCATGTTCTATGGGATGCCACAGTACCATGGTGTTCATCATCATCATGCTGCAAGTGTTGATCTTGGTGCTTCAACTGCTTCCAACTTATATGTTCCTTACATGCCGACCCCATCGTCGGGCATGCCTGTTAATCATGGGTCCACAGATCAGTTGCCATCATCAAGAAATTTTGGAGTCATTGGAGCTTCCGCAGAAGAGTATGGAAGGAACAGCCATTTTATGGATAATGTAAGAGGGTCATACAAGAGAAAGAATACTGAAGGCTTTCCTGGGAGTTTCCAGAATCTTAATGCCCCAGCAAGCTCTAGTTCTTCAGTTGCTCCTTTGCATCCTAGACATCCTGATGGTGTAACTCCAATGGATGCTGCATGTTTCTCCCTGCCTCAGTACAGAGGAAATGGCACTCCATCAATCAGGGAAGTAGAATCGCAGAGAAGTGTGAGGAACAGATTGGTTGCAACTGGTGGGATGGACCCTGTTCTGGCTCATAGCCATAACCATTTTATTCAGGGAAACTTTATTGGTCAGCCCTTTCAACCTGCTGGCTGGTTGGAACAGCCAAGTGATGGTGGTGGTTCATCCTGGACTCAGGCCCCTGCGATACCTTATATGCACGGTGATTTCTCCAATTATCTTTCTCCTCCATTTTGGATCTCCATTTGTACTAAACAAACTTTTTTGCCTTTCTGAAAACCAATGTTCCTTTTCCCCCTCCTTAATCTGATCTCATAACCCATTCTTTCCATGGTCAGAAATTTTATTTCTGTCCCTCCTTCGTCCTTTGAAGCCAATTTCTTGGAGATGGAATACAAGGAGTTTGGTGTATGATGTGTACTGATTAACTTGGATACTGTGAACTAAAGATGAGATCGTTTTTATGTTTTACAGGGAGCAATGTTAGTGGTGCTCCTATGGATTCTGGGAACATGGTTGTGCAACGGTATCCCGAGACTGCCAGCAACAGAAATTCCTCTACTTTCCTGCATCCTCCTGTCAACATCCAGCATCTCAGTTTCCCTCACCCACCACCTCCTTTTCAAGGAATTAGAAATCACAATACGAATGTTCACCCTCAAGTAGCAGCAGCTTCATTCAGAGTTCCATCAAGTTACAGGACTATGAATATTTCGCAAGATGGTTTGGAGATGGTGCCAAGACATATGGGACCTGTTCCACCAACTGGCTTTAGGATATATCGATCTCCACGGGAGGGACCAGTGCCCGAGGCTTTAAGACAGCGGAGCCTTCCTCACCTGAGAGTTTTGCCATCAGATGTACTACTTTTTTTAAAAAAAATTCTTGCGATATCTGTTTTATCTTCGTCAGTCAGAAGTGGTGCATCATTTGAAGGACATATTTTTCGATCGTTTCTTCAATTCTGTTCTTGTGTCTGATCTATTCAGTTGATTTGACTAGTTTTACGGGCTACTGTCTATAAAGTAATATCTTTTAATTAATGTGTCTAGGGAGTTGCTTTACTAGAGATTCCAGACTTTTATGAAGTAGGGAATTTTATCGACCGACACAGAGATATGCGCTTGGATATAGAAGACATGTCTTACGAGGTAAGTGTACCACTCATTTGGTAAATATTTTTTCTTATAATGCCTGATTGCCCAATAGATGAATTTAGTATAAGTGGTTTGTGGGAGCTATCTGAGTGGAAAGAAAACCATCTTATGGGTCCCAATTAGAACTGAATCTAATTCTTGACCTATTTAATATTTTAATCCTTTATTATGTATTTTATGAGATGGAGAAATGTATTTGCTTTGCAAAATATTTCAATTCAAATCTCCTAAATGAGTGCATTTTGGACTCGCACAAATTCTGCAAACTTTCTTTTGGGTACACCTTAAAACCTTGAAATTCAAAATCACAGGAGCTTCTTGCACTGGGGGAACGGATTGGCAATGTAAACACTGGATTGTCAGAAGAAATTGTTGCAAGACAATT